>JACDJE010000409.1:536176-572551 GCA_016647715.1 Pavo muticus | reverse complement strand
AAAAAAAAAAAAAAAAAAAAAAAAAAAAAGTGTTAAACCATTCAGCTACATCGTCCAGGAGTGGTTTCTTTGTATTATTTTTTGAACTTCATCAAGGAATCTGAGTCTTCATCCGGAAAAACTAGAATTGCTGCTGTGATGTTGAACTACTGAATATATGGCATCTAAAACTTAACTAATGTGTTCTATCCAGTAACAGTTTCACATAAATTGATGTAATGTTTCAAGAGACCACAGGTATCAAATACAGACTTCTCTTGCTGAGGATGTAGTACAGTCATGTTTGCTCTCATCTGGTGAATCTTGGGGGATACAAGTCAGAACAAGACCGCTAAGAGTACAGTGATGAATGCTATAATATTGTATCTGAAGCAAGCAAACTAAACAGTTTTTAATATTCACTGGCCATTCCAGACAATTTTTACTTTTTTTTTTTTTTTAAACAGCAACAAAAAATACTGAAATAATGCACGCAACACCTTGGGCTTATTTTGCACAGATGAGCATAAATTGGAGGGGAATTAGATGAATAGAAATAGCACAAAAACTACTAAAGAGCAGAATTCCCATCATTTAAATGCAATTGAAAGAATAGTGATTGCTACTCAGACTATCTGAAACTTAAAACATTACTTTTAAGGTTTTAAAGACTCTGGAAGGGAACAGTATCTTTTTTCTTCTTTTTCTTCTTTACTGCCTAGTGAAAGGTGTTAGTCCATTAAACTCAATTGACTCATCTGAGTTCTGTGATCAAAGTGCTTACAAAACAGTTATTTTTTATTTTATGTCCATTATCTCCTGCTTGTGTTTTCCTTATAATTTGTTACTGTATTTAGTTGTCAGGTTGAAACTTTAAAATATATCTCAATGTCAGTGGGAAATTTTACATGTAAAAGGTAATGTTAGTAAATAAATAAAAAATCATTAACTCTACCTGGCAGAAAATCTATCACTGGTTTCTGTGTTTCAGGATGCCTTTTCTCTTTCTTCCTGTTTTTCTCAAATAAACATATGATAACTTATAGAGAAGAAGGTTTTAGTCTCTATTCATTACTTGAAATATGCCAACTCACAGTGTTCATAAAGAATACTAGTCATGGGGAAAGCTTAGAACTACTGCATTTAAAAACAAATGTTGACTTAGCACACCTGCTGCATGAACTTGACTCTCAAGGGCCCCAAAACCCCTAAGTGTGCATAGTTCCCTCAGCTCTCAAAGGTATGACAAGTATAATCTTGCCTTTTTCTACCTTTCCAACCTGTGAGGAACATGAAACACCACCTGTTCTCAGGAAGAATTCTCCATGTATTCAAACACAGTTGTTCCATAGTCAGATAGCAAAACTGTGATAGTTTTTCTAATGTTTGTGCCATGTTAAACCCATTCATCAACTATAGCTACAACCTGCTAGCTATAAAAATTTAGACACCATTGTTCACTGTAAAAAAAAAGTGAGATTATCATTAAATTCATGAATGCTCATTTTCCTGAATTTAATTAGATAGAACACATATAAATAACTGAATAATTTGAACCAACATACCAATTTCCACTGGGAGGTGGTTGATTTGATTTTTTGATAACTCCAGAACTCTCAAATCTTGAAACAAAGCAATGTAGTTTGGAATTGTTTGAATCAATGTATTGCTTACATGCCATTCTTTCAGATAGGTATGATCTTTCAGAGACTCTGGGAATTCCTGTAAATTAAATAAAATTATATAAATAGAAATCAAGATAGTATTTTGTTCAACCATGTTTCTACATAGGATGGAAAGAGCTTTTATGGCCAAACCTCAACACTTTGCCTTAATTACCTTGATGTAGAGCAGCAGTTTGCCAAATCCGCACAGGACCTGTTTTCATTTGAAGCACTGCAGCTGTCTGTTAGTATATAGTCTTTTTTTGAACTGCTGATGCAATCATTTTGCTCTAAAATTGAAACCTATCTGAAGCACTTACTTGCTTCGTGTTTCCCATATTATCTCCTTTTTCCAGCTTGAGGATTTTTCTAAAACACTTTTTAGTGCTTTAATTCACATATCAAGGTACAGTCAAATGCATCACAGGAACAGAAGAGTGAGTGTATGGAGAATATCTAAGTGGATTTTGCCACCAAAACAAAAAGTGTGGCTGTGTTCTTAATTTCTGCCAAAGGACTAAATCTGTGTGCGAAGAGGAAACATGGTCAAAGGAACAAAAGTGTTTCAGATAGGATATGTACGTATCGCTTTTTGAAAGTCATATTTAAAATCAGTGAAAAAAAATCCTAAGTCATTTCAGCAGTTTGTGATATTTTGCTTGGGTTTTTTTACTTTTAAGAAGAATAAAAATACTCAGCACTTATATCAGTCCATTGTTGAAATTGGTTCTTATTTTAGTCATACAAAATATTTTTTCTTTAAAATTTCTAGGATTGTTGCAAATACACAGCAATTAAGTTTGCTTATGAGTAATTTTCACACAATATTTTACTTGTCCAAAATCTCCTGCCTATTACAGTTACACAAACCGAGGTTTTTAAAGCCCTTAATTCTTAAAAAAAAAATAAAAAAGATTAAAAAAAATAAAGTTTTAGTTAATTGGTATTCAGATGTATATATCTTTGAATTATGTCACCAAATTCCTTGAAATTGAATCAGATAAAAATCAATTCATAAAGCTGATGGCCAGATCATTTAAACTCAGCTTTGTAAACCAGCACATAATTTACCAGTTTGTATCTGGAATAAATAATTTGAATGAGATGCTATTTCTGACTTCATTACATAAGAAGAGAAGTAATAATTACAGTCTTTAATTATTTTATGTCTTACAATATTGTTTGCTGTGCATGAAGAATTCTACAAGGTTTATTTCCTTCTAAATCTGATAGATCCCCTGAGACATTAACTAGGGTGATGCACTTCAAATTTTTTGTTTGCTTTGTTTTTTAACTCTGGATTTGGAAGACTGCTCCTTAACTTGTAGCTAAATGAAAACTTCTAATTAATTAAAGCTATACTTGACTGTTGATCACAATTTGCTTTTAGTTTAGTTATTTCTATCTTAAATGTCAGTACTTTTCAAATTTACACATGCAGACACTTAGCCTAAATATGCAGTTCTGCCTTGCTACCTTTCCTTTGATGTTTGATATGGATTATTTCATTTCTTTCTTCATTTTCCCATTACATGTAATTGCACTATGATCCATCTTCTCTATCTGTCCGTTTATGGCAGTTAAAAAAATAAAATGCCTGAAATGTCTTAAGGCTAGTAATGAGAAATCTCTCCATCTTTCTGGTGTGAGTTACCGCTACCACACCTTCAGTCTGCACATTTTTTCTGCAGCAAAATAAAATAAATAAATAAATACCAACAATAAATTCAGTTAGTATTGTTTTTCCCACCTCCACAGAACTGAAAATGCATCACATAGGAAATAGTATTTATCTGGAGTATCACAGATGCTACTGTAAGCAAGAACACCAGTTCATCAAGAAAGTAAATGTGCAACATTAATACAGGAGAGAAAAACATCTCTGTGAAACAGATATCATTTGCAACTCTATTTCTACTGTTATGCCATAGTCTAGTTTTGTCTTGGTTTATTCTACTGATCTATGATAACAGGGGAACCTTGTTATAAAAACAGACTGTCTCCAGCTCCTGACTTTTGGATGCAGCATGGAGCAATGGGGGACACTTGCCCTTGTGAAGCAAATGAACTTGTTCTCCCAGAATGAAGGGGGTATCTCACAAATTTCCTGACACATTTGAAAGACGTTACAAAACAAAAATCACTCTCAGATAAAAATCAAACTGCCCAGCTTCTTCATGACTTCAGAAAAAATTACAGCCAAAATATTTTAAAGTTTATGATTAATAAAAAAAATGCTTAAAAAAAAACCCATTATATCATTATTACTCATTGTTTAAATAGCATCACGATATTCTTGTGCAACTATTAACATAAATTCAGGCATAACACTCAAAGAATTGAGCCAGATTCCATTATTCTACCAGTTGTCCAGACTTATTTTCTGTCTTCAGATTATTTCTTTATATAATTTTCAAGGAAGAATTTCTTCACTGTCAGAGTGATGAAGCACTGGAACAGGCTGCCCAGAGAGGTTGTGAAGTCTCCTTCTCTGGAGATACTCAAGATCTGCCTGGATATCCACCCATACAATCTTTTGTAGGTTTTAGCCTGTTTTAGCAGGGTCTTGAACTAGATGATTTTAGATGTCTCTTCCAACCCCTACAGTTCTGTGATATTTACATTTTGCAAATGTAATTTTACAAATCCTTTGCTATAATCTGCTTTTATTTAGCATTCTCAGTCTTACCATGCATTTGTCAGCATTACTGAAACATAAATTGATGTGATATTTTACTTCATTTACAAACTAGATAGGGTTGAGCACTACAATTTGCAGAAGTTTTATGTCTGCTTTACTCTCTGATTCCCTTGTGTTCTTTTGTAATCCTCTGCTGCCATGGCAAAGCTGGCAGCCTGCTGATAATTTACTCCTCAAAGACTGACACTTGGATGATAGCCAGGCTTTCACTTTAACAGCAAAACAATACCTCCAAGTACTTTCATTTGGAGAAAAACAGTGTTAAAAGGAAATAAAAAGCAAATGTAAAACCATTGCTGATTTTACTAATTCCAATTAAGAGAGAATTTACCTGCTAGATATGAGTCTGAATTAAAACCATGACCGAATTATTCAGCTCTGAAAAGTTTATGTTCCTTCTCTATTCCTGGCCCTGTCATCTTAGCTATCACTGACAAAAACAAAACTTTTGAGTGCAAGTCTCTCTCATCTTTTAGCATCTTTGGATCTTTGGACCCAAAACTGGATTAGGCATTTTGTAAGTTTCAGGGGGAAAACCTTCTCTGGAAGTGAAAAAACTGAGAGAGACATTTTGTCTGTGCATTCAGTGAAGTGATTCTACTCAATCTCTACAGTAAATACGTCACTGTCACTAACAACTGGAAGTAACAAGTGGAAATTATCTGTTCTCAGTGAAAAGAGAGTGCATGTCAGATGATAACACTGGCAGAAAAGAAGTATAAATGTAATAATAAATCTGCTGCCATTTTCTGAGAAGAAATTATATGAGGAAGGCCACAATTGACTAGTAAAGAATTTTCCATCACTCATTCATCTGCTTTTTGTGTGTATTTCAGTTGTTAAAATCTGTTGGACCCAGATTATCTGTTGAGGAAAAGCAGAATAGCCAAGTGTAGTTCTGCTCTGTATTTGAGTGAATATCATCTAATTTATTTGCCAATGCTAAAATCAGAAATTCAAAACAATTGCTACTCCTGAACATTTTCTGAAAATCATTTTAAATTTACTGATCCACTAAAGAATAAATATTCATTAGTTAGGAGCAGAAAGCAAACGCTCAGAGGGGAAATAATAGAGTTAAATTCATTGAAAACTTCATACACATATTCATGGCATTATTTTCTAGTTTTCATTCAGCTATAATGGCAGTGCTGTTTTTCTGAAGAAATAGTTTAATTCAGTAGATATATGTTCACATACATAAAGGATCTCAATTAAGTGTTTCATTAATTCTCCATCATTCTCTCCTGTGCAACTAATTCAAACGTACAATTTAAGAGTCCAAAGTCTCTAAAGAGCTCCTCTCTATGGTGGGTTTGCCTGAAAAACTGTTAGAGATATAAGGGTTTCTGAAACATACCTTTGCAATCTCAAGCTACTTGTAGAACAGTATACTTTTCTCATGATGACAGGTCTCAGGGCTATTGTAAGCACAACAGGAAAGAGAAGAGAAAAGCCTATCTGACTTCATATATACTATCAAATTATAAGACTAGCCTGTTTGTTATTTTAAAATCTTCTCTTTGTTACTTTCTTGTCTCAACAGCTAAATATAAATACTAATGAATCACTGCTCCCATCTTGCCAAGATGCACCACACAGGGATGTAGACACTTGAGACATAAACATTTGGTTGGTATACTGAAGAGGAGCTAAGGGTCACTGAACGTTATGGATGCTGTCACAGAGACTCTTCAAGGTGGAGTTCTGACAAAGGTAAAGCTATCTCATTACTGCAGTTATCAACCACAGTTCATAGCCAAAAGCTACCCATTCGGAAGAGGCATGGCCAAATTAATAGTCAATTTACCCTAAGATTCAGAGAGACTCACTGAGTCTAAGTTACATGGGAGTAAAGGTTTGATACTGGTATTGCTTATAGTATTTTTGCTTGGAAAACTTCCAATGCAACCATACTCTTCTAATAAAACTATAGTGACTTGAGACATCAACTGGCTCATATTGCATGTCTCAAAAATTACCCTGAAAGTGAAGCATAGTTAGTAAGAATTTGTTCCACATTGAAACATGGATCTGCTTATATAGAATACATTTCCTTGCAACTCATATACTGTAAAATCAAGTCCTACCCTATTTATCTAGAAGTCTATGCCTACCTATTTAACTTAATATTCATTTTATGAATAATTGTCTCGAAGATTATAAAATAATTACTTTATAATTTAAATGAACAGCAAGTCTCCACTTAACTAAAATACAGTATCATTTCCACGACATTTAAGAAGTGGAACAGAGGTGGCACTGATATCCTGAAGGAAGGAATTCCCTTAGCAATTCAAATTGTGTGATTTACTCTGAATTCCTCTACTACTAAGCTTCTCCAAAGGAGATCCAAGATGATTTTCTTAAGACCACTCTTCAGATGATTTTCAAAATAATTGTACCCATTATTGAGCTTGTACTCAGCTGTGCCGAATCACTGAGCCACATCTACTGCTACACTGCATGGACCTAAAGCATGAGACAGTAAGTAGCATCTTTGTTGTAACATTTTTACCATCTACGTAGGTTGCCGTGAAAGTAATGCCTCCTACTTATTTCCATGGAAACTACAATGGATACAAAGAGCACAATAACACAATTTGATAGAACAAATTCTCAGCTACAAAACACTGTTTTTCAACATTTTTGCCATCAGTGAACAAGAGCCTCCATGCCACACTTGGAAAAATCTGCTCCAGCAGAAGTGACCCACCATTTCACAGCTGCTATTACAGCATTGTTGCTAGAAAAATATTTGCCCTGCTGTCCAACTTTCATCAGCCCAAACAGATGGAAGTCAGAAGATCCCAAATCCACACAATACAGTAGGTGTGGTAGGACAGTCCTGCCAAGATTGGCAAGGTGCTTAACGGTCTCCAGACTGATATGGGACCTGGCTTTATCATGCTGAAAAAGAAAGGCCATCTTCTTCTCTGGTTTGACAGGAAGTGTGAGCCTTCAGCTTAGTCAGTGTTGCGATGCAGTGGTCAGCATTATAATTTGTCCAGGTTTCAGGAAATCCAGAAGGATCACACTTTTCCTATTCCAAAACACAGTGCACATCACTTTATCCACTTAAATCTGCATCTTGAACTTTTTCTTTGATGGAGAATTCACATTCCTGTTGTTTTGATTCTGGCTCACAGTAATAATACCACAACTCCTCAGCAGTAATGCTATGATCCAAGAAATTGTCACCTTCAGCCTCACACTGGTTCAATACATCCTGACAAACTTGCATATGGTGTTCTTTGTCTTCCTGTGTGAGCATTTGTGGGACCCACCTGGCACAAAATTTGCAGCATTCCAATGTTGCCACCATTTTTTCCATTGCACTGAAGCCAATATTCAGCTCCATATAGAGTTTCCTGGTCATAGTCAATTTACATGGATGAGCTGATTGAGACATTTCATTTCATGGTGTGACAGCTGCACATGGCCACCCTAAACATGGCTTGTCTTTTGCATCCCCTTCACCACTGCTGAAATATACCGCCCACTGCCTCGCTATGCTACATCCACTGTTTGGTCTCCAATGATCAGCAAGCATCAATGAGTATCAGTGGGTGCAATTTTTTTCAGCATGAAGGAATTCAGTTCCACACCTTTGCTTCATACACACTTCCACGTCAGAAGCCATTGTGTCAGATTGCCCTTCTGCTGCCATCTGTCACACGGTAACAAAATGTAGTGGAATACTGGTGGGAAGATTCAACCTCTACTGCCATACCACCATCAGCTTCTGATGTCATTGGCCAACATAATGAAACAGGAGGCACTACATTTCGGAGTAGCCCTCATAGAAAACATGAGCACTGATGAATATCCAGTAAAGGCTACTATTCTAATTTAACATTGAAATTTGACATTGAAAATAACTCCATTAGATTGTTTGTGTCTCTTCTCATTTGCCGCTTAAGTTCTCAGAGAGACTTTACCTGGAGACCTTAGAAGGATAGAGCAAAACTACTTTCTTCTTGCAAAATCCCAATTGCTGGCAATTATTGTTCTGTGAGACTTAAATTTACAGCATTCAGAAAGAAAACTGGTACATACCAGAAGCAAGCCAGTTCCCTAAATTACGTCTGTGAGTCAAAGCAACAATAGACAGTTCGGTATGTCTACTGTCTGGAGGAGATATTGCTGCTTTATTGATAAAAGTAGAAATATAATAGAAAAACTTACTGTCTAAAAAGAGGAAGAAAGAGGATTCAGCAGTTAGTTCCTAAATGGACACTTAGTAGGGCTTTTCTGTTTACCATTGCCAAATTAAGAGGCTACCCAATGAGAAACCAAACTGGTTATGTGCTTGTAAGACTAGACAGGCAACCCCATTTTTGAAACGTTCTAGTGTCTGAGTGCTTAATCTTCCAAAACTTAGTGATTGCTGTGCAAAAATCTATATGTACAAAATCTGTAACAAAAACTAGAATGTAATTGATACTACCACTCCTGGCTAAATAAAATACAGGCTGTTTGTAAAAAATTTTGAATGTTTACAGACATTTTTACATAGAAGTTGTCAACCAGTACAGCTTTGGTTGCATAGTCTGCAAAATCATTTTCCATACCTGCAGTCTCTTGTAATAGAGAAAAAGAGTGCTGTGTCTGATTCTGTCTCTGGTTTGTGCAAATAATAATAATAATCATAAGTTATATAATCTTTCAACAAGACAAATCGTACTTGAATGCCATGAAAAACATATTAAATTACATACGTTTGATTTTTGCCTCCTAATGTAAACCACGTTCAATATGGCAGAGTAAAATGTTAAATATCTGGTAAAAGCAAGTAAGCAAGAGAAAGGTTTTAGCAGCTTTCTGCTCCTTGATGTAATGTAGATATTTGCAGTTAAGTGCGCGATATGAAACTACACAGCTTTAACATCATTGTCAGTATCCAAGTCTTGAAATGTAAGACATGACAGTTCTCCAGCAACTAATCCCACCACATGAATGACTGGCATCACCTGAAGAAATGTTCTCCTTACTAGAGCTAGTTGGAAACTAGAATTTTTACTTTTTGTTTGTTCAGAAGAGAACTAGAGTCAGAAAGGAACCAAAGAAAATACATTTGTATCCAAGTTTGGGACGAAGTTGTATTTCAAGTCAACCAAAACAATTGCTTCCGTAACATTTACTGGTCTTACTGTTTGACTTCTTAATTTTCACTTTTCATAATGAAAAAATGAAAATAATTATTTCAGAATTATAAACTGAAGAAAAATCAAATTTCTAATTTTACTGTCTCCTTCATAAAGTAGTGTGTATTCTAAGTAAATTTCAGTCAAATCATTAACAACTACAGAGAACTTTGGGCAAACTCCAACTCCCCTTTTCCTGAATTTCAAACTAGCACTAAGCCAGAACTCATTTTTAAGACTGTACTTCACATAATACTTAACAAGAAGAACTAAATTCTTTATACAAGACCATTGTGTATTGACTTATATTAGTTTTGATTAGAACACAGCTTGAATAAAAAAAGGTTATAGCATTAGAGCAAGAAAACAGAGTTCCAACTAGTAGAAGACAAAAATAATTCAACAAATCTGAATATTATTTTCACCTCTTTCCATTCACTAGGGAACTACAGAGAAAGATACCTTATTGCAATGTGACTGCTCACTCCCATAATTTCTGAGAGGACTAGACTTCATATATCAGTAGAAAATTTAAAACAAGCATATTTGAAAGCTAAACCGCTAGTACAGTGTGACATAGGAAATGTTTTTGTCAGTCCTAATACAGTGAAATAGTGTCATTATAACATGCACTGGCAATGAAGAAACATTTGGAAGCATTAGAAGTTACAGTGTCAAGTTACTTAAACTCCCTAACAATAAAAGCAAGTTTGCCATTATATTTACCATCCACTGCTCTCCCGAAAGCTGAAAAATAAATTTGTTTCTCTCCTTATTTGTTTCATCTGACAGAGTAAGCCTCTTCTGTAGCTGAGGAGTCTTTCCATACATGTCCAAGATTTTCTCATCGATATCTACAAAGCCATTCTTGAGGTATTTTGATTGGGGAATGCCTTTCTTCCGGCACTCCAGTATGAAGTTCCATTCCTGCTTTATCCTGTAATAGTGCCAGAAAGTGTTTATGAGAATCAGCTTTGTTTGCACAAATAACTTACAAAAAAATTAATCACACACTAAGGTATTTAGAAAAACAAATGCATTCTTGGAGTCATGCTTAAATTTTCTAGGCTGACATAGATTTCAGATAGTCAGGAATTCATATAGTTACAATCAGACAGTGACTTCCTGGGAATTACAGAGATGTAAAGACTGAGCCCGTTGTCACAGAACTCACTGTGAAATATGCCTTTTACTACATATGAAATTAAACAGAGACATGATAGGAAATACATTCTTAGAGAACAAGTAACTAGTCATGTGCATACAGAAACAAGGATCTGGTAATATATGCAAAATCTGCAGTTAAAAAAGAGAAAGCATTTTAATATATTCCCTTTTTCCTGCCCTTTCCTGTTCAAGTATAATGATCCACTTCCATTTTTTTTAACATTTTCTTCCATCATCATCTTAGGAGAGAAAAGGAAAGGTCAAAGTTATTACATGCCAACTAATTTCAGTTTAAACCTCATTGTAACTTTAGGCTCACCTCCAGAACAAAGTTTTATCCTTATAACTTCAGGAACAAGTTCAATTTCATATAATTAGGCAGTGCTAAAAGGTCATGCTTTATTTTAAGAGAGATTTATTTCAGCTTAGTCAATTAAGAAACAGGCTGATCAACAGAAGTAAACCTTCCTTATACCAAAATAAAACTCTGCAGAGCCCCTTGTGTCATAAATCTTTTCTCACATATTGAATGTTAGATTCTTGTTGTATGTAAGGTTCAATTATGTGATCTCCACCCTCTGGCAAAAATTTTAAGCTAAAGATTTGAATAAAACTGACAAGTGCAGATGGGCACAAAAGATGAGGATAAGGTTCCCTTTAGAGAAAGTCATGAATGGCACATCCTAGAAAGAGAAGCAGATGTAAGTTTGTAAAGTTTAAGCAGGAAATAACAAAACCTACAAACGTATTCCCAGTTAAGCATGGGATTTTCTCTAAAATGCTAAACTGCTGAAACAATGCCACATGAGCCAGAATATCTGGTTTTAAATTGTGTACAGGGAATCAGTTACAAAAATAAATACAAGAGATATCTTGAAAACATGGTGAAAATAAGCAATTTTTGGATACTCATAAAAAGGCGTAAGAAACATAAGAGCATATTTTCAGGAATATGACACTATACATTGAAAGTCATATTTAACATATAATTTTGATATAAAAATAAACATATAAGAATCAGAACTGCTTACTTAAATAGGAAGGGTATTACTGAAACAGCATTAAAGTGCCTAGTGCAAATTGTTGCACTTACTGAAAAATTAGGGGGTGCTGGAATGAGCTGAAGGTGAAGAGCACAGCAACAATAGGAGAATTCAGGTATCCACTTGCACATAGCACACTGACACAAGGCAGTCACTTTCTTTATCATACATGGCCTTATCAGAGTAGCTAGTCTGAGAGACCACAAGGGACATGATTTGGTTTCAGGCAAAGCACCCCATACATGGGTCATCAGAGAACTGCAGAATGCCTCTGTAATAACAACCACAAATGTTCTTATGCAAAATCCTTATAAAGAAAAAATAAGAAAAAAAGTTGTTTACAGATATCTAAGAAGATAAACTACATATAATACCAAAGTTCATTAATGGTGTAGCTCACTGAGTGAAGTGTTGCCAGATTGCAGAAAGACAGCGCAAACTCAGAGTAAGTACATTCAAATGATAGGATCATTTTTTCCTTTTATTTCTGAAACCAGAGAAAAGCTAAAAGAGAAAATAGCATTCATTTTAAATAATGTAATGGGAAGGAAGTAGAACTCCAACAAATTAAATGCAAAACCACAAAAAGACAAATTAGGTCACAAAGTCACAAACAAAGGTATACAGATAAATAGGAAAATGATTTCTAGCATATCAAAAGCAGAAAGTCTATCAGAAAGATGGGGAGAGCAATAACATCAATATATGAAAGAAAAATACTTTAAGAATTCTGTGATTCTGTAAAAGAAGTTATTAAGAGAGCAGGTTGTTAAGAAAGCTGCAGAACAGTTAAACTCACCCTTGGCTTCAGTATTCTTTAGAGAGATCAGTATGCTCTTTACAAGTAAAAATCTGGACAACTTTTAAAGTATCAACAGAAGAGGCTTGAGAATAAAAAATAAACAAGGTTACCTAAAGCAAATATCCCAGCTTCTGTTAGTGCCTAACTGTGAATTGATTTATATAGCACAGTGATCTGTAAATGAGTAAGGAAGAAAAAGTGGCCAGTCAAAAAATGGACCTAGTAAAACATTTCCGCTCAGGAAGTCTCAAGAAGGGAAATGAAGTTGCCAGCATACTCAAGAAAGAGTCCAAAACCAACAAACAGCATCTCAAAATCTTTTTCTAAAATACTTGATGTAACAATAGAAAATGGGTTAAAGCAGAGACAGCTGCTTAGCCCATTTTGTGATCCTCCAAGAAGCTGCATCATTTGCCTCTAATTACAGAAGGACATACTCTCAACTATGCAATTGCACTAGGAAGCCCTAGCGAAGAATATTCCCTTCAGCTACAGCCTGGAAGAGCTCAACAGGATTTTCCATATCAGGAGATATGAGAGTTGAAACACCTCTTTTAGATGCTCTGACATGACAGCCAATTCAGTATTAATGTTGATCTTGCCTACTCAGTCAGTCATTTGAATCTCAGAGATCACTACTAAAGTAGAAAACAGACAATGCAATATCAAGAGTTCAATAGGAAAAGCTAATAAATAATATTTTCATATATTACAAGAAAAATAAATAAGTCCTAAATACCTACTCATTATTTTACCAAAAATTTTCTACTGAGCACATCTAATTAACTATAAAATCTTCCTGTTACTGTGTAAGGTGGGTGGGAGGTGAAGTGTGAAGAAAAAAATACTGAATTGAATCCCCCAGGAAGAGAACAAAAAAAGGATCTGAACCATTAAACGGAAGAAACTGAAAAGAACCAAAACCCTGGCATTCTTCTTTTCTAAAATCTTCTACATAATCCTGCTTTATATACAACTTCTTTCTCACATCCTCCTCCAGTCCCTTACGTGCAGCTTTTCAATCCATCTGCGAAGTTTAACTCTGCAGTACTGCACTCTCCTTTCTACTAAATTCATTCATTTTGAACCAAAAAATTAAGCATTTTTGAACCAAGGAATTAAATATTTTATTTCAGTGCATAATTCAACACAGTGAAAAAGCTTACTTCCAAGACACTTTTCTAATATTCATTGATCTTCACTTGTGCAATAAATGACTGACCTGTTTCTTAAGAATATGAATTCTAAGAATGTTAGAAAACTTATCAAACAGAAAGAAAAGGTCAAAAAGTCTAAGTCTAGACAAAAAGTAAGGCACTGAGCTGCTGTACTACTCCTCAGTGCTGTCTGTGCCAGATAGATCTTAGGAATAGAAGTGTAGAAGGCTTAGATCTAAGATTTTACCCTCTCTCAATGGATACTATAGGAAAGGGTAAAGAGAGAACTATGTTAAAGATAAAAGAATACACTGTCCTCTGACACATTATTAGTAACGCATACAAAATATAAAACTCAGGAGTAAATGATACAGTGTTAGACAAAAAATAAAATGCACATAACAAAAAATACTGTTAATTAAATCTGTTGGTGAAATGTTGACCTCAGATAAAAGATAGGCATTAAGAATTAAATATGGTGAGGAATTCAGCATGGATATCACTCATTAATGTGGAAATCCTATGGCAAATTTCTTCATTGCTCATATATCAAATTATGGCTATGTGCTTTCTTAAGCTTTTAAAGAATGCTCTCTTATGGTCACCAGGCTAAATACTATGTACAAGCACATTTTGAGCAGGTGGAAAGTGTAACAGTAACTGAGCAGCAAACGCATACAGTTTTGTGCAGAATGAAGACACGGTATATGCCAAGGGCAAAGGATCTACTCATTTACAATCCCTGCTTGTACTCTTGTGGTGTGCATTAACCAAATGAATCAATATGAGTCTTTTTGGCCTGGAGGTGTAACTCTCGTCAAGCCAATATGTATGTTAAACCAAAGATTATGCAGCAGTAATTTGCATGCTATAGTTGAGATCAAATCAAAGGGACCTATTCTCTTTTGGTATCACAGAATCACAGAACTATAGGGGCTGGAAAGCACTTCTGGGGACCATCTAGTCCAACCTCTCTGCTAAAGCAGGTTCCCTGCAGTAGACAGCACAGAAAAACATTCAGGTAGGTCTTGAATGTCTCCAGAGGAGACGCCACAACCTCTCTGGACAGCCTGTTGCAGTGCTTTGTCACCTTCAAAGTAAAGAAGTTCTTCCTAATATTCATACGGAGCTTCCTGTGTTCCGGTATTTGCCCATTGCCCCTTGTCCTGTCACTGCACAGTACAGAAATTTGATTCCCACACTTTAGATGTTTATAAACATTGATAAGATCCCCTCTGTTTTTTCTTCTCCAGCCTGAACACTACCTGAAGGCTATTGATTTATATAGCAAGATCTCAGGAAAAAAAAAAAAAATATATATATATATATATACACACACACACACATGTATATATAAACACATAAAAAATCAGCTTTCAGATATGCTAATATTCTTCTAAAGAAATTACATTTCACATCTTGGCACTTTAAAGGCTACAGATATTCCAGGATCACACTTTCAGATATGACAAACAAGTGAGATAGCTGCAAAATTACAGCTCTCCTGAAGTTTATGGCTTCTTATTACTATAAAAAATAGTAATAAACTATTTTTATCTTCCTCCAGAGCTTGATTTAACCACTGTAGTCAGATTTAAAAAATAAAAAATAAAAAAATCCTGTTTTTTGTGAATGTTAGTCAAGTAAAGTCCAATTTAGGTGGGAGTATGCACATACAGAATATTTTTTCTGGACTTACGACCCAGGTGAGATCTGGCTATTCCAGTATGTCAACATCAATCATGAAATGGTCTGACTAACTGTAACAAGGCTTATTACATGTCATTTATACTTGTCAAAAAAGACATATGTTTTATATATCTTCATAACACATTAGTATGAGTTTCAAAGTTATCCCAGTAACTGGAGAATAATTGGGTTTGTTTGAATGATTCTTCCTTCTGCAATTACTCACTGCTCAACATCAGTATAAGAAGTCCTGAGGAAAAAACTAAGCATCTTAAGTGAAGAAATGATGTTTCATTAAATGGCACTCTTTCTTCTAAACCAGAATGGAAGGAGTAGACGTAACACTACATGACACCAGTTTAGTTCTACTCAGTGATATTTAAATCAGAATCACTAACCATGTAGGATCATTAAATAATCCTATGGAATTTTTAAAAGAGCAGCACAGTTAAACTGGAGCTCAGCCCAGGCTCACAGATGAGTAATATTTCCCTCAGTTTCAAACAGACTAATTTAATTTCAGCCCTTCTGCCAGACTCTTCCGTAGTTCGTTAGGGATCGTGGTTGAGCAGCAACTTTTATCTTTGAATTCACTTGCAAGCATTGTATTAAATGTAAGGTCTGTATGCATAAATGCGTAAGAAAAGTAGCAAATAATATCATGGAATCATAGAATCATTGAGGTTGGAAAAAACCACCAAGATCATCTAGTCCAACCATCAACTGAACACCACCGTACCACTAATCATGTTCTTCAGTGTGACATCTCCACAATTCATCAACACCTCCAGGAAGAGTGACTCCACCACCTCCCTGGGCAGCATTTTCCAATGCCTCACCACCTTTATGAGAGCAAATGTTTCCTGATATCCAACCTGAACCTTCTCTGACATAGCTTAAGGCCATTACCTCTCATCCTATCACTATTTCCTGGGAGATGAGGCCAATACCTACCCCTCCACAGTCTCTTTTCAGGTTGTTGTAGAGAGCACTAAGGTTTCCCCTGAGCTGCTTCTTCTCTAGACTACACAGTCCCAGTCTCCTTAGCTGCTCCTAATAAGACTCATGTTCCAGACTCTTCACCAGCTTCATTACCCTTCTCTGGACATACTCCAGGGCCTCAACAACTTTCTTGTAGTGAGGGGCCCAAAACTGAACACAGCACTCAAGGTACAGACTCACTAGTGCCAAGTACCGAGGGAAAATCACCTCTCTACTCATGCTGACTACACTATTTCTGATACAAGCCAGAATGCCATTGGCTTTCTTGGCCACCTGGGCCAAGGTAGCTAATCTGGACAAAGAACTCTGGCATTTCCACAGTCAAATGTTTAATTCCTTGGCCTCCAATTTTTAACTTACCTGCTTTTCTTAGAGAAGACAAACATGCTGCAGTCCTTCCAAAAATAACTAATAAAGAGTAAATTTCTCTTTCCAAAAACGAAGAATAAAATGACAAGTAGAAAAGAAAAATTAATGAGGAAAATTATTACATCACATCAAGTTACTCCAGTAGTATACAGGATTTCAGGAAGCAATATGAGATTGTTCACCATCATTAGAATCTAAGCAATGAAATAGAAAACAATGCTTTAATACACACTTCTTTCTCTAATGTGGAGTTTCATAAGCACATAGATAATCACAGAACTGACACTTTTTTTGTAATAGCTCGTGTTTTGTATTCTACAGAGTGGGCATGTCTAACAGGAGGCCATAAGTAAAATTAAATTACTCCTCCACAACAAAGTACTGTTTGTCTCCTTTTTCTGTACTCATTGATTTACATGCACATCTTAGAAATAGGGGTCCTTAAACAATTGTATTTCTACAGCCCCATAAAATCAAAGGAGAGATAAAAGACTGGATTAATTCCATACAAAGCAATATAATACTAATAACAGTGATCTAATGCCAGGTGCCAGAAGAGTACCTCTCCTATGAAGACAAGCTGAGATATCTGGGGCTGCTATAGCCTAGAAAAGAGAATGGAGCTGCTATAGTGGCCTCCCGGTATTTAAGGGAAAGTACTTGCAGGAAAGATTGAAGGAGCTCTATCAGAGAGAATAATGATAAGACAAGCAGCAATGGTTTTAAATTGAAATAGGGTAGACTTAGATTAGATTTTAGGCAAAAATTCTTTACCATGAGGACGTTCAAGATCAAGCTGAATGGAGATTTGGGCAACCTGATCTCCACCTGATCTCTGATCTGCTACCTGCAGGGTAGCATTGCTGCCCATGGCAGCTAGATGGCCTTTAAGGTCCCTTCCAAACCAAAAAATTCTAGGATTCTATGGTTCTACTTCAGAGGTCCAGATACAAGCCTCTTGCAATATTCTCAGTATATTAGTCTCTGGAATCAGGTTTCATTGGCCAGATGCTTTAACTTGAGTTCTAGAAGCTGTAAATTCCCCAGATCTTTACAAGGTCTCACCATTAATGCAAACACAGTTCAAGCTTTGCCCTTATTTGTGAAGTTTGTTTATTTGAAAATCTTTAGGCAAGAACAAGAAATATCTCACATGTGACTGTTTACTGACCCTGCATGAACTAAATTGCCTTGCCTCAAGGCAAAAATAGTTCCACGGAGGTTAATTGGAAGTTTTTCCTCAAATAACACATACTACACTTCACTATATTCAAGTCATTTTTCATAGCAACATGGCTGATGAGGAGCTGCACAGTCTCAACAGCACTGGTGAATTTTAACCTCTTTGAGGGAAAATAGGAGTTTGTTAATTTATTTATTTATTTATTTTAAGCAGCCTCAGCAGGCTAGATTCCAAACTCATCTGTTACACCAGTAAATTTGCAGAGAAACTATTAATTTCAGTCTTATTTGGTAATTCACTCTGGCTGCTGGCAAAAGAAAATATCCAGAATATTAAATGCTGGAATGCAGTCTTCAGTTCAAGAAGCTGCCTTCTTTGAGTATCTTTGTGGAATTAACAGTTTGAGTTACTATCCTTTCAAAATACTACCTGATTGTGAATTGGCAATGGGTTCTAGCAGTGATTTCAACATACCTATTTGACAGTGGATTTTAATCTCTGAGTCGGATACAAGAATTTGGCACAAGTGCAATTTACTAAATTAATAACAAAAATTTCAGAGAGTGAGACATTATTTCTATTATATGTTTAACCAACGTTACAATTATCTATATACTTTCAAGTTAACAAGCACAATCTTGTCCTATCCTTCACTCAGTCTTTGAAAGCATTGAGAAGCATCTAAGAAATAACCTGTAATTCAACCTTTAGAAACTGCATATGTCATAAAATAGGTATTTATTTTAATTGAATTATCAATATTTTTATGACTTTGATCATCACTATATCAGATTTATCCATTCTGCAAAGCCCACATTATAAGAATGAACAAGAACTTTGCCATCCATTTCAGTAGGTGAAACACTATTCACTCACAGCTAGAACAAAAGCCTGATTATTTATTCATATAATGAAGATATGCAACAAGTTGTAATTTGCAACTCTGTGCAAATTACAAACTAGTGGAAGAACACACAGATCTTTTCTGAATGCTTCGAATGTGCTTTGAACTCTGCATCATGTCCTAAATTCGCCATAGAAAGTTGATGCAGTAAAATAACAGAATGAATTTGAATATAATTCGTGCAAAAGAGCAGAAAAGTCCATGAAGCTTTACCCCTTTAGCTGAAAGGGTTCTGAAAATAACCACCGGTGAAAACAGAAAGGAGAATGCATTTTTTTTTTTAATGGAAAACTCAGCTTAGAATAAGAAATTAGTCTTAACCTGCTCCACTAAAAAAAATGGTGAGAGCTGAAATTAGGTACCTCGGAGCATACAAGTTTACCCTCTTTCCCTCTTCCGTACATAAGCTCCCCTTTCTGGTTTCCTTTTCTATTAGTGAATTTAGAATCTCTCTTCTACATCACAGAAAACCAAAATCCGAAGAAAACATGGCCAAGGATGTTAACACTAGAACTGACCTCTCATCAGTCCACAGATTAATGCATGGGCAGTTAGCAGTTACACAATCTAACCATAATATTCTTTTCATTAAGAAGGCTGCAGTGGCACCCAGAGAAACACTAGATGACATAGACAGAGATAATACGGAGAGTCTTCTGCTTTATCTGCCACATAATTTTGCAAAAAAAAAAGAACTTATTAAGGTTGGAATAGAACTGAATCTTTCCTGGAATGTCAAGCACAAGAAGGTCTCCTTCTTCTACAAGTGACAAAAGGAAAACTAGGGAAAATATCGGCCCTCTGCTGAATGAAATGGGAGACCTATTTACAAAGGGCAATGAGAAGACTAAGGTACTGAATGCCTTTTTTGTCTCAGACTTTGCCAGGAAGACAAAACTCCAGGAAGGTCCCAGATAGCTGGCTGAAAGCCTGGTTTAAGGAAGATGTTCCTTTGGCGGAATAGGGTCAGGTCAGGGAATACTTTAGCAAACTAGGCATACATAAAGCCATGGGCCCTGATGCAACGCATCCACAAGTCCTAAAGAAGTTGGCAGACGTTGTGAAGCCACTCAGCAATGTGGGGTCAGTCATGGCAAGTGGGAGAAGTGCACGAAGACTGGATGAAGATAAATGTCACTCCAACCTTCACAAAGGTCTAGAAGGAGGCCTAGGGAATTACAGGCCAGTCAGCCTGACCTTGATCTTTGGGTAGGTGATGGAACAGCTAGTACTAGAAACCATCCAGTTGGAGGCCAGTCCTGAGTGGTGTTCTCCAGGGCTCAGTATTGACTCCTGTCCTCCTTAATATATTTAGCAGTGATGTGAATAAGGGTATTAAGCTGCATCCTCAGTAAGTTTGCAGACAACACGAAGTTAAGCAAAAATGTTGATCTGCTTGAGGATAAGAAGGCTCTACTCTAAGAAGGGATCTTAATGGGCTGGACCAATGGGCCAAAGCCAGCTGTATGAGGTTCAACAAGGCTAAAAGCCAGATACTGAACTTGGGTCACAACCAAGCCTGTGCAATGCTACAGACTGGAGGAAGAATGGCTTTGAAGCTGCCTGGTGGAAAAGGACCTGGGTTTGCGGCTTGATAGGCAGCAGAAAAACGAGTCAGCAGTGTGCTCAGGTGACCAGGAAAGCCATCCTGGCTTGTGTCAGAAATAGTGTGGCTAGGAGGACTAAGGAGATGACTGCACCCTGTATTCAACTCTGGTGAGGCCACACCTTGAATACTGTACCCAGTTTTGAGCATCTCACTAGAAGCGAGACTTCAAGATACTGGGGCATTTTCCAAGAAGGGCAACAAAGACAGCACCAGGTCTAGGGGGCAAGTCTCATGAGGAGCAACTGGAGTTATTTAGCCTAGAGAAAGAGAGACCTAGGGGAGACATTACTGCTCTCCTTAACTATCTCAAAGGAGATTGTAGCGAGGCGGGGGTCGGTCTCTCTTCCCAACGAAAATCAGTAGGACAAGAGGAAATGGCCATAAGTTGCACACAGGAAGGTGTAGGTTGAATTTTAGGAAAAAAATATTCGCTGGAAGGGTTGTAAAGCATTGGAACAGGCTCTCCAAGGAAGTGGTTGAGTCATCGTCCCTGGATAATATTTAAAAGACTTGTAGATTTAGTTCTTACAGACATGGTTTAGTGATAGACTTGTCAGTGCTATGTTAATGATTGTATTTGATGATGTTAGAAATCCTTTTCAATGTAAGTGATCTTACAATTCTGTAATTTCCAGGCACACGAAGGAGAAGAAAATCATCAGGAGTTTGGATTCACCAAGAGAAAGTCATGTCAGACCAACCTACAAAGTTTCTATAATGAAATGACCAGCCTAATAGATGAGGGGAGAACACCTGTTGTTTTCCTGGACTTCAGTAAAGCCCATGACACTGTCCCACATAAGATCCTAATAGATAAGCTGCTGAAATATGAGCTGGATGAGTAGCAGTGAAGTGGATCAAAAACTGTTCAGTTCCCTCTGTGCCTTGGCATTTCTGATCCCATCTCTTATAGGTCCAGATAGCACCCCTGTACTCTTCCCAGGCCATACTGATACCTTTTATTCTATCTTTTTTACTCAGAAGCAATTGCATATGTCCATTTATTTCACTTATTTTCTCTTGCAACTCAATAAAAGATTTAACATAGTACATAGTACTTTTATGAACATGCTTTCATGAATTCCATAATAAAAACTATAATTCCATATAGCATACAAGGAATAGAAAGGCGCAAAATGTATTATTTTTCTCTTCAAATTAAATGTTCACGGCAGACAAGTGAAATACACCATCAGTAAACTAGAGTCTACCTTGGAGAGACCAGAGACAAATGAAATACAACCATAGTTCATCCTAAACTTCTCTCAAAATCTTTGAGGAAAGGTGGGATGAAATCAAGAAAACAAACCAAAAAGAAGAAAAATTGAATAATCTGATAATGCTTAGAATATAGAAATACTACTGGATAACATTGCATTCTGGTTCAAGTATTGACAGACCAACCAGAGGTGAAGCACTGTGGGATCTAGTGCTCACCAATGCAGAGGAGATCATTAAAGGCATTAAGATTGGAGGCAGCCTAGGCTGCAGTGACCATGTCCTGGCTGAGTTTGTGATCTTGAGGAATGTGGGCCAGGGAAAGAGTGGGGTCAGGATGCTGAACTTTGGGAGAGCAAACTTTAGGCTTTTTCCCCTTCTCTGTTAAGGATCTGTTGGACGAAATCTCCTGAGAAGCTGTCCTTAGAGACAAAGGAGTGGAGGAAAGCTGGCTACTCTTTAAGGATACCTTTCTGAGAGCACAAGAGCTCTCTGTCCCTCAGAATAAGAAAGCGGGCAGGGGAGGCAGGAAACTGGCATGGCTTGGCAAGGACCTGCTGGTCAAAACCAGAAGAGGCAGGCCAAAGAGAGCATACCTCCTTTGGTAATTGAGAAAGGAGAACTGGTTACAACAGATACGGAGAAGGCTGAGGTACTAAATGAGTTTTTTGCCTCGTTCTTCACTGGCAGCCAGGATTCTTGTATTTCTCATGTCCCTGAAGCTCACATCCCTGGGCCCAGGGGGAGCTGGGGGAGTAAATCCACCTCCCCTCCCCCAGTTCTGAGACCACCTCATGAGCCTGAATGTAGACATGTCTATGGGGATAGACGACACGCATCCCAGTGTCCTAAGGAGCTGGCTGATGTGGTTACTGAGCCACTCTCCATCATATTTGAAAAGTCGTGGCTGTCGAGCGAAGTTCCCAGGGACTGGAAAAAAGGAAATGTCACTCCCGCTTACAAGAAAGTGAGGAAGGAGGACCCAGGGAACTACAAGCTGCTGAGCCTCACCTCTGTGTCTGGGAAGATCATGGAATAGATCCTCCTGGAAGACATGTTAAGGCACATGAGGGATGAGCAGGTGATCTGAGACAGCAAGCATGGCTTTACCAAGGGAGGGTCATGCCTGACCAATCTGGTGGCCTTCTATGATGGAGTGACGACACTGGTGGACAAAGGGAAGGCGTCTGATGTCATCTGCCTAGATTTGTGACAGGCCTTTGACATGGTTCCCCACCACATCCTTATCTCTAAATTGAAGAGATACAGATTTGAGGGGTAGACTATTTGGTGGATAAGGAATTGGTTGGAAAAATGTAGACAGAGGGTTGTGCTGAATGGCACTATGTCCAGGTGAAGGCTGGGGACGTGCAATGTCTCCCAGGGGTCTGCCTTTGGACCGGTGTTCATCAACATCTTTATCAATAACATTGATGACTGGCTCAAGTACACCCTCAGCAAGTTTGCCAGTGTCACCAAGCTGAGCGGTGTGGCTGATACATTAGAAGAAAGAGATGCCATCCAGAAGGACCTCGACAAACGAACTCTTATGAGGTTCGACATAGCAAAGTGCAAAGTTTTGCACTTGGGTCGGAGTGATCCGGGATACGTATACAGACTGGGAGAAGAACTCCTTGACAGTAGCTCTGCAGAGAAGGACCTGGGGGTCTTGCTGGGTGAAAAACTGAACATGAGCCAGCAGTGTGCTCCTGCAGCTCAGAAGGCCAATGGTATCCTGGGCTCCATCAGAAGAGGGGTGGCCAGCAGGGACAGGGAGGTAATTGTCCCTTTCTACTCTGCCCTTGAGAGGCCCCATCTGGAGTACTGCATCCAGGTCTGGGGCCCCCAGTACAGAAAAAATGAGGAGCTGTTGGAGAGGGTCCGGAGCGGGGCCACAAAGATGATCATAGGGCTGGAGCACCTTCCCTGTGAGGACAGGCTGAGGGAGCTGGGCTTGTTCAGCCTGGAGAAGAGAAGGCTGCAAGGAGACCTCATTGCAGACTTCCAGTATTTAAAAGGGGGTTATAAAAAGGAGGGGAATCAACTTATTACTTGGGTAGATAGTGACAGGACAAGGGAGAATGGTTTTAAGCTCAAGGAGGGAAGGTTTAGACTGGATGTCAGGGGAAACTCGTTACAGAGGGAGTGGGGAAGTGCTGGAACAGGCTGCCCAGTTGACGTTGCGCATGCTCCGTCCCTGGAGGTGTTCAAGATCAGGTTGGGTGGGGCCATGGGCAATCTGGTCTAGTACCAGATCTGGAGGTTGGTGGCCCTGCCTGTGACAGGGTGGTTGCAACTGGATGATCCTTGGGGTCCCTTCCAACCCAAGCCATTCTATGATTCTATGGTTCTCATGGATAGGCTATGATTATCATTTGGAGAACAACTGACCTATGACTTTTTGAGTAGGGCCAGGGAGATCACTACAGTTTAAGAGAGTATTGTCTGTTGCTGAGACCTATGTCAGCCAACATTTAAACACCACAAGACCTCTTACTTTCCTACGTCAAAATCAACACCTGCAAAGTTGTGACTGGTGGATCATAAAACACGAAGATATTTATTAATAAAATTGCTAACTAAGGAAAACCGCCTATTATCACGTTCCAAACAAAAATATGGGAATAAGTATTCCTATGTAGTTTTCAGGCAAAAAATTGTAGTGTGCTTTTGATTATGCAAGGGACGCATTTTGTCTGCTCCAATGTGTCTCTCTATATTGCCTCCATTACCAATTGCTTAGTCAGCTTGTGCAGATGAAGCATCACTACCTTAGGAAACCCAGATAGCTATTTGGCAAAGACACGCATGTAAGTGAACAGATGTAGCAGACAACAGATATATCTTATGTAACTCAGATGTGGTAGTGGTGAGAAATTCACTTTTTATCACCAATATTTGTTAAAAATATGTTGACCAAATGTTAAGGACTTGAGATACAGACTCTTCAGGCATTCTACCAAGGCAAAAGAAAAAGATCAGGGTGAATCCTGATATCTCGTTCAGACTTGAAGACAAACTTGAATGATGACATCTGCAGTTCTTGTTTCTCCCAGACTTTCTTCTTCTGCTTGTACCAACACAGGGAGTTTTCAGGGAAGACATTGGAAACACAGCAATACAAAACTAGTATCTGAAGTTTGAGTCAAGCCCAGCTGCTGCAGCTGATGCTTATTATTACAGGCAGTGATGAATAATAAACAGAAATTATTTGGAAATGCCAGTTTGTAAGTATAAACCAGTTATTTTTTGACTAAGATTTTATAATTAGGTATGAATAGTCTTATTTCATTAAGGAAATAAGGATCTGAACATTTCAGTCCTTTAAGCTGAATTGCCAGAGCCCTGATGTCATAGCACTCATGATCCTCCCCTTCCCTGCCTGTTCCCTTGAGGCCTGTCTCACATGCTCAAAGCCCAACGCGCCAGTTCAGCATCCTTTATGCCCTCTACCCAGGACTCACTTCAGCCATCAGGACCATCAGCCCCTGCCTGACCCAGTGAGGCCACGGCAAAGCTGGTCCCGAGCTTCCCACATCTTTGCCCAGCCCAACCAAGGGCTCTGCTGAGCCAAGACCACTTACAGGCCCATGTCCAGGCCCAGCCTCAGTCCCATTCTCATCCTGGTGCCTGGTGCTGATGCAGCCCTCTGCTGCCCTGCTTCTGGCAGGTGAGATGGGACTAGCCCAGCTGCTAGGTCCTGCCAGGCCACCCCTATGTTGATCCCCAGCCCCAGTAACCCCTGAGGAACTCTAAGGGAATTGCTAGTCCTCAGAGCATCCTGTCAGACATTATGTACCAAAGTGATATCTCTTTCAGAGGCAACACTCATAGGAATACAGACACCCATACTGAGCATTAGGCATAAAAAAATCAGCAAGTAAAAGCAGTATTTGCTATAAATCAATCACTCACGGCAATTGCACCATGATGCAGTCTGTCTATTCAATCTATCACACTTGTGTGGACTTGGGGAAGAAGAGAGAGTGTCTCAGAGGAATACAGAGTACTTTTATTGTTTTGTCCTTTCCCAAGGAAAACACATAAGCATGAATAACATTAGCTCTGTCACACTTTCCTAGGTGCAAATGAGATGCTACTCTCTCTACACTGCTGTTTCTTGTCCTGTGTCGAGTCATGCAGTGTAGACATTTTATCCTCTTCATGTCTCTGCTGTAAGACCTCAGATCATGTTATCATTTTACAAATATAGCATATTAGTACATCTGGAGGGCTAGTCACGCTGTGGGGTTCAAATAGGTTTGGCTGGCCATGAGCTATGCTGCTGCTATAAACAACCTCTGTGTCCCAAATTAAATAACCACAGAGTACACCCAGGAGTTCTGGACGCTAGTGTTCTTTAGTAGCAGGTAAGTGACAATTTTGCTGGTTATTGTGTTTCTTCAGATGTGTAGGGTCAAGGTAGGAAACAGTGAAACTGAAATGTCTTTATCAGGTCTTTCCTGCTGCTACTGTATTGTGGATTTTTAAATGCTAATATATATGGGATAAGTAGCTGAAATGTCTAGCATTAATCCAAAGTGATATATTTGCTGGGTGCCTTTAAAGATTGTAAGACTTGCATCATATGTTGTTTCTCTATGTAGATTTATATCTGTGACAAATCCAAACTTTATAATTTAGGGAGGTTTTCAAGACTTTCAGCTAGTTGCTCACTTCATGACTCAGTTATAATAAACCCTTGCTATTACATCTCAAGGACATATGCTGGTGTGAGAATGATTTTCAATAAAAAAATGGTTGGAGAGGTTGGTCATTTATCTTTGTTGTCTGTCAAAATTTAGAGTGGAACTTAAAAAGAGTTATAGAGGTTCTGTTTCTGAAGGCCACTTATAGCTAATCTAACATGGTATAGAAAATCTAATCTGCTAAATCCTTTGTGAGCAAAACCTATCATTTAAAGTCAAATGTCATTATTGTTGTTGTTGCTACTGAGTATTTAGTGCTGTCTGTAACTGATATGTAAACTCTCTAGGCTAAGGTGCTGACCAATTTTCTTCTTAGTAGCAGTTAACTTGAGAGGGTCAGTGATGGATAAGACCTATTAACCAAAGAGGTAGATCCTACTGGATTTTCATCTACTTTCCTCTTCTCAGACAGGGGGTGAGGGTGAAGAACTGTTACAAGAAGGATGCCCATCTGTCTTTGTCACCTGTACCTCCTATCCAAAGGCTTTGGAAAGTTTGTTGGGAAAGTCTAAAGATATATCTCTGGTCAGTGAGGAGAGTGAGAGAATACAGCTGCTACCTCATGGCTGTGTGGTGGAGTTTGAGCCACTTGAGCTGGAATAACTTGGCTGCTGATGTAGTTAATAGCACCATCTTCTTCTTACCTAAATTGTTTATGCTTATCATCTTACTTAAAGGAATCTGAGTGTTTAGGAAATGGCTATGAGCATTTTACTCACCATATGAGTAAATGAGAAATGACTAAAAAGCTCGATGTTGTAGGTCAGTCATGGGTTTTTGCTTTGCTTCTGCAACAGGGGAAAATGCAGAAGGTAGTACAGAATTCTTGTTAGATCACTGCGTGGAAAATGGACACGGATCATAATTTTGGTTATTCTCAATTCTGTGGCTATTCTCAATTAGAAAAGGCAATCTGAAATAGTATTTATGAAATTATCATCCATACAGATAACTCCATGGGCTGGTCCCAGTACAGGAAAGGTAACAATAGCAGCCCCACTTCCTGGGTTGGCCACAATCCATTATGCTTATGATGAATGAGAATAAGTCAATTAGGTGTTGCTAAAAGACCTGATGACGTAGAACAGATCTGAGAAACCTGAGACTCTTCTCTCAGGTTTCTGATCAATTAAGACCATCTAATTGTATATGAAAGCCTCCGTATTTTATTCACTGTATCTTTATTTGCAGTGGATCTTTGTAACTAATGAAGTGGGGAGTCTCTAATTATTGGACAGACTTAGGCTTTCCCAGGTTTATCTATAACAGTTCTTTTCACCTTCTGACTACACCTACATTTGTAGATTCAACAACCTTTAAAAATATGTAATACAGTTTGAGCTCACTGGCTTTCCTCTGACAAGAAATGGCTTAAAATATAACGCCATTTCAAATACATCAGACACCTTTTAATCTTATGAGTATTATACTTCTCTTCAGTAATGCTCCATGAAAAAATAAAGAATGGATTTGTGTCACAGACATCAGTCGAGTGTTTTGTTATCTACATTGTCAGCGGAAGAATTGCTTTGAATAATTAGTCAGCTCACTGAGGTGCAAGAGGAGTACATCTGTAATAAATCCCCTTGCATATGTAACATCTATCATGCTTGATGGCAAACATATTAGTGCTCCAAGAGTTGAGAAAGTATAAGGAATATTGTATTTCATCTGCTAATTAATACATAATTAAAGACCTAATTAATGAATAACCTTGTGAAAAATTGTCTGAAAATCATTAACTTACATCTACAATATGAACTGATTAATGAAAACTGTCAGTAATTGTGCTTCAGAACTGAACAAAGATATATAAAAAAGTGTAGGAACCAAGCTCAGCGATTGCATGTCTGTATTCACATGTCTTTTAATTTTTTGATGTTCACAGTTATTCCTACCTAAAGAACAAGGAATACATTAAGACATGAAATCTTTGCTCTATTAGCTGTGGTATATAAACAGTGAAATTTTTTTTTATTATTTTTTTTTTTTGTGAAACAAATTAATGTCTTAATTAAGATTCTGTTCTTAAACACTTACTTTATATAAGTAGAAAACTCAAAATTAATTAGATTTATCAGGCCATTTAGGATTAAGCCCTGTGATATGCAAAGACACTGATTTCTGAAATTAACTTCTGTGAAAGCTGGACTAATTAATAGTTTGGAAGCGTCACCGTCTGTGTTTGTTTATCTAGGAGCTGGCTGGCTTAGAATGTGCTCTTGAGGGAGCAGGAGGGAACATTTCAAACTCCCCAAACATCTGGGCTTGTGTCCAAGTGTCAGGATGACTTTCTCCAGCCTGAAGCAGCTTGTCCCTTTCCACTTATATTTATTCTGTGGTGCAGCAGTACTTTCTGGATCTCTACAGACCAGTGCCTCCAGGGAGACTGGGGACTGCTGTGATCTCTGTGTATGTGCTCCCCACATATGCATGCATATGTGATTTGAAGTACAAACCAACTTCAATCTTTTACCTAAAACAGATTATTAAATCTGCATATTTGGCGAGTTTAGCTACAAATTTACCTGCAAATCCAGTGTGGAGAATAATGCCCTGAAGGTGTATAACAAGGGCTTGTTTCCAGCAGCAAGACTAGGGAGGGAAGAGCAGCTTCCTGTTCTGCAGTTCCTTCCCTCTCCCATAGTGGCATAGTGTATCACTGACCCATGTCTGAGCTGTGCACATTAAAAACTACTGTCTGTAAACTTTGAACATTGTCACCATTTCTACTGTTCTTTCAATCGTAGCATATTTCTGTAATTTAATCTTTCCTTGACTATAAACACATAAAGAAACAAACAAACAAACATGTTCAGATGCTATCCAAATATCAAGTTCTCTTGAATTATCTCAAGTGAACAAGACTGTTAAACAAATTGAAGAACGAAAATGTTAACATTTTGGTAACTCAGCAAACGAAGTATACATGATGTTGGTTTTGAAGGCAGTCATGGCCCATTCAGACTTTGGAGGGCTTGAACACATACTAATATTGTCTGCTTAGTAATATCAAAGCTATGTTGGACAACTTTTGAACTAAGGAGAAGACATAGGTCTTATTCTATGAATGCACAGTGCAGACTTGTTGGCCATTATTAACACTGATATTAAAACCATTCAGAGGAGGCTAAACTGTCATATAATAAAACTAATATAATTTTGCCATCTGACTAGCTGTATTCAAACCACTCAAGACAGGGATAACTTTGATAGACAGCAAAGAGCCATAGGAGACTTGGTATTGTCAGTCCTGGAAAACTGTACAGCTTTCATATCTAAGAGCACTTTTCCCCTGTGCTCCACTACTTTCCAAAGAAGATCTTGTCTTGTCCTTAATTTTTTGTAGTACGTTCCTCAGTGTGACTATACACCAATACAGTGCTGAAATTATTAAAGAAATGTTGTATATTGTTCATCCAATGCAGCTTCTGCTTTGAAGTGCACTTCTGTGAACTTCTGTAGGATTTCAGTGTTACTTTTAGCAAGTGTCCTTAAACAGTTTGATTCTCAAAGGTCAGAGATGTTGTGGCATCTGGTAGTGTATGAACGGCTTACTGAGATGAAGCTCCTTCAACATTTTAAACCCAGTTGTTTGAGTGGCCCTTTGTAGCACAGGTTTGTAACACTTCCAGATGCAAATGATCATTTTCCTCCTTTTTCCTAAACCCAGTAAAAGAAAAACAAAACAGAAAAACAAACCAAAACAAAGCGTCAAAAGCTGCTTTGGTAACAGAAGCCAAGTGAGGACAGCTAGAACTGAGCGGACATAAGAGAGAGCGCTGGCTATTTTCAAAGACAGCTATGGAAACATCTGGCAGGTCTGTGGCAGAGCTGTAAACATGGGGTGGAGATATCAGTAGATATAGGGAACAAGCTTTTTAAAGAGGTAGCATACTAAATTTACTAAATAACAATAGTAAGTAATAAAGAATACAGACACTATAAGGCAGATACCTGCTTCAATCTGTAGTTTTTAAACACCTTAATGAGTAGATTTAAATCTACGGCTTCTGGGTCCTCATACAACAGGAAGAAGAAAATCTGAGGCAGGTGCTAGAGAGCTATCTGAGTATCTTGGCCGAGAAGGCCAATGACTTCCTGGCTTGCATCAGAAACAGTGTTGCCAGAAGGAACAGGGAAGTAATTGTACCTCTGTACTCAGCACTGGTGAGGCCGCACCTCGAGTACTGCATCCAGTTTTGGGACCCTCACTGCAAGAAAGACATCGAGGTCCTGGAGAGTGTTCAAAGAAGGGCAACAAAGCTGGTGAGGGGTCTGAAGCACAGGCCTTATGAGGAGCGGCTGAAGAAGCTGGGATCGTTCAGTCTAGAGAAGAGGAGGCTCAGGGGAGACCTTATTGCTCTCTATAACTACCTGAAGGGAGGTTGTAGTAAGCTGGAGGTCAGCCTCTTCTCTCATGTAACTGGTGATAAGACTAGAGGGAATGGCTTCAAGCTGCGCCAAGGGAGATGCAAGCTGGACATTAGGAAATACTACTTCTCTGAAAGAGTGTTCAGGCAATGGAATGGGCTGCCCAGGGAGGTGGTGGAGTCCAGGGAGGTGGTGGAGTCACCGACCCTGGAGGTGTTCAAGGAATGTTTGGACGCTGTGTTGAGGGACATGGTTTAGTGAGAACTATTGGTGAGGGGTGGATGGCTGGACTGGATGATCTTGTAGGTCTATTCCAACCTTGATGATTCTGTGATTCTGTGATCTTGAGGGGAATTTACAAAATAAAATAAAATAAAATAAATGATAAAATAAAAATAATCCATGCAGATATCTAAGCAGATATTTTCACTACCGATAACATTTGGTGTTAATATTCAATTGTTTAAGTGAAAACATGTTAAGTATATCATCACTCAGATCTTGGTTTCTTTTTGCCACTTAATCCTCCAAGTGCTTCCGTGTCAGTATCCTTACATACATAAAAACTGTCTTTGATTTTAATAGATCTATTTATATATATAATTGAATGAATAAAATGATTGCAAGATTGTAAAGGCATAGTACTGTTCTCTTTTTAATACTAGAAATCTCAAAAATGTCTGTGAAGTCACTTGTTTTGTTCCACGCATTCAGGAATAGTACATGGTAATCAGAAAATTAGAACTAAATACTAATTGTGAGAATGTTGTTGTGTGATGAAGCACTTTTGCTCAACTTCAGCTGGCCGAGATGTCTGGGGAATTATTAAATTGCCTAGAAAAAAAAAAAAGGTTTCAGGGTTGGTATGAGGCCCACAGTACAACAAGCAGAGAGAGCTGCTGAGGAGAGGGGCTCATTTGGGGGGTAAATTCCTAGTTTAGAATGCAGAAAGTAGAGGTGTTAAAGATATTTTTTTAAAGCAAAGGTAATGTTTATTTTTTCCTCTTTTCCTCTTTTCTGATAAAAAAATATAAAGAAAGGGAATGAGAGAAGCAAAAGGATACTTCTGTCCTCTGCTATTAGTTCAAGTTTCTCTGGACTCTACTATTAGTTTGCAAAAAAAGTTCAAATATTTATTATTAGAAAGCTCTTTTTTTCTTTTAACTTCGATTACTTAAAACATACATTGCTTAAAAATAATGCCTAAAATGTAATGTGTACCAGCTTCTGAAAGGAAAACCTTGAAATCATTAGAAAAAATGTTTAACTTAAATAGTCAGCTTTGTTTCTGAGCTAACCATTGAGAGAAAGAGTTAGATAAGAGAACAAACTGACTTCCAAGTATGTTGCCTTTTAAGGATATTGATTTATTAATATTAATATCCTTAATTTTGAGTTTTCTACTTATATAAAGTAAGTGTTTAAGAACAGAATCTTAATTAAGACATTAATTTGTTTCACAAAAAAAAAAAATAATAAAAAAAAANTTTAGGTAGGAATAACTGTGAACATAAAAAAATTAAAAGATATGTGAATACAGACATGCAGTCGCTGAGCTTGGTTCCTACACTTTTTTATATATCTTAATATTAATATTAATATTAATAAATCAATATCCTTAAAAGGCAACATACTTGGAAGTCAGTAGATTACTTCTTAGGAGCTGTAAATGGTGAAGGATAAGATTATCTGCATCTCCAGACATACACAGAAACTTTTCTCCACAAGTGATTCTCTTGTAAATGGAAACTTTTTCTTCTCTTCATGTTACTGAATCTCCTCTTCCCTGGAAAGTTCTGTGCTGTCATTATGATGCCTAGATCACTCTAAATGTAATGGCTCCTATTTATTTCCATGGAAACTACAACAGATATAAAGTGCACAGTAACACTATTCGGTACAGCAATTTCTCAGTGACAAAACACTATTTTTCAGTGTAGCTACCACTATTAGCTATGCATTTTCACCAGAAATGAACAAGAACCTGCATGCTGTGCTCATAAAGATCTGCAGCAGCAGAGGTGACTCACTGTTTCACAGCTGCTGTCATGGCATTGTTGCAAGGGAAGTGTTGCCCACATAGCTCATCCTTTATTGGCCTGAACAGGTGGAAGTCAGAAGGTGCCAAATCCAGAATATATGGTGTGCGTGGTAGGGCCAAGACCGGCAATGTGCACCATGGTCTTCATACTGATGTGGGCCTGGTATTACCATGCTGCAAGGGAAAGCTTTTGTTCTTCTCTGTCCTGACTCTGGAAGTGTGAGACTTCAGCTTAGTCAGCATTGCCTTTAGTCTCATGTTGGTTCTATAGATTCTGACAAACTTGCATATCGTGTTCTTTCTCTTCCTGTGTGAGCATTTGTGGGACCCACCTGGCACAAAATTTGCAATATTTCAGTGTTGCCACCATCGTTTCCAACTCACTGAAGCCAAGATTCAGCTCCGTGTACAGTTTCCTGGTTGTAGTCCATCAATTTGCATGGATGAGCAGATTGAGACAATTCATTTCATGGTGTGACATCTGTGCATGGCCATCTGGAATGTGGCTTGTCTTTCATGTCGCTGTCACCGCTGTTGAAACACACCACACACTGCCTGACTGTTCTCACATCCACTGTTTGGTCTCTATGAATGATCAGCAAGCATCAGTGAACGTCAGTAGGTGCTTTTTTTTTTTTTTTTCATGGAGGAATTCAGTTCCACACCTTCACTTCACATGCACTTCCATGTCAGACAACATTTTGTCAGGCTGCCTCTCTGCTGCCATCACTTGCATGGTGAGAAAATGTAAAGGATTATTGGTGCGAAGGTACAACCACTACTGCTATACCACTAACATTTGCATCTGATCAGCATAATAAAATAGGAGACATTACTTTTGTATCTCTCACACATTACACTGCTGAAGAGTAGGAGACATTACTTCTGTGTCTCTCACACATTACACTGCTGAAGAGCCTTTCTTTTGTGATATGTTTCACTAATAATTCGTAAGACTGAAAGAACATTTAGAGAATGTTAGATAAGAAAGGTAAACTGATAATCTCCAGCAGATTACAGATGTAGTTATTACCCAGAGAAGATGGCATTAAGCTGTCAATCACCTAATTATGCCTTGGCAGATGCTGTCTTCAAATCATATTTGTGGCTGTGTTCAATTTGAACAGAATAGTCCTCAGGAGTTTTGATGGACATCTCTTACCTCCTAGCTGCATTCCTCTTGAACCTGATTTTACAATTGAAGAGAAATCCCAATGCATCGCAATCTAATCCATTTTGTGGATAAAAGTCATATGAAATTTCCATCTTGAGTCTCTAATAAATCAGTGTCTTAATAAAGAACAGATGACTTAACCTGGCAGACAGAAAGACGGGGAACAAGTCAAAGAGATAAAGTACTTACAGAATTCATTCATACCTTGTGTTGATTAAGGCCATCTAGTTCCAGCAGAGCTTGAGTACTCAGCTTTCACTTCAACGTCTCTCAGCAATTTAGCCCCTGCAATAGCCCTACCAAAACACTGAGCTATGAGTTGTTCTATTAAAATGAATTAGATCCCGAGGAGTGACTGTGGCTACTGTGAGGAGGAAGTCCTCGCTGCTGTTTCTTGGTGCAGACAGTTGAGGAGAGTGTTTTATTTTAGGTGATAACAGATGAAAACGATTTTAAAAGGTACATCCGATTATAGATAAACCATTCAACTGAGAATAAGGTGATCATTCTCATTACACTATTATTAATAGGTTTTTAACTTGTCTATTGTCAGCAGCCAGTATCAGATAAGCTATAAACTTATTTTTTTTGCATAATTGTTAGTGCTTGTAAATATAAACAAGCTTTATGAACAGCAAAGATAGTAGATATAAAACCATACTAAGGTAAAGAAGACTTTGTCTTACAGAAATATTGATCTCTTACTGGTATCTCTGTGCCAGCATTTGGAGTAGTCTTACAACGACGACAAGTAAGGTGGACAGGTAGGAACCTTTCTTCTTGGTGTATGTCTGCATAATTTGCTTTAATACACACTATGTGTCTTCCAGAGGACATGAGAGTGTTTTCTGGCTCAGAATATATTATTCTTTATGTGTTATGTATTAAAGAAAGGTGAAGAAAAAAGAGGCAGTTATGAAATTACAAGAGGAACAATGTAGAGGGAAGAATATTTTCCCCTTCTTCCTCACTATTATAACAGAAAGACAGATAATAAATAGCCCCAACTGAAGGACTTAGAGCCTGAAAAAAAAAATGATCTCAGAAGGTCTGAGAAAAACATAATGGCAGTAATCTTGAAAATATTCTGTAAGGGAAAGGGCACATTCCTTTCTCAATTATCAGTAGGTATTTCAGTGGAGTTTTATTCTTTCCTTTATTTTTTTAAGCTTATGAGTGGTATAATAAAAGTGGCACATAACAAAACCTAACCTTAAACAAAGTTTAGAGAAGTACTTTTATCTTGATGGAAGCAATTATTTCTAAAATCCTTCAAACTTGTATTTTATAAGACTTGTTCACGGTGGTTTAGCAGACCACTTTTTGAAGGACTAAACTTGACAGAAGTCATTGGTACATGATGTAGCTGCATTTAATAAAGAAAAATGTTGTGAGGCTTGCACTCTCACCAGCGATTCTGAGCAAGAGACTAAGAGAGCGCTGCTTTACTTATCAAAATTTATATCTGTACTTGTGTTAGTAATATAGGTGTTCTTTTCCCTTTTTTGTCACTGAACCATAGCTACAGACTAGGAAGGAACACTATATTGCTAATCACACTACGTTTCATGAGGTGTAACTACAAGGTCTTCTCTTATTAAAGATACTGTAGAGTTTTTTCTTTGAGCTGAGAGACATTGGAGTTCCTATCTGGCCAAGCTCAAGCATGATGCTTGTTAAAGCGAATGAGAACTTTATCACTGACCTCAGGAAAAGGAAAGCTCCTTGCAAGAAGCTTTTCTGTCTTTTTAATTCAACAGGGAAAACTGATGAACTAGCCTCTAGTTCAGTTCAGTTCTTAACTGCACGTTAAAAGATGGTCTCAGAACCTAATACTTTGAACTGCTGGAAAGAAACTCTACATGTCCATGTAAATGAGGATCATGTGTTCACAAACACTAACTTATTTCAACAGTAGTTAATCTTTCACTGTATGTTATAGGGCAGGTATTTTAACACCTTTCACAGATAAGGATATATTTACAGACACAATTACTTTGGGACAGGATTAATGTGGGTGCATAAAGATCAATATGGTGGGAACTCAAGTTGAAGAGCATGATTTATGATTAATAAATAATTTATTAGTTCTTTTAATGCTAGTTACCTGGATACCAAAAAACACAAATTCATTCAAATTGTTTTCATCAGATTAGTAGTTCTTTGCAACTGTCTTTATTTTTGAAAGGGAAAAGTGCAAGGGCTACAGAAAATTCAACATTTAGCTCTAGTCTGTAGATGATTTTGTATAGGAATCCCCTCTGTTCTATGTTGATCACTGTGGGCACAAAACCCTAGAAAAAGTATATAAGGTAGAGAACTTATTACATTAATATTATTTTGGAATCTTATTTTAATGAATTCTTATCCTATTTCTATTATTATTTTTATATTATTATTATTATTTATTATTTATAAATATTTATATTTATATTATTATTAT
>JACDJE010000409.1:496634-527962 GCA_016647715.1 Pavo muticus | reverse complement strand
CTAAGGGTGTAATATATTAGTTTCAATGACAGATCTGAAGGTATAATGGTAAATTATATAATGTGATGCTCAACTAAATAATTAAAATAACTAATTATTAAATCTTTTTTCCTAGGGATGTTGGTGATTTTTTATGCTTTTTCTATGGAATAGTGACTCATCACATCCTGGAAGTTACCATTTCTTTGTCTCCATCTCATCAACAAGTTTAATTTGAATACCTCTATACTTTAGATTTTTCTGCGCATACAAGTCTCCTGCTATGGTCGGAAACATTCGTGAGCTTAATGTTCAAACACATTTGAATAATTACACATTTAATTGTGTTATAACCTGGTATTTTAGCTACTTCAGTATACTTCAGTCGTAGCAAAACAAAGAAAGCCCATCATGTTTTTCCAGGGCCTCTCTTCAATTATTTATCTCTTACCAGAAACGTTCAATAGAGAAACATCTTCCATGCAAAAGCAGTGTAAGGTGAAGTGTTTTTACAGCATAATAATTGCTGGACTGTCAGAGCAGAAGATTTTAAAACATGGTTGATTTTGATCTCTATGAGACCATTTCCTGATTTGCATATTCCAGTAAATCTAAATTTCCCATGCGGCCACACAGGCAGTGTCTTGTAAGAATGTCTGTAATGGGCAATAGCCTGTCCTCACAACTGCTAATAGGCTGCGGTTTTCCATGAAAAAACAAATTCTCTCCTGCTGCAGGGCTGTATTAGGATGGCCAGTCTTTGTCTCTATCAAAGCAGTGGTGAAGTATAACTACAGAGACCAATTGTGGAAATCCTCTGATCTATAGCTTCCAATCATGTTCTAAAGTGCTGACTGAAAGGATCCCCTGAAAATTTGCATAATGGATTTCACAAATATGCTTAACGATAACATCTTGGCTTACAACAAAGAAAAGTTTTTATAGAAACATCTTACTATTGAGAGGATTACATCTTAAATCAAGCAGAACAGATGATTTAGGGAGAAATTAAAATTCACCCTCCTTTTAAAGCTTCAAAACTGAGATCCAGAGACAAATTAACTATAGAGCAAAAGGTGCTTCTGAAGAATGCCTCAGTAGATTTTCTGAGGCCCAGAATAGTCTCTGCCCTAGAGCCAAGGATCCAAATTAAGAGATCTAATTGCTGAAGCAGGCTTTGATATGATGTGACCAGTGAAAGTCTGGGAAGTATAGCTTTCAGGTCTTTATAACCTCCAAAAAAATAGTTACGTAGCAAACACAGCTCTTGCAAGAGCAACAAATAGTCAGTGAAGAAGTATCAAAGGGGACAAATGTATGATATCTCCTAACTGTTTTGTATTATCTAGACATTAACATTATTCAGAATCTAGCTAGTACATGACTATCTTTACAGGATTACCTCATATCAATTGGCCAGACCCATCTGCAGGACAATGTGAACTTTCTTTCTGATATTTTCATTAAAAAGTGCCTGAATTTTTAACTGCTTGGGAGTTTCTTGACTTCTCCTTCTCCTCCAGCTTCCCTTCTTGTTTCTAATCTCATTATTACCATATATGCCACCTAAGTAGGCTAAAAGACTGCTACTGTGGAGCACTGAAATTCTGTCCAGGCAATCAGTCACCTGCTTACAGCCGCCAAGTGAAGTTTTAGATTAAACATGAGGCTTGAGTCAAAATGTTAAGTCTAAGCACCTTTACCCCAAGAGACAGACTGGATACTGCGTCATGCTTTGTGACTTTTTTCTGAGCAGTTTATCTCTCTTCTCACAACCATCAGTGAAAATTTGTCACTTGCTCTTTGACAGTTTCTGACAGAAAAACAAATATTCAAGCAGAGGTATATTAAATAGAAATACTGAATGCTAATTAAGATCAGATATAATCTGTTCAGCAGTGAACTGAAAAGTTCAAAAACCTGTGTATGCAGAACACGGGCGGTTAGGTTCAGATTCTCTTTGATGATTAGGCACTGAACACCCTTTAGTTTAGGAGGAAAAATAAGATGTGAGTGCCTTTCTGTAACTCCATAATTTAAATCAAATCATACTGTGGGACAAATACATGAAATAAAAAGTGGATATACCCCGTTCTGCTCCTAGACAGAATTTCTGTGCAGTGGACATCCCTGAAAAACTAGCACATGCACTGTTACAAAGGAACTGAACTCCAGTGCCACTGTAGAGTCAGACTCAGTGTCCAGATTAAATAGTAGCAGGTACAGTGTGGAAAGGGAGAATGACAGCACTATTATGTAGTCGATCTTATACAGAATACTGATGGATGTGAGAACCTTGTCTTAAATGATTCATTTATTAACAGTATTCCTCATTTGAACTGAAAAAAAGCAGCTTCCAGGAGCAGGCCTTACTCCAGCAGTTCCTCTCAGAGGATGTAGTTGTAGCAGGAGGTTAGGAATCCTGGCTACAGTGTGCTTTGAGAGAGTCTTCATGATGTTGTCACAAACTAGAAACAAAGTTGATTTCCAACTAATACCTCACACTAGATGTGACCTTTATGAGTCCTAAATCTGACAAAAATGGCTTAATGCAAAAATCTGGGCCAAAGCCCACCTCTTCTCTTTCTGCTTCTCAGAATAGTTTCTCACAGGCAGATGACAAACACATAAATGCAGCAAAAATGTACTCTGGCACTGCTTTTATAAACATGAGTAAGTCACTGCAAGTACATCCAAAAGCAGCACAGTGCTGATCTTAAAGCAACTTTGATAGTACAAGTTTAGAGGAAGAAACTCTGTCAGATGCTTATTCTGACTGATGCAGTCTGCTGCCTGTGCAAAATTATTTTCAGCAGGATCCACCAAATTCTCCAGTACACTTCTGACCACACCACTGATTCTCTATTGCTTTATATCTCTATTGAGGTAGCTGAAAATGCAGCTATGTGTTCTGATGACCCTCAAGGGGGGAAAAATGAGTATTTTTGTGATCATGGCTACAGTAGATTTTTCTTTTTTCTGCATTTCTAGCTGAGAAAAAAATTTCTCTACCAGCAGAACTTCTATACAGAAAGGGAGAGAAAGTAAGACAGAAAAAGTGGGAAGGAAAAAAAAAAACTCAGTTGTTTCTGATGCACTTACTTGGGTNAAAAAAAAAAAACATGACATATTCAAGTACTACAATGGAAATAACAAAATACTCCCAAAAGAAGAGGCATTATCCAAGGAGCTTTTTATGGATAGCCACTGTGGTGAAAGCATCTTTTAAGCAGGTTTCTACAACCCTCTTTCAAATTTGGTTCTCTAATACTACTGTGGGCATCAACGTTTTTCACCAGTGAATGAAACTCCATCAGTGTGATACTGAAGAAATAGCTATTGTAGAAGTGACTCCTACATCTCATTTGCTTGGAGCTGAGGAGTCCTCTCCTTGAATTCTACATGTACTTACTCCAGCCCACTTTGGGGTGAGGCAGATTGCTGGGTTATGTGGAGACTTGCAGAGCTCTGGCCCACAAAAGCACAGAAGTTAGATAAAGCAGGCCTTTGTCAGACTCCTTGACTCTGTAACAACCAGACAACATAGGATGCCAAGAATAAATCAACTCGGAAAACTTCATAGTGTGGAAAACAGAGCAATTAAATACCCATGTTGCTCTGTAAATGAAAAGAAAAAAAGGAATTTGAGGAGACCTTTACACTATGCCCATAGGCACTAGGTGCCAGAAAGAGAGAAAGGGAGGCAATGGGTTGTTTGCTGACAGTAAATTATTCTCAAGTGTTTCATTTTTTAAATAACTCTTTATTTGATCTGACAAGGCTAAATAGAATACTGTATTTCAGAGATTTGAGGTCTGCATTGCAAGAAGTGAAGGACCATGGAAAATAAAATATTTTCTTTTAAGTAAAAAGAAACGGTGGGACTGATTCAAGGGCTGGTTTTTCACTAGTGAAGGGATAAATGAGTCTCTTGATAGGGAAAAGAAGAAGCTGCTTCAAAACCTGCCAGAGAAAAGAAACCTGCTACAGCTGCTTCAGTCATCTCAACTCTCTCTCTCTCTCTCTCCCCTTGGATACGTACATCCACCTATCTCTTGTGTTGGCACTGGCACTTGCATTTTTCCAGAGACAGCAAGTTTGGGGAATTCAATCAGCTGGGGAAAAATGTGTATATTTTCACAGTGTTAGTTTTCCATTTGGTTAACTCCCAACAGGTGAGCACCAGCATCAGCAAAAGGGAGATGTCCCTCCCAGGCACAGGTCCTAGCAAGCAGAACCATATCAAAGCCAACTTAGCTGAAGTCTTGAAGTACTGAAATCTCAGCACAGTCTAGGACAAGCAACCGCAACTGGTTTGGACCACTGAGTTAATGACCTTACTGCTACTGGACATATTTTAAGAGATTCAGAAAAGCCCCTTTAGCGACCTAAAAGACCATTCTAATCTCTATCAAGAAATTGTGCATTTGTGTTTGAAATTTTACAATTTTAATATTTACTGTTAACTATAAATATTGGTAGGTTTGTCTCAAACGTTGTCCACTTTATCTTGAGGATCCAGTGAAGATGAGTGGGAACCTCTGTGGTTTGCTGTTCTTGTCCTCTATAGTAGACATAAGTTAAAATTAAGACACTAAAAGTATCAGAACTCTGCTTCAGTCTGTGTAATTTCTAATCAACATATCCATAGCATCTTAGGAACAACTACGTCTCTGCTTGTGCCTGGTCCAGGCAAATGACAAATTGTCAGACTTAATAGTTGTGAATTATTATTTTGTTGTAGATGATAGAGATTGATGTTCCAAGTTCTTAGGATCCACGATTTCATACCTGTTTGTTTAACCACCTGTATACCCAAGGTGAATTTCATTAGGCTGATGCAGACCTTGCTGACAGAAGCCAAGCTTCCTGTTTCTTCCTTTTCCACATCCTCTTGTCATTACCTGTTTTTGGCCAGGAAATACCCAACCCTATATCAGATAAACCAATTTGAGAAAAAGATCTTTCTTATTGTTGAATGTGTTTTCTATTTGAAGGGATGGTAGAAAGTGATTAGCCAGTGACTAGAAGCACCTCACTGGACAGAACCACCTCAAACATTACCCCGTTAAAAGGCATGCCCTTCCCAGACTAATTTAGAATGAACAATGTTATACTAGTAGCAAGGAATACAAATAGCCAGGAATACAAAATTCTATCCTCACTTGAACACCAGAAATCCTTCGTATTTTCAGCACTATATGAACAGTGTCCTGACCAACACATTAGCTTCACTGTTAAAGCACAACCTCTTTGAGTTTTGTCACAGCAGTGAAATGGCGTGAACTGCAAGAAACGTGGTATGAATTTCACCAGTCCTGAACTGAAATAAGAATTTACAATCACAGTTCACCATGAGAAAATCAAGTGTATTCAAATGCAAATCTGTCTGAAGAGTTACAGTTTGCAAGCCCACACAAATTGATTGTTACACATATACATATACCAACATATTAAATAAATAAATAAATCCCTTTTAAATCAAATTTGGGAAGGTTCACACAGCTGGAAAACTCAAGACATTCCTGTGGAGCAGCTGATAACTACTATCACTGCCTCCTCACTGACTCTTCATTGGCAGCTTCACACTTCTTGCAGTTCTGCAAGCATCAGCTCATTTTAACAAGAACTCTAAGCTAGTTAAAGAAGGAAAAAGCTATGCAAGTTCTGCAAGGGAATATATGACTTGAATTTATCACACAGTAGATCCTGGAAGAGACATCGCTGCTTCCTTCCTATCTATTTCTCTTTTTGCTTTATTTGAAAACCATGGGAATATATAAGCATACAAGGAATGCTGGTAACCCTGAGTAAAATTTTAATGATCACTTAATTACGCATATATTTGTCCTCGTATGGCTGTTTTCCCACCATAGCTAGCAAGTCATTTCTCATCTTGCTCTCATAGTTTTGCACATGACAAAAAGAGAGGCATGTTCTTCCAAAAACCACAGTATAATCACTCTCTTTGTACTAAGAAAACTGCACAAACTCTGTGAGATCATCCCAAACTGTAGCAAATTACAGTGTACATAAAACACTAACATTGGGTACCCCAGGGGCCACTAATTTCAACAGTAGTAGAGTTGGCTGACTGTTAGCCCCCAAATGAAATTACATTAATATTTGCTTCATGGAGTTATGGATTCTAGCCCTTTATTCTCTATTGCCTTGACCTTGCATTGCAAAATGAGTGCATAAACATGTATTGTCATACCAGTCCTTCCAAAGGCCTGGGCCCTTTGACATGGCAATTTATGTATAATTTATTAACGTTCATGAGGCTTCCATAACTTGGGTTAAACTTGCCAGACATTCACTTGACAATTTGTTCAAATTTAAACTTTACAGGTGCAAATTTTCTTGAGGCAGGCACCAATTTGAGTATAAAGCTCTCCATTTTGCATTTGCTTGGCAGGTCCTTAAGTCTACCAAACTAAGCTCCAAGCTCAAATAATGGTCAGGATCTCCACCTGGGAAAGAAGGGATCGGACAAAGTTTCAAAATTGTCTATTACATAATTTACATCTAGTTTAGATATCCTAGATTTAATGTAATTAACATTCATCTTAAAGATGAGTTGTCATTCAATTCATCAAAGCAATGTTTCAATTTTTAATTAGATATTTCCTTGAATATGCTATAGATGCTTTCTTTTATTTACAAAATTCTTTTTGCTCTACCTGCTGACATTCCAAAATGTTCCCGGGGCAATTTGTGACTGCATAAGTATAAATATATTTTCATGTATATTGGTGAAATTGCATCTCCCTCTGACACCTGCTGTGCAATATGCTCAGTACTGGGGCAGTATGTCCCCAGAACAGATTAAGGTAGCCTGTATCTGTTCTGACATGTGCTCACTCAGGTGTGTGGTAGTGGAGATATTGGGAGTGGGAGGTAGACAGGTCATAATTGCCTTTCAATTGCCTATTGACTGACTCTCTAGGCAAGAAATCAGAAGTAGCAGCTTTTAAGTCTTACAGAACACAACTTGGAAAGCTGCTTTAAGTTCTCATTGTAATTGTTCTTTAAACAAATGATGATGAGCAGTAGCTAGAGGGATTAGACAACAAAATACATTTCTTACATGATTTTGAAAGGCTACAGAAGGATAATGGGTAAGAGCCTCCCTACTAGACTGGAAAGGTCAAAATCCTCTTTACAGCTTTGTCTGTGACCTTGACTGATATTCTTGCTAACTGATGGGTGTCAGCAGTTTGTGGGCTGTATCGGCCTGGTTCCATGACTAGTGGGGCAGAGGGACCCACAGATCCATGCCCTGGAAAAGGGAAACATGGGGAAAAAAGGATAGTGAGATGGGCCTAAAAAATAAAAGCAGAACAGCGGCAACCATCTAAGGAGAAACAAACTATTTTACTAAATAAGGTATTGGAATGCAATATAACACACTATAATACAATACAATACAATTAGAATTGAAGCTAATAAATCAAATTAAATAAGAAAGAGTGTCCAAAAGCCGAAGGCCTTACTCTAATGCTGTGACGAGACAGCACCCACAACAGAGATGAGCCAGACGATCAGAAAGTAAAGGGATGTCAAGTGACCTACCAAGGCCTTTTATCTGTTCCCCTGAGCGGAAATGATAACAGAACAGCAAACAGTCCTCTGGGGAATGTTGTTGTTCTTCTCCTCTGGGACAGGGAGCTGGACCTGGAGCATTAACTCCCAGTGACTACATGATATTATGATGTGGAATACTGGTAACCAAAAGTCATAAAATCATGACAACAGGAAAGCTGACTTAATTAATCACTTGATTAAAGTGAACTTCTGCAATTTTTTTTTAAATCAAATGCATAGCTGTTCTGATGGATTCTTTCACCTTTCCCACCTATGCTGCAACTCAGTTTCTCCTTCACGCCTCTCCTGAGCCCCCTCTTCTGTCTTAGATCCTTTTGTACAGAAATACGCACTGGAGCAATCTTGCTGCCAAATGAATCGTGGCAACAACAATGAATAATTCAAACTGAATACCTTGATGACATTTTCTTCTCCCTCTTATTTTGCTAATTTTCTGTGAGCAGACTTAATTCCTATCAAACTAGTTATTGAAACACTAAATTATCCACCTATATTTCATTTCTTAAGTTTTGTTAGAGCGCTATAATTGCTCTATATGTTTCTTGTCCTTGCTTAAGATGATTTGCTCTTACTTTAAAATCATATTTCTAACGTGAGTGTTCATTATGAGTGGATTTCTAGGATCATTCTTATAGGAAGGTATTTCTGCTACTAGTAAGTTTTTTCATTTTGGAAAACTCATAGTAAAGGAAGAGCACCAATTCTGACAATTCAAGTGTGTAACCTTGCTATGTATTCATCAACCTCTACTTGATACTTTTAAAAGTCTTTCACAGTGGAAGCCAGGTTGAGCTGTCTTTTTAAAAGAATCTATTTTCCAATCACTTGACGCAAATAGTTTTTAAAAAGGAGAAGTTATGTGGGAAATGAACTAGACATGCTGTGCTTTGAAAATAATCTTCTCTGCATTAGAAGAGACTTGCTCTTGGTAGGGAAAGGTGAGTAATGGGTGAGCAAGTGGATGTGCTCTTTCATAATCAAAATTTAAAACTTTGCCAATATCACAAACTTATTTCCTCAAAATCATTGTTAGCTGTACCTTTACTTGAAGAAAAGGCTCAGAAATTTTCTCTGTATCCTTGTAAAAAGTGATATCGGCAGTAGATTAATACAGATCCCTGGCCACTGCAGGCTGGGATGATTTTTTTACTAAAAACAGTTTTACAGAGACATTTCCTCCTTTCACCCTGACTTCAATCTGTGTTAGGCAATAACACGAGGAAAATATAGTACTGTACTCCAATCCTGCCCATCAGCTTCTGCTAAAAGATTATAAAACAATTATAAAGCCACAGAAAATAAGGGAAACAAGACATCAATAGGCCACCTTGTCACCCTGCCCCATGGACCAGGGTAGGATAAAGAATACTCAAAAGCAATATAGTCCTTGTACTGCAGACATTTCCAATATGTCATTGTTTGTTTGTTTTCCTTGGCTTATTGCAATTCTGTACAGTGGAAGAAATATCACTATTTAAAACTCTCATATGATGACAAATGTAAGAACACTTGCATGTGTGAATATAAGATTTAGGAGTGCAACAGCTTTTAGCAGAATTTCACAGGCAAATTCTTGAACTTGTTAAATTTTGCTGCAAAAAAAAATGGAGAACTTGTATCTTGGGTAAGTTTTTGTGAATGTCCTAAATATGTCCTAAATATGGTTGATATCATGATTTTGACGGAGAAAAAAAATAAAAAGGAAATTTTTAAAGTAGTCTGTCTTCTTTTGGTTTGCCAGCAGGCTCATTTTAGGAATATTCCTGTGCTGTGTACTATTCCATGCCTAACAGACTCTGATGTCGTTACTCGTAGTGTGAAGAAACTAATTCCTCTCTATACAAGCATGTTTTTCATAACATCCCTGCATATTTCAGTGTGAGCGTGGTAAGTAAATTACATTCAGAGTCTGAGACAACAGATATATTGCGAGCATTCTGTCATTAAGCAGGATCCTAAACTGTTAAGCTGCAGAGAATGGCTGACATCAACATTGCAATTAGATCATTAAACATACCAAAATGAATCTTGGAGAAACCTGATACTGCAAGACAATGTTCTAATTAATTGAAGAAAAACTGCCAAATCAGAGATCTGTATTAATGAAAGTAAATAATAATAATGAAGTGAAATGTAGTTTTATAAAAAGACTGATTTATTAAACTACCTAGACTTCAAGAGTCCAACTTTTGCCTNTTGGTCTGTCAATACTTGAACCAGAATGCAATGTTATCCAGTAGTATTTCTATATTCTAAGCATTATCAGATTATTCAATTTTTCTTCTTTTTGGTTTGTTTTCTTGATTTCATCCCACCTTTCCTCAAAGATTTTGAGAGAAGTTTAGGATGAACTATGGTTGTATTTCATTTGTCTCTGGTCTCTCCAAGGTAGACTCTAGTTTACTGATGGTGTATTTCACTTGTCTGCCGTGAACATTTAATTTGAAGAGAAAAATAATACATTTTGCGCCTTTCTATTCCTTGTATGCTATATGGAATTATAGTTTTTATTATGGAATTCATGAAAGCATGTTCATAAAAGTACTATGTACTATGTTAAATCTTTTATTGAGTTGCAAGAGAAAATAAGTGAAATAAATGGACATATGCAATTGCTTCTGAGTAAAAAAGATAGAATAAAAGGTATCAGTATGGCCTGGGAAGAGTACAGGGGTGCTATCTGGACCTATAAGAGATGGGATCAGAAATGCCAAGGCACAGAGGGAACTGAACAGTTTTTGATCCACTTCACTGCTACTCATCCAGCTCATATTTCAGCAGCTTATCTATTAGGATCTTATGTGGGACAGTGTCATGGGCTTTACTGAAGTCCAGGAAAACAACAGGTGTTCTCCCCTCATCTATTAGGCTGGTCATTTCATTATAGAAACTTTGTAGGTTGGTCTGACATGACTTTCTCTTGGTGAATCCAAACTCCTGATGATTTTCTTCTCCTTCGTGTGCCTGGAAATTACAGAATTGTAAGATCACTTACATTGAAAAGGATTTCTAACATCATCAAATACAATCATTAACATAGCACTGACAAGTCTATCACTAAACCATGTCTGTAAGAACTAAATCTACAAGTCTTTTAAATATTATCCAGGGACGATGACTCAACCACTTCCTTGGAGAGCCTGTTCCAATGCTTTACAACCCTTCCAGCGAATATTTTTTTCCTAAAATTCAACCTACACCTTCCTGTGTGCAACTTATGGCCATTTCCTCTTGTCCTACTGATTTTCGTTGGGAAGAGAGACCGACCCCCGCCTCGCTACAATCTCCTTTGAGATAGTTAAGGAGAGCAGTAATGTCTCCCCTAGGTCTCTCTTTCTCTAGGCTAAATAACTCCAGTTGCTCCTCATGAGACTTGCCCCCTAGACCTGGTGCTGTCTTTGTTGCCCTTCTTGGAAAATGCCCCAGTATCTTGAAGTCTCGCTTCTAGTGAGATGCTCAAAACTGGGTACAGTATTCAAGGTGTGGCCTCACCAGAGTTGAATACAGGGTGCAGTCATCTCCTTAGTCCTCCTAGCCACACTATTTCTGACACAAGCCAGGATGGCTTTCCTGGTCACCTGAGCACACTGCTGACTCGTTTTTCTGCTGCCTATCAAGCCGCAAACCCAGGTCCTTTTCCACCAGGCAGCTTCAAAGCCATTCTTCCTCCAGTCTGTAGCATTGCACAGGCTTGGTTGTGACCCAAGTTCAGTATCTGGCTTTTAGCCTTGTTGAACCTCATACAGCTGGCTTTGGCCCATTGGTCCAGCCCATTAAGATCCCTTCTTAGAGTAGAGCCTTCTTATCCTCAAGCAGATCAACATTTTTGCTTAACTTCGTGTTGTCTGCAAACTTACTGAGGATGCAGCTTAATACCCTTATTCACATCACTGCTAAATATATTAAGGAGGACAGGAGTCAATACTGAGCCCTGGAGAACACCACTCAGGACTGGCCTCCAACTGGATGGTTTCTAGTACTAGCTGTTCCATCACCTACCCAAAGATCAAGGTCAGGCTGACTGGCCTGTAATTCCCTAGGCCTCCTTCTAGACCTTTGTGAAGGTTGGAGTGACATTTATCTTCATCCAGTCTTCGTGCACTTCTCCCACTTGCCATGACTGACCCCACATTGCTGAGTGGCTTCACAACGTCTGCCAACTTCTTGGAAAATGTGCTCACATAGGAATGAGGAGATATCAGTTTTGTGAAATCAGCATTGCTTTAAAAAATAATAATTATTATTATAAAATTCTTCTGTAGGAAAAAGTGGGAAAAGGAACAATGAAAAAAATACTAAGAAATATATAAAATGAATTAAAAGACAGAGAGAGAGAAAGAGAGAAAACACAGTATAAAATGCTGTTCAATGATGGATCTCAGTGTACTTTACAAAAAATGATTAAGGAAATGAAAATTGTAAGCTAGGTCAATACCAAATAAGCATCATTCAAAAATCATCCTGCCTCTGTGGTTGCAAAAATCTGGTCAAGCCACGATCTATTCTTCGAACTAACAGAGGAGCTGGTAAGCAATTTGCGATGATATGGATAACAGGAACAAAGGGTTCAGAAGTAGATAGCACAGATCAGCCCACAAAAAAGTTTTGTCTGCATCCGGCCAAACATCTTTGCAGGCCTGAGCCAATTCATGGTATGTTTAATTGACAGAAGCTACTTCCCTCAAAAATATTCTATGCGTACTGCATCCCAGCACCACAGCAGCACACAACACCAAAGCCAAATTAGCCTCAACAAAGTCTCAGACACAGTTATTGCATTGTCCACTGCAGTGCTAACCTGGGAAATGCTCCTCATTGTGCTTATGTAGTAGACTGACTTAGGGTCCGTGTACTCAGGCAAAATTGCAGTTAAATAGATCGCCTTTTTGAACAAAGAATACTGCCTGGGAAACAGAACCAAAGAAGTTATTTCATATAGATGAAGGTCCATGCTAGCTTCTGGAGCTAATCAAGATTGGAGCTATCACCAAATGCTGTTGGAGCCTGTGCTTAAATGCTTGGCATCCCAGTCTTGAGAATAACATGCAAAAATGCCCAGGCTGTCACTATGTGAAGCCAGCTGCTCTATGAGAGAGCAGCTATATCACTTTCAATGAATAGCCCATCTTGAAAGCAATTCAGTCTTTGTCATGGGTTAGTGTATTTGTCTAACCCTGCTTCTATCTTAAGATAGAAGATCCTCTACACATGACATTGATAAATCCACAAATCTGGTATCTGACCAGGGTAACCAAGTGTTGCATATTAATGCATAGATTTATCTCTTCCACTTTATGGAAAACTCATAGTGTAGAAAGCCATCAAAGATACTAACAAAACAATCTACTTAGTAAGCGATTGCAATAGATATTCTCAGTTTTCTGTCATTTCTTCTTTGTCTGTTCTAATGTGGATACTAATGTGCCATTGAATTAATGTCAGCAGAAGACTTTAAGACATTCAGGTGAGTATGCGGAAAACAAAGACTCCAGAACAGACCTAGCCTGGGTAGAAGCAAAAAGAGCATTTGGTGTAGACAAGAAACCTTGACACTAGCACTTCAGAGAAGAGACTGAGAACAGAAGTTCTTCTAGCATAGTTGTCATCAAAACTCCTGCCATAAAGAAGAACATGACAATTAACAGATCTTTAGTGACATATTTTCCATAAACATCCAACAAAGCCAGATTTATTAAAAGTCTTACACAAAGTCTCAGCTGAAGAGGAGATAGAAATTCCTATGCAGTTTTCCATTGCTGAAAAGAACTCTTTAGCAAAACGAAAATATTTTTGCTTGCTGCATTATTTTCACACTATGTGACCTTCAGTCTAGAGCTGTCAGAGCTGCAGAATGACTGTAAAAACACTGCAGAATCCACAAGTCCTATTACATGTCAGTTCAGCAGGGAAGATTCTTATATCAGTGACCTTTCAGTCTTGAGGGGTCAGCCTTTTCTGATAAAGTTTCAGTAGGCACCAAAGGAAAGATCCAATTTATAACTCACGGCAGAGCTACAGCTCAGAGGTGGCTGCTCTGAATTGTGCCTGGAGCATTAATACAATGGGCAGTCTCAGGCAGTGTTTGAAACTATGGACTGTGAGTCACACTGTATTATTGTCTTACCTGTGCTAGCACAGATTTAACTCTGCTGTCAAACAAGTGCTTCAGCAGGATTGATTTATGTTTGTTTTTTTTTTTTTTTTTTTTGTGAAGTTTCATAGCCCTGCTGAAAAAAATCCTTCCAGTGCTACTGGGCACTTCACTGGGGAATCTTGTTGATATAGCAGGTGAGCCTTCTAGAGTCACAAGCCACAAGCTCTCAAGTGATTTGGGAATAAGACACTCTCAGAGGACCGCAAAATACCTCAGGAATTGTCCCTGGTGTTTTGTGAATGTCTTAAAAATCATTTCATCTTGTTGAGGCTGTCTGTCCAGAGGTAAGTCACTGTCCAGCAAATGTGCAACGACTGTAAAATCATGAAAGGAAGAACATCTAAGTGTTCCTGAAGGGTTTTGCAGGCACTCTGGGGAAGAAATACTGCACTTAAAGTCAAAAGCTGTACAAGAGTTTACAGACTTCACCAATTTCTTTGAGTAGACTACAAGGCTTTGACTGGTTGAATACTTCCCAGGAGGCTGTTAGCAAGGTTATAAAGAATTCCAAGATAAAACTGTATCAATATAAATAATAATATGAACATTAGCGCTTGCTGATCAATTCTCCACGTGAAAGATTCACAAAGATGTTATGTGGAAGCAGAGTTTTACTCAGCCTCAGGCTCCTTTTCAAGCTACTTACACTTGCACTTGATTTGAAATGAATCACCTTATTTAAGAAACATCTTCTGAACAAAATAATGGACATGTTATCTATCGATCTCTTTCTTATTGTAGTTAATTCTGCAACAAATTGAAGGCACAAGAGCCCGCTAGTGTGAAGGAACAGAAATTAGATGTATGTTACATTTGATTGACCAGCAGTTCCTGAGAATAGGAGGCTCTTTGGTAGGAGTGAGACCCAGCAGACAGCCTCATTAGATGTGTCACTAAAAAGAGCAAACCATATCTATTGAGGGGGTGCATATCTTCATCAAAGTGTAATAAAGTGCTAACATGGGATATGAATATGCTGTTTTCCAAGATTAAACCTGGAAGAAGAAGGGAATCACAGGAAAGCTTAGTTCCCTTTATAGCTACATTTGTTCATTTAGAGTACAGGGACAAACAATCCAGCGGGCTACCAAATGCAAAATTCTGCCATGACAGACTATTCAGGAAATATATTTGAGAAGGTGAGATGACTTGTTGGCCCTTTGAAAACTGCATCATCCCATGGATCCCCATAGATTTACAGCTTGTGCCCCATTGCATTCCACTATGGTACATTAAAGAACATCAAAGAAGTATTCCTACTCTGAGTCCATTAAGAAGCTAAGAAGTACACACACTCTGTTGTCACTCCTCTCTTGCAGACCTGCTGCTTTGCAATACTACAGCAAGAGGATGTTTTTAAGAACGAAACAAATGATGCCATCTACTGTCCAAACAATGGGGACATCTAGATCCTTTGCATACATAGCAATGAATCTTGTGGGTTTTCTGCCTTCAAAAATACTGCTGCTGAGGAATGAATACAAATATTTGCTTTTTCCTTTATTTCTGTGTATGGTATGGAGGCCGCTTTGGCAGCCTAATTTTAAAAATGCATGCAGGAGTATGTTACATGTATGTAATTCTCTGGTGTGAATTCCCTGTCCAAGTACTACCATTGCAGTCCCATAAACAATATGTACTACTCAGGGATCTAGATCTGTATTACCAGGTTATGGGCAGTAATTTTGACAGAGGAACAGTGTGCATGAGCAGTCAGGCACAGCTACAAAAGAGAAAGATAAGCTGTCTTTCTTCTAATCCAGAAAGGTGTTTTTGTTTTTAATTTCTGACCCGCTACTAGTAATATGGACAGTTCTCCATGTGCAACCTTTTCTACCTAACCATTTACTGCAGCATACTTTAAATAACTCATGCTTGATATTAATTATCACAGACCACACAAAGGCAAATAAGAAAACAGAACTGGCTTTTATAGATCCCCTAATCCACAGGAAATAAGCCTACGTTTAGTGAAATACAGAAATGGAGACACTCATGAGTTAAAAACAGGAAGACAAAGGATCATTGTAGCTTCATCTCAACAACTTGTGAGACTTCCATATGAGTCATGTCAGCAAGTGAGGAAAAACTGTGACATTAGAGAAAAAAATTGCCCTAGAGTGCCAGGTGCCTGGTCTTATTTTTACAGGGGAATAAGTGTAATCTGACCTCCCGATGCCATTCTAAGACATGATAAATCAAGCAAGGCTCACGGTGAACTTTAAGATTCTGACTCATGACTGAGGACTGCCCATTCAGACAGCAGACCACCATACACTGCTGCCCATTGTCTGCTTGCCACCGGTAATGCTTGTGTCTAAGCAGGCCATGAAAGCACTCTGTAGTATGTTTGCAAACATTTTGAGCAAGCACCAATTTCAATATACTTATCTATAAAACCAGATAGTTTTAAAGTTTTGCTGGCTTAGGAGCCACCTCCTAGACTATACACCAGATAGAAGAATTAGTTTCAGTGAAGATGTAACCTAAGTGGCTTAGGTGGAAATTTTTCCTCAAGAATTTCTAAGACTTGATTCTTGCTGATGTGCAGTCAAACATATTTTCTGCCCTGATCTCTGCAGCTCCACAACATTTTTGACCTTTTGCCAAATTCTTACCATAACTTTATAAGAAAGTAAAGCAATGGGGAAAAGAATTTCTAATCCATATCTGCAAACTACAAGCAGAGGAAGTAGGAATCTGAACATGATCTTCTCTGACAAAAACAGCTTTCAGATAAGCATAGCAGAAAAACTTCTGAGTTCTAAACTCTTTATCTGTCTACCTATTATAGTTTAAATTCAGATGACACTGGCATGACCTAATAAACACATCAACAAAGGTTCGGGTAAATTTATTGTGCTTGAAACCAACATGAGAGGGCTATCAGGTAAGAAAAAATTCTGTATTTAAAGTGACACATAAGAAATGAGCTCAAACTAGGGCAATGAATCTGAGTTAAAAGTTTGTTCTCACTGAAGCTATTGTGCATCATAATCTTACTAATTCTGTAGTGCTTTAGTGCTCTACTTCCTGTTTTAAACTGTAGACAGCTCTGAAATAAATTACACAGAATGAAAGTTTGACCTCGGTAGATGCCATTTTAACATTTCAGGTGTAATGAGTTCCATAAGAGACCTGAAAGAAAGAGGAATAACTTGATTTTGCCAGTCTGCTGGGATGTTAATTTTTTCACTCATATACAGTGCTGGGTTTTAACTTAAAAAGAGAGAAGAAAATGACCAAGAATAAGAATGGAGGCCTAGAGGTGGAAGAAGGGTTTTAATTTCATGAGTATTTTTTACACATATTAATATTGATGAGGTAATTCACTCAGAAGCAATGAGGCATCTCCCAGTGCACATAACTCATGGGGCTAGTTAACAGAAGCTGGATGATGCCACTGAATCAAATATTTAGCAGCAATGGAGTAGTCTCTTGCAAAACAGACACTTTTTTGAAAGGGAAGAGCTGCCAAGTTTGCTGACCTTACTGCCTGTACATCTTCATACAATCAAAGCCAAGTAATATGTATTTCTGTGCTGTAGACACCTGAGGGGTGAGCTGAGTTTGCACAGGGCAGAGGTGAGGCTTAGCCCCAGGAGTATCACCACTCACATGACAAAGAGACAGAACTGTGTTTGGAAGATGCTTCGGTTTGATACTTAATGCTGACATTGGTCCTCTCAGCCCTTTCTGAGTACTCCCGTCCTGTCAGATATATCATTTTTTTCTGTGCCCACTTAGCCACACAACCAGTCACGTTTCATAGCCTCTGGATACAAGACGTGCTTGAAAGTCTTGCCAACGTTAGAGGTGAAAAGCTCCAGATAGGCCACTCTTGTACTTGCTGTGCACTAACAACAGCTTTATCAATTATCAGTACAGTTATAAGCAGCTGAACTTTATTTTATTGACAACAGAAAATATTTAAGATGCTACAACCACTAAATATATATTATCTTTCAGATAGCCAAGCAAATATTACAAGAGTAGTCAGTGGCAATTACAGAAGGTAATTACAGGTGGAAACAAAGTACTTTATCACAGCAGATGATGAATTGCAAGAAAGGATGAAGTACCTATGTTCTGTCTAGGCAACTCATGCAGATTAAACAATATCTTTAAAATAATTAACCTACTAGAATGTAATGATTTTTAAAAAACTGCTTAAATGGTATTTAATTTGTTTAAATGAACTATTACATTAAGAGTCAAATTCATTATTTATATTTGAAAAGGAAATTTTAATAAGTTCAGCCTTTAGCACAGTTTCAATAACTGTATTACAGATTTATAGATATATGTCTGAGGTCAAAAATATCCTACTACAATGCATTTGTACGTACAGTTGGAAATTCTAAAATCAAAGAGATTGGTATAAGGTTTAATGAAAATAATATTCTATGTTTTTAACTCTTAACAACAGGCATTTGTAATTTTTTATTAAGACTGTAGAAAAGTATGATCTGTAGCAACAAAATTACATGCTTCTAANATAGCAAAAGCCAGGAACAGAATCACAGAATCACAGAATCGTAGAGGTTGGAAGAGACCTCCAGAGATCATCGAGTCCAACCCCCCTGCCTAAGCAGGTTCCCTACACCAGGTCACACAGGTGGGCGTCCAGGCGGGTCTTGAATATCTCCAGAGAAAGAGACTCCACAAGCTCCCTGGGCAGCCTGTTCCAGTGCTCCGTCACCCTCACCATAAAGAAGTTCTTGCACACATTTGTGCGGAACTTCCTGTGCTCCAGTTTTTGGCCATTTCCCAGGAACAACATCTTTAATACTGAATCAATGCCTTTATTTTTTGCTGTTTTGTTGTCTTTTTATAATCTCATTTTTGGGTGGATCTATGTCTTCTTGACAAAGCCAGAGGTAATACTTGTTCCTCAAAGAGGGATCTGGAGAAATTCTGACTTTTTAAGTGTCATGTGAAAAGATGTTTTATTCTGGGGGGGATGTGCCTGCTGTGCACAGCAGGGGGTGGTGCCAGGCTATAAGTCACAGGATAGTTTGTGACAAGATCTGTTTTTTTCCCATGTGTTTAAACTTAACCCCCTCACTGAAACGTTTGCAACTGCCTTCGTTGTTCTCAGTTTTTAATTGTAATTGAATACTATGCTGATGTAATAACTTGTTATTAGAGTGGTTTTATTTTTCTTTCTTTCTAACGGACAGATACACTTCTTTGTTGTTGCTGCTAATGTGTGGCAACTTTTTCCAAAATCATTCTGCAGACAAAATCATCAATCTTACAAGTTGTTTGCTTCTTTGAAGTGGTTGAGTGAACATCTGAAACTGCTGATGGTGGTGTGAAGCCTTAACGTTAATTGTTTGCTTGACCTTCTTAAGACTGAAAGTCTTACATTTTTAAAGTTCATAGCAATGTATTTATTTCGTAAGTGGAGAGAAGGCGTCTCCTCCCAGTCACTCTTTGCTCCAGAATGAGAAAAAGGGGCATATACTGAGTTTTTACAAGTTTTATCACACTATCTCATTAAAGAATTGTTCAAACTTTTGAAAAAATGCAGTCACTGAGTCCTTCATTTATGCTACAGTTTTGAAAGATGTACTGTGTTAACTACATAGTTAATACTTACACATTCGTTACCTAGGCTGGTAGGCTAAAGCAGTGCCACTTACTTAAAAGAAATGAAGTTGTAGCCATAAAAAAAGTTTTATAATTACTTCTATAGAGCAATTCTATAGTATGAAGCATCTTTATCATAGTATATGTGCACAATCAAATAAGGATTTATATAAGGAAATCACACCTCTCACCTAAGTAATTGTAACTACAAAACATTTAAAGCCAGTTATAATGATTCTGCTGGAACACCTCATGTATTTTTTTCTCTCTAGAAAGGTTTTCTTAAGGAGGCTTATCTTGGAAAGGTATATATAAGAGAATTACAAGTCATAGGCATTATCCTATGCAATAGCGTCAGAAGCGTAGAGACACTCACCCCTCTCAGCAAGGCTTAAGTAGAGTGTATTGTTCTTTTATGTAAGATCTTTCATAAACCTTAGATTTGGGCAGGGGAGGAGGTAAATCCACCTATTCTGTGTCTCAACTGCAAAAGTTGCACAGAATTAAAGAGTAAGTAAATCAAAATTACTTATACATTGTGCTCTTTTACCAGCCCTAGTCTGAGTACCAGATTTCAGTCAAATAGCTCTCCAATTTGCCTGGAGTTCCTCAGCTCTTAGACTTGGCAAAAAGTAGTGTGAAACCACAGTGGTAGTCTCATTGTTCATCCACAGTATTTTTTGTTCTTGTCATATTTAGTTTAGCAAGTTTGAACGGGGAGAGGATGAAGGAGAAAGTCCTCAATCCAAAACATAAAAGAACTGTTCTTAAGCTAACTCCTTCTACAGATATTTTAAAGTCTTTTTATCCCAGGCTGTGTTTCCAAGGACTCAAAAACATCTTTCGTTCTATCAGTTTCGATTATTATTAAATCATTTCTGTATCAAGGCTCAATAACAGATCTGTGGGGACACTGGTTTTTGAACAAATGGGATTTTACCAGTGAGCATAACCAACCCCTTGGAGGAACATGTACACAAAACAAGGACAGTGGCAGCTGCACAGTAACATGACTTTTTAAAAATGGTTTGTAAAGACTAACATTCATCAGCTTAAGCTGCCTTGACTTCCTTTGTGCTTCCTAAATTTTTCAGCTATCACACATAATTCTATCATAATACATTCAGTCATTCTCCTTGATAGGCAGTGAACTGAGAATAGCAAATGTTGAATTCTATTCCAACTAATAACTTTCCCTGTATCACCTATAAATTTAAGCTACTCACAAGTAATAAACTCATTATCTAATTCATCTTTCTAGTTGGAGACGTGCGCTATTATACCGGCATAAATCCAAAGAGATGCTAGTAATTTCAGCACTCAATCTGGACATCCACAGAAGGAAATCAAAAACATGTTCTTTAAATATTCAGAATTTACACTAACTACAGTCTTAAGTCTCCAAACATTTTGGAAACTGGAATTTTTAAATCCAGAGAGGTAAGAAGTGTTTCATTAATTTCTGGTCCTTCTCACAGTACATTTTCATATTTCATGAGCACTCCAACAGATTATTTTTGAATTGTTTGATACTTATCTTCAAGAAGCAAGTCATAAATAAGTTTCTTAAGAAGCTCATCTCCATCAAAATGAATAAATGAGAAATGAAGAATTTCAGGTTTCAGAGACAAGATAAAGATAACATAATCTAGCTACTAGTAGTTTTTGGACAGCTAAGTAGATATAGATAGTACAGGAAGTGAAAGCTTCATACTGCTAGGACAACATTTCTAAAATATGTCTTACTATTAAAATCTTTAATTTTTAATAATAATAAAAATAAATTATTTTTTATCTGAAATGAAGAGAAGAAAAATCTCAGCAAATGCTGTTTGCCAATTTTTTGCACCAAATGGCAAACAGACACCTGTTTCAGCAAGTGTGTTCAGTTGCATTTAGGTACATTTCTGTGGGTACTTGAATACAGCAATAGCTATTCCATAAGCTTCCACTACTTTAGAGCAAATAACTGTCATAGAAGTAAGTCTGGAGTGTTGAGACCATGGGAGATGTTAGTTAACAAGTGCTAGTCTATGTAGTTGAAGACAGGATCCTTTACAGGAAGATAAACCTACACTGAAGTTATGACATAATAAGGGACACTAAATGAGGAAAGTGAAAAATTGCACATGTATAGAGAACTACAATCCCTAGTGTATGTTATCTGCTGATGATTTTCTCGTCATTCATAGGCAAGCACTACCTAAACCAATATGAAAATTTTGCTCTCAGTATCTAGTTTTCACATGTGTGTATAGTTAAACAAATACGTATGGTCTTCAAGGAATCAAATAATCAGATCTCTTCAGCTGACTAAATTTAATTAGTTTTCTGATTCTCAGCTGGTAACCATCTTTATATAAAAGCTGCTCATCTAGGATGATCTTTTTAGTGTAAGCACCTCCCATTCATCTCTCTTATACCTAAGTAGGCAGCTGTAAGCTTTATGTCAAAGCTATCAGCAAGGGCATTCTTTACTGCAGCTACTGAAGTTATGCCAGTGCCCAATGGCCCTGAAGTAGAGAGAAATGAGAGTTGTACTTTCAGTTTACCTTAGTGTTAAGTGCACTCATTTTCAACGCAGAGATCCTGTCTGCTAGTTTCCATTTACAGATTTCTTTCCAATTTACATAGATACAGCTGAAATAAAATGAATCCATTTGCCAATGTACAAGGAGTACAGATTTATTTCTCCTCTCTAGCCCGTGGCGAGGGTTGTTGCATAGGGACATAGTAGCTTCAAAAGAGCATTTTGCAGTGTAGTCCCACTGTCTCTTAGGAATTTAATCTGTTGTTAGGTGGTAAGGCCATTCTCAGCAGATATAGGAGACATGAATTTGAATTGCCTTAGGCTTAGAAAGAGCTAGAATACATGTTTCCAGTCACTTGTTCTCTAAAATTCTCTTATGACATTCATCTTTATCAATAAGACATTCAGAAAGGAGGCATGCAAAACTTCTGCAGAACAAGTGAATCTGACAGCTCATGAGAAATGAGCAGAGCTAGAGCAGGAAAGAGCTCTGAACACCCAAGCTGTAGATTTCACTTAACAGGAACATATTAAGGAGAAGAGTACATCAAAACTCCCTCTGCACCCTTTGCTATTTAAAAGGGTGTTATTTTCCTTTTGCCTCCTAGTCACCCAATGTCTCATCCTAATCCTATAAGCACAAACAGGAATAGAGCATTGCTTCAACAGCACAGAAGAAAGGTAGAATACAGACATTCTGCCTCTTTGTGTCCTTGCTATATCTTCTTGTCCATGGCACAACACTGGCATATCCCAGATCCAGTGATCCTTTATGTTACTGGAACAGATTGTATTGTTTCAGCAGACATCTAAAGGAAAGCATTCAGCTCTTTCACTGGACGACGTAAATCTTAAACTATTCATTAGGTAAGGCAGCAGTGCAAGCTTTAACAGTGTATGTGCTGCTGGTGGGACATTCATCCAGAAGGAATGCTCAAGCAGAACTTTTGTCTGCAAAAGGACAAAGAGGTGTCACAGGATTTGGGCATTTTGTTGAGAACTCCTTTATTACTCATTTGTTGTAATAGTATATGAGATACGGAAATCCTGGATAAACATACGCCCATACCCATTAGCCATTATATGCATGCAATACAGGGAGGTGTTTTTTTTTTTCTGTATATCATAGATTCATCATATGGATTGGTCAGTGAGATCCAGGCATTTCACACCCACTGTTCTTATGTTCTGGGAAGTAGTTTCCCACATCAAGGTGTAGGAGTCCTAAAAACAGAGTAACAAACAATCATGTGGCAGTTGTTTCACAGTAATTGCGCCAATACTTGCTCTGATTAAATGATAAATATGAAGTTCACTGCTTTCTGGTGGAATAGAGTCATCTTCATATCCATAAGGTAATTTACCTCACAGTAAATATTAAATTATTTAAGGTAATATGTATTTTGTACAAACTTAATTTGAACCTGTTTATTAAAAGAAGGTACTATTCAACTGTGAAATTTTTGGTGTCACTACTTTCAGAGAAGTCATGGCTTAGAGAGTGTGTTATAAGTACAGGGCTATGTAGGCAGACAGTCTGATAGCCTAGTGAATTCAGGTTTTTAACCTGAGTGCCTAAAACCAGAATAAAAATTATTACAATTTTTAAAATAATAATTCTGCAGAAAAGACTTGGCAGGATAGACCAGGCTTAAGAGCTGGAAAACGCCTTTACAAGGTCTAAATGATACAGCACCTCTACTGCTTTTCTTTTTTTTTTTTTTTGCTTTTCTTCTAACTTTGTGTTCATAGAAGGCTCCCTCAAATGACAGACCCTCAATATGAGAAGCAGCATCAGTGATGAAGGGGCAAGGAGAAAGCCTGGTGCAAGCTACAGATCTCTTCATCCTGGACCGTGTGCTCATTTGGATCAAATACAAGTTGTTTGAAAACAATAGTGTGGTTTCAAAGAAGTCCCAAAACTTTTCAAGTAGTTCTACTGCCCCTTTCTTTCCCTTGGGAAGGGGAGGAGAGACAAACAGAGAAAAAAGATACCTCAACACATCCAAGTAATCTGTAGACTGTGAAAGTGAAGTTTGATGAGTTGCATGATCAGGTTTGAACCTTCCTAATTTCCAGCAAGATACCCAGGTTTCCTTTTTCCTCTTGTTCTGAATGTATTTGTATTTTTGTTGTTGCCGTTTTGTCCAAACCACATTTTCAAAAGGAAAAATCTATGAAAGCAAAAGGGCTAACTTCTTTTTCACTCTTTCAAATATCCAAATGCAAATACGAATATAACTTGGATGTCAAAATTTTAGAAGTGTTACTCCAGTAACAGTAAAGATCACAAAGTGTGTGTGTATGCATACAATAGCAATGGGGATGAAGAAGCCTAGTGGCTGGAAAATAAACTAATTAACAAAAAGGGAGAGATTCAGATTGGATTTCATTTCATCACCTGCAGGCTTTCCTTTAAGCTTTTTTTCTAAATTTCCAAAAAAAAATCATCCTTTGTTTCCCCTGACAGCTTCTGTTGGTTCTCCTTTATATTTCATCTCATATTTTTCATATGGTTACAGAAAAAAAGTTCGGTTGTTTTGTTTTTGCAGCTTGTCCTGCCCTGCTGGAGCAATTAAACACCTGAGTCACAATGAGTGCAGCCACATATTGGAGAAGCAGCTTGCGATGGCCCCTGTACTCACAGCTGAGGCATCATTTCTGGCTCTGTCCAAAACTCTGCCTAATGCAAAGCCAGAGGCCAGATGCAGCCCTAACACAGAGAGGGTGCACAGAGATTACAGCAGATAATTCCATGTGCTTTACCTACTGTGTTGTAGCAGTTTACCTTCCTGTACCTCCCCACATATGCACTTGGGAATCAGAAGAAAGAACTTGTACCAAAACCAAACTGAGAACACCAGAAATGATTAGAAAGAAAAAAAATCTGCCAGATACCAACAATTTGGTTGCAGCTAGCTTCTGTCAGAATAACTGACTCGGATTAACACAGGGCAGAAGAGCTCTGCATTGCTGCCGAGTAAATTTCTCACATGATTGCATAAACAGACGCAGTAAAATCATGATCACTGCAGATTTTAATGGTAATAAAGTTAATAGGTAAAAATGGGCTAAATGGTAGCTTTTCCTTGTGTTGATGTCAGGAGAAATAGTCTACCAGACAACAAGAATCCACTAACAACCTATTTAACTGTGCGCAAAGTATGCTAAAACAGACTGAATCCAGGTACTGTGCCATGGATGCCCTGGATGTCAGATGTGGTCTGACATGAGAAGAAGCTCAGAATCAGCCTAGACACAGCCAAAGCCACATATAGACACAAACCTGAAGCATGAGTAAATATAGCCTCCCTCCACCTCATCCCTCATTTTTTCAGCCATTCTGTAAATCAGTTAACACAAACTCAATAGTTGAAAAGCAAAAGCAAGCTCACTACAGAAATAACTGTGTACTGTATCTTTGCTAGCTTTGTGCTTCGCTTTAATTTCAAAATGGAATTTTGAAATGGAATTTGTTTCAGTCTGTGCTGCCCCCAGTTCTCACTTCCTAGGCCACAGCTAAATTTAACTGTCCACCTACTATGAATGTAGGAGTAAAGAGTTAGATAATGTGTACATTGTCTACAAAAGGGTCTACAAAGAGAATGGATGTGGTTTGGATTTTTGGTGTGGAAATGCTGAGAACCTTCTTTCCTTCTCACTGCAGAAAGGAAAAAAATAATCGATGCCACTTGATGTTATTTTCTATCGATTTTCTTGCCTGCATTTGCACAATAACAAGGAGATGTGGGTCAATAACATAATCAATAACAAGAATTAAAGAAAAGTATATTAAAATTGCTACCATTACTTTCCAGACAAAGCTGGGAAGAAAATTGATTCTGTGTCTTGCAAATGTTGATTTTTAAAACATCTTCCTCTTGGCACTTTGCATCAGGACAGAGCTAATTCCTTTCATATTTTNGCCAAAACAAAAAGAAAACCCACTAAACACAAAAGACAGAGAAAGGTGAAAACAGATGAACAGAGAGGTTTCAAAATAGCTAGTATATTTTGTTCAAGACACTCAAATTAGATTTTTGTGAAAACCCAAGCCCACTCCTTAGACTAAATCAGAAAAACTAGGAATTCAAATCTGGGTCTCACTAGTCCCAGCTGAACGCTACAGCTGTCAAGTTATTTCTCCATTTTGAAGGTGAGTCCCTTTTCTTGAACAATTCTCTGTCAGAACGATACATTTCCACAATATCTAATCTGAACATCAGGCCTTTTCCAATTTGTCAAAATTTCCAACCATATATAGTTACAGGACTCTTTTGCACCCTCGTTGTCAAACGCACAGAATTGTTGCCTGAAGCTACTTCTCTGCAAGCATAGAAATTCAACCTGGCGTAAAGACAAAGTATTTTAATTTTTTGTTAGTGTCTATTGATGAGCCTTCTTTTTGCAAATGGACACTTGGAAATGGACATTTTCCAACAGAGCATAGCCTTAACACAGAATAAGCTATACTGAAAGTAGGACTCTGCTTTCAAAACAATATAACCAACACTTTATTTGAATTTTTGACAATTTTTCTATTCTTCATTCTCTACTAGGGGTTGAATTCCCCATTCAGGAGAAATAACAGTTTATAATTTTATCATTTCCTCTTCTCCTTTCTCCAGTCTCCACAGCAGGGTCTGTCATCCTCCTAGACATGCTTGCTACCCAAGGAGGCTACGCAATGTACTAGTTGGGAGAAAGTGATATTTCTGAAAAATAAGTTCTGCAGCAAAATCTGTTGTGCATCCACCTCCCCTTTTTCTTAGTACAAATTCACAGGTAGGTCTCCAAAAGACAGGAATAAAACAGGAGAAGACAAAAGGCTGTTGTAGCCCATGGTTTCATTGACCCCTAGGATAGAAACCCTTCATGCATGCACTGAAGTATGCAAGAATTTAAAGCTGAGATTCAATCACCATTGTCTAACGGTAGCATCAAGTCAGCAAATTTAGCCGTTCAGGACTACACTGAAGCATGTAATCTTGTGGTAAAAACAGTCTTGCAGCATTAAAGACACCCAAGATAGCACTGCCTGTGTGGCTTGAGCATCACGAATCAAGAACAAAGAAATGAACTGTATGTAGTGTATACAACAGTACTGTATTTAGCCTACACTTTGTGACCTTGGTTTCTCGAGGATCCTTTTTGTGACATACATTTCATTTTCTCTTTTCTTTCTAAAATAAAGTGTCCCCTGTTGGAAAAAAACCAAAAGTGTAATTTCTCCATCAGAAAATTTTTAATGTCTGACATTGCAACCTATTGATAAGAGTTTCTAAAGAGATTTTTCTGAAATGGCAATCCATACACTAGGAGAATTTTTTCTTTTCAATTGCAGGAGAAGGGTGGTATGCAAAGTCTGTAAAGCAGCAGAACATCCTTCAGAAAAACCATGAAATATCAAATTCTCCAGTATATGTTTTGATGATTTGCTTGGTATTTTTGTTAATGTATATATAAAATCTCAAGTTAGCCGCAAATTGACAGAGTGGATGTAAGGGAACATATTTGGCATGGATCATTGAAAGAGCTGATTTGTGTAAAACGAGATTTTGTTCTGGTCTTTTGTTTTGCAGAGCAGAGTGCTATAGATGCTTTGCTGAAGCTCCTAATGCCACAAAACTCTCAGCTACTAATGAATAGTTAGACTGACACAACACGGAGTAACTCTGTGCCCTGACCCCTGCCCCTTTCTCCTCCTCTGCACAGTCTAAAAGTAAGCAACATTGCCTGGCCATGCACAAGCCTTCATAAGAGGGAAATAGGAAGCATGCAAAACAGGTTAACCAGGGTGAGAAGTGCACACCACTACATTAAAGTGTTAACATCAGGACTAGTTTGAAAGAGAGAGAATAGAAAGACACCATGTTAAAGGAGTCTATCTAAATATGCCTCAAGATCAGTCTTATTTGGTAGTAAACTAGTTGGTAGATTAGAACCACAAAATAGTTAAGGTTGGAAAAGACCTCTAAGATCAACTAGTCCAACTACCCATTTACTACCAATATTGCCTGCTGAATCCGGCAATAGTAGTATCACAGAATCACCAAGGCTGGAAAAGACCTCCAAGATCATCCGCCCCCAACCATCCACCTGTCACCAATATTTCCCACTAAACCATATCCCTCAGTACAACATGTAAACGTTTGTTGAACACCTCCACCACCTCCCTAGCCAGTCCATTCCAGTGCCTGACCACTTTCTCAGAGAAGTTTTTCCTAACAGCCAACCTGAATCTCCCCTGGTACAACTTAAGACCATTCCTTCTAGTCCTTTCACTAGTTACATGGGAAAAGAGGCTGTACCCCACGTCACCACAGCCTCCATTCAAGTAGTTATAGAGAGCCATAATGTCACTCCTGAGTCTCTTCTTCTCCAGACTAAATAATCCCTGTTCCCTCAGCCACTCCTTATAAGACTTGTGCTCCAGATCTCTCACCAGCTTCGTCACCCTTTTCTGACCATGCTCCAGGGCCTTAATGTCTTCTTGTATTTAGAAGCACATCCCTAAGTACCACACCTACACGCTTCTTGAACACCACCTCCAGGTGTGGTGACTCAACCACCTCCCATGGCAGCCCATTCCAGTGCCTGAACACTCTCTCAGAGAAGTTTTTCCTAACATCTAACCTGAATCTCCCCTGGTGCAACTTAAGGCCATTTACTCTAGTCCTATTGCTGTTTTCTGGGAGAAGAGGATGATCTCCACCTCATCATAACCTCCTTTCAGGCAACGGTACAGAGCAATAACACCTCCCCTGAGTCTCCTCTTCCCCAGACTGAAAAATCCCAGTTCCGTCAGCTGCTCCCCGTAAGACCTGTGCTCCAGTCCCCTCACAGCTTCATTGCCCTTCATTAGTGCTTTCAAATGTAATTTGTTTCCCCTTTTCTCCTTATTTATCTTCAAACTGTAAAGCTAGAAATGAAGTACTTAGTGATTTGTAAGCACTGTGGAGCAGAGACTTTTATATATATCAATATTTGGTTGACTCCTAAATAATGATGAGACTCTGGCTGACCACCATCAAAACAAGCAGAAGAAATGCCCAAGAGAGATGTAAAATGTGAATTGTACCGATTGGTGCAGCTGTTAGCCTCCAGATATCCTGATGAACTTTCAGCCTCTGTGACAAATTGCTGCCAATCCTCCAATTCAGTGTAGGAAAGGTTTAAAAAGCAAAATGATCCACAATATTTTTTTTCCTCATTTACACAAATTGAGAAAAGCAAGCTCACTTTGATACTTGAAGTGTGCAGGAAGGATCCCCATCCATGCATCAGATAAAGAATAGGTACAGCCCCTTCCCACAGAACAGCAGCCAGTACCTACAGAATTAACAAGCCCTTTCCTTTGACGTATATGCATGTCATTCTGCTATTTCTAGATAAAACACAAGCTGAATGGAGACAGTTTCTCAGAGCAAAATCACTGTGAAGATGAAGCACACATAAATATCCTGATATAGTCCAGCAAGGTCAGGCACGTATAGACGGTCATTGGAAAAAATCACTATGCATCAGAACATGTCCCCAGAAGCACTGCTAGACTAAATATTCATTAATGTAATTCTGCATCTAATTTGCACATTGACCTGCCAGATGTTTTGCTGTAGTATATAGATATCTGTCATTATTTTGATAAGAGTACACAAGATGTAATTTTGATAAGAGTATATCAGATGTGTATATGCATGTACAGATCTACCACTGTGAGGTCACTGGGCAGGGGTGCTTCAGGGACATTAGCCCCAGCTTCACTATCACCGGGCTCTACAACACTCCCATACATTCAAAGATGTATCATGGCCACTGTGCTCCCTCCCACAAATGTTCCAGGTCTTATGAACAGAATCTGCTCTGTTGCATAGATTTAATCGATTGAAATATATACACATAGCCAGGCCTACAGCGGTAGATGACATTTATAGTCCCATGGAAATCTGTGTCTCTGTAAAAATAGAAAGATTTAACAGGAAAAATAGTAGATTTTCACTTTAAGAGGAAGTTTATAAGAGCTGCCAAAGCCTCTATCAAGCATCAGTTAAAATTAATTAAGCTAGGACAATTTTCACCATAAATGTTAATCATATACTTAGCTCAAGCTGTAAAGTCAGCACAAATTTTCGGATAATTTTTCTACTGTCATTGCCTTGATGAGGTTTACTGCTTAATAGAATTCACCAACTACTTCAATTTCATCTTTAGCCAAAAAAAACTGCATTAAAACACACCATGTTCTCATTTCAGGCCCTTACATCCCTCGGAGCCTCACGACATAGTGGTAAGCTAATAAACTGGTTCAATCTTTTTTTTTTTTTTTCCCAAGTGTGGCTACAAGCAAACACTGCTGAAAATCACCATTTTTATGGAATTTCAGTTTTCTTCAGTCATTTAGGTATGCCATATTTGGAGGAGCTAAGCACACGTGAATGTTCAGTTCAAATACAGCTAGATAATTCAGTTTTTGTGAGGCTGTCTTCTATGCATGATCTGCAAAATGGCCAAATTTAAATGAAATAATTGGAAACCAGGATGTTTTTACTGTTGTGAATGATGATCTGAACAGTTCAGGCGGCACAGCTGAGGAAATGGTAACAGCAAGAGAAGAAAAAAGGCAGGAAGCTTATAGAAATGAGCTTTTCTGCCAAAAAAAAAGTTACATTTGCACAAATATACATATGGATATCACAGTGTGAAACTGCAGCTGGCATGTTATCTTGTGCCCTTTATAGTCTTTATTACCAAGTAAAACTTTGTGTTCCAAAATTGTTATCAGTTTATCATTTATCACTTCCAGAGATTCCTCCTCAGGACGCAATATATTTGATGTTAAAGCAGTTACTCTATAAATACTTACAATACATCCAATTTAGCTGGTTCAGACTATTTCTACCCACTTATTTTCAGGGAATTATACTAAGAACTTTCATCCCATAACTACTGGTTTCTGTAGTAGGAACTGTCCTACCATGCCAGTGACACATCATCAGTCCTGACCTGCAGAGTAACCAGAAAATAAATCAGAGTTTTTATAATGCATATAGAATCATAGAATCACTCAGGTTGGAAAAGACCTCAAAGATCATCGAGTCCAACCACGACCTAACCATACTATCCTAACTCTAACAACCCTTCACTAAATCATGTCCCTGAGCACCACATCCAAACTGTTTTTAAACACATTAAGGGATGGTGACTCAACTACTTCCCTGGGGGGCCTATTCCAGTGCTTAACAACCCCTTCTGTAAAGAAGTGTTTCCTGATATCCAACCTAAACTTACCCTGGCGCAATTTAAGGCCATTTCCACTTGTCCTGTCGCCTGTCACCAGTGAGAAGAGACCAACCCCAGTCTCCAGTCTCAGCAAACAAATGTCATTAAGCAGTGTTTGCCATGAGTAGGCACATCACCTTTGTTTCTTCTCCTCATCATATAGCCATGGTTAAAAAAAAAAAA
>JACDJE010000409.1:484781-495008 GCA_016647715.1 Pavo muticus | reverse complement strand
TGTCAGCCAATCCTCCCAACTTCGTATCATCAGCAAACTTGCTGAGGGTGGCCACTATCCCCTCATCAAGGTCACTGATGAAGATGTTGAACAAGACCGGACCCAGTACCGACCCTTGAGGAACACCACTAGTTACAGGTCTCCAACCGGACTCTGCACCGCCAATGATAACCCTCTGTGCTCTGCCAGTCAGCCAGTTCTCAACCCACCTCACTGTCCACTCATCTATCCCACACTTCCTCAGCTTTGTTATAAGGATGTCGTGGGAGACAGTATCAAACGCCTTGCTGAAATCAAGGTAGACTACACCTGCTGCTCTCCCCGCATCCACCCAGCCAGTGACGACATCATAGAAGGCTACCAGATTGGTCAAGCATCTCCCCCTGATGAACCCCTCCTGGCTAAACACCTTCCTTCAATGCCTGGCTTCCAGCCAGACAATCCCTCAGCCCCCACGTGCTAGCTCTATTGCTCGCTGGACCTCTTGCTGAGGTGATTCAATTCATAAGACAGAAACATACCCCAGAAAAGAAAAAGAAAAAGAAAAAGAAAAAGAAAAGATTTACAGAATCATAGAATCAGAGAAGTGGAACAGACCTCAAAAGGTCATCAAGTTCAACCACACTTCTAAAGCAGGTACCCTACAACAGGGCATCCAGGCAAGTTTTGAATATCTCCATAGGATACTCCACAACCTCCCCATACAACCTGCTCCAGTGCTCCATCACCCTTACTGTGAAGAAGTTCTTCCACATGTTAATACAGAACATCCTATGTTTAAGTTTTAGGCCATTACTCCTTGTCTTACTGCTGCACACCACCAAGAAAAGCCTGACCTCATCCATTTGCCTCCCACCTCTCTTTACATATTTATAAACATGAATCAGATCCCCCCTCAGTCTTCCTTTCCACAGGCTGAACAGATCCAGCTTGCAGATAGATTCAGCTCCAAAAAAGGTCCAGTGCCAAAAAAGCCAGTATAAATTTCAGCATACACTTGACTTGAGAATGACCCTTAAGACATTGGCTCAATTTTAATGTACAGGTAAATTTATCCTACAGAAATGCTAGTATCGCTTGCTAGTTAAAAGTCAGGGACAGATCTATGCGCTGGTTTCAATTCACAGATAGCTGCAATATGTGCCTCATTCCTTGAATTATGGATCACCACTTGGTTTGAGACTCCTTAGCAACTGCTTTAAAATGCTTAGTTTGTATTATGCCACATAAACCAAGGCTTTCTGGGATCGTATCCTACTACAGCACCACTGACAAGAGGCTAAGCCACACTGCAGTACTAATGAATGAAAACAGAGGAAAAACCTGACCACTAATCTTTGAATTATTTCTCTCTCTACTTCTAAGGTGCACCACCTGACTGAGTAAAAATTTCACTCTAGTTTCAGCTGAAAACACTAAATAGCTAAGCCAGGTCAAAATATGCTATCAAACTGTAGTAATCTTTTTGATTATATAAAAGATAGATTTTCAGGTAGACACCTAATGAGATTTTACAAGAAAGATATAGATTGGGTGCATGATTGCATTAATACAATGTCCCTAAATGGCCCCATTAGTAAGGTAACATACGTGTCAGTAGGATTTATTCAACTAAAAAGAGCCTATTCTTAAACCTGAAATGTTAATACAGCTTTCTGAATGGCAGGCAAGGTAGAAGCATACACTTGATATTGCATGGAGCAGAAGTACATTCAGCCCAAACTGTGGTAGAGCTCAGCACTACTCACTCTACAAAAATACATTTTGGCTCCCTGCAAAGCCTAGGTTAATTAAAAACAAGTTTTCTTTTCAAACTCTGGATGAAATGACTGTGCAAATTCTTGCTTTTTTGACTCTTGCTTTTTCTTTGTATTTTCTTCGGGTTATTTTTTTCAGTAAAAGACAAGTCTCAGTCTTGCAGTCTTTTGATGTTGGTGTTGATTCATTTATCAAAAAACCTTTCTCTCAGAGGAAGAAGATCTGGGTCTTCTTATCATTTTCCATATATGCCAGGAGAAACATAATTTGTTGTTTACAGAACAAAAAAGACATAAAATACAGTCATTTTTATTATAAAACTGTTTTATTTATACATTGACTTTTTCATACAACTTAATGATTAACCTCTAGACTCAGTAGAATGAATATCTACAGAATAATCTATTATGCTGGTAATAGCCATAAATTTATGTCAGGCTGTGAAAGAACATTGCTAGGGAATTACATCTTTGTACTGCATCTGCATAAGATTTATGCTCCAAAGGACTGTTAAAGCTGTTTCCTCTCATTTGATAATATCACTCCCATCTTGTTTGCACTAACCTTTATCCATACACTGTCAGAAGAATGCAGAATGGCTGTTCTCTTCATTAGTCGGTGCCAATAGTTTGAAAGCATAGAAGGTGGAATCATTATCATGTGGATATATTAGCTGTGGGTTATTTTCCAAGGATGAGAACAGGAGTTTAAATTTATGAACTGATATCTGTTTACAAACTCCACAGTCATTTTAATCTGGTACAAATCAGCTCTGCTTCAGAAAAAGGCTACAGTTCAGCTGGCCACAGCTCTTTATTCCTGTCTCCTGCTTTGGCCAGTGGTAGTTAACATGTGGCAAACTGTAGCAGAGAATTGATCCAGATGAAATTAACCATTTTTGGCAGCTCAGTTTTCAGTTAAATTAACTCCCTGTTATAGCTCACTCGTAGATCCACAAACAGTAATGGCAGTGTGAGCAAGTGAGTATGAAGGAATAGCCTATGCTGTAAGACGGCAAGGAACTCATTGTTTTTAGCATCAGTAGCCATTTATCCTTCTTAAGTTGATCACGGTCCAGTGGCATTAACTAAACTAGTGCAGATCACTATGCAGATTGCTTTACTTTCCTCCTTCTTATATTCTCAAATCAATAAGTGACAGATTCAAACTAAAGAAGCCATTCTTGATATGGTGTTAAAAAAAAAAATGCTTCTCGGGGCATTTATGCTGCTTACTAAAACCAGTGGAAGCGCTTGTGCCCAGATCTCCATTTTGTGCATAGACAAAGAGGCAAATATAGTAACCCGTACACAATCTCACAGAATGTCCCTTATGGTAATAAGAGCTGGTCTGACCAGCTCATGTTGAGAAAGTTCTGAGAGACCATACAAATTATTCATTTCAGCTGTGTTAACTTTTACACAGCTTTTAGAAATCAACAGCTCCTCGGTAGCTATCAGAGGACCAACAAAAAAAAAAATGAACAAACAAGAATACAGATCTCCAGCTGGCTCCTATTGTGTATTTCCAGCCAGCATCCTCACCATTTAATTAGTTAAGTGCACCCTGAGCATTCCCAAGCTAGACTGCCTGTACTCTTCACTTCTTCATGGAATTCTAAGTCACTCAACCAGGCTGCCAGCTTTACTTCACAGATGTCTCTATTCCCAAGACTTCAGTAAATGCTTGGGGAGACTACTGCTTTCCACTGTTTTCCATAATATTCTGCATAAGTGACATAAGAGTGCCCAAGCAGGTCAGAGATCTGGTCCTAGCCCTAAGCCGGAGTTTGGAAAATCAAAGGTTTCTGATCAGCAGATGCTTTGGCTGCACTGGCCTTCAATGAATTTTGCCTACCCACGAGCAGTCTGAAGCCAAGAAAACCAACAGAGTAATTTGACATGCTATTGAGTTATGTCAAGCAGGTATTCCCTTTACTACAGCCCTGGGTACATGGGGATCGCTCCACCAATATGCACACTAAGAGAAGCAGCAACTACATATTTAAAGGCATAGCATATGCATATTCATTACATTCCAAGGACATGGCCAGAAATTCCAAGAAATAATTAACATCTCTGGTGGTCGTGGGATGAAGGATGAAGTCATTCTCACTGTAAATTTCCAATCTTTTAAGGGGGGGAGGGTAACCCAAACTGGTTCCCACTGATGTTACATTGAACTGAGGCATCTGTTTTGCCATCTTATCTTCAACAACAGGTCATCTATTTTACTTTCTTATCTTCACTTGACAAGTTTCGCTGCCTCCACATTCTGTTCTTGAGCTTGCATTTATGCAAGCCTTCAGCTTGTATCCACTCAAGTTATGCAAAAGGCTATTCTCACAATATGGAAAAGCTGTTCTCATGATTCAGGTCTTCACAGTACATCTCCCAGGAAGCCAGGGAAACCAAAGTTTTTCTCATCTTTGCTGCTACTTTTTCTTTCTTCTTTTTTTTAATACAATAGTACCTCTAGTCTTCAGGAATGTATTGATCCTGAAGCTCTCAGAGATACTGAGTATCATACACTTGGAACCAGGTACTAATACAACAAAAAACAGCATTAATTCTGCACACTTCATCTTTCAGATTAGTCTTCCATTCACACATTAGGAACTGAAGCCAGTGGATGTAGACAGATGAGCACAAGAGAAATTGTATGTACTAACAAAGTAACACCAAGTTTTAAAAGAGGAGAGAGATAAAAACTTGAACAAAATAAAACATCCCCCTCGCATCCTGTTTGTTGGTACATACTTCATACTGTGCATTTCTTTACAGTGCTTCTTCTTACAGATATATTGCCAGAGGTAAGGTGATGTTCACCATACTCTGGGAGGCATTGGACACGCAGCATTGTTAAACCTCTTATAACCTTCACAATTGTGAAGGAACAATTGTGATCAAGAATTAAGGAGTTCTTCTATCCTAGTTGTTAGGCACATATTAACAGCAGAATAATTGAGTGGTATCTGCTAGAGATCGTCCAGAAAAGTGCCACAAAAATTGACCCAAGGAATGGAACACCTCCCCTGCAAAGATAGGCTGAGACAGCTGGGGTTGTTCAGATCAGAGAAGAGAAGGCTCTGGGAATATCTAATAGTTGCTTTTCAGTATCTAAAAAGGGGCTATCAGAAGGAAGGGGACAGACTTTTTAGTGGGTCTGTTGTGATAGGACAAGGAAAAATGGTTGCAGCTAAAAAGGGGGAGATTTAGATTGGATATAAGGAGGAAGTTTTTTACAGTCAGAGTGGCGAGGCACTGGTACACGTTGCCCAGACAATGTGGTGGAAGCCCCATTCTTGGAGAAATTCAAGGTCAACCTGGATCAGGCTCTGAGCAACCTGATCTATCTGTAGATGTGCCTGTTCATTGCTGGGAAGTTGGACTAGATGACCTTTAAGGATCCCTTCAAACTCAAACAATTCTATGATTCTATGTTTTTCTTCCACCCTTAACCATATATACCCCTTGACCTCCTTTAAGAACAGTACTGAAGGCACCTAATACTTAACCACCTGCTATGTACATAGTGCTCACCCAAAATGCTCTGGACCAGCTCTTCGATTTGCTGCACTCTTATCTTGATTGTGGCTCATAAAGTGGATGCATCTGTCCTTATTACAGTTTCTCTCAAATCCCTGGGCAGAAGAAATCTCTTTCTCGCAGATTCTGTCAACAAATAGCAGTGCTTTTCTACGCTGACACATCAACCTAATCTCCATAGTGTAGCCAGGCAACAGCAGCATCTGAGCAATTTATGTTGTCCTCATTTTCATGAGTACTTTTTCACTGAGACTTCAGGGAGAAGGAAGGAGGGAACAAGGTATCACAGCAAGAAATGTTTACCAACTGCTTTACACTTCCCTAGGTTGCTAGCTCTTGCACTTACAGAGTTGACTTCTGATCCTAAACAAATGGTACAAGGTGTGAAAAATGATCAATTTTTTTTACCACCATCTACATTATGAAAGTTATCTCCATTGTGGTGTTGGGAATCTGACACCCTGAAAATCTCTCCGAAGTAACTATGTTGATACTGCATTTACTAAAAGCAAATAAACAAAAACCAAGAAGTGTGATATTCTTGTGTTTCCTTATCTGTATTTACTTTTTCCTGCCTTCAATCTATGGGGAGGGGAAAACCAGCAAACTAGATCCTAGGTGACAGCACTTCAGCATCTGATGCTGTAACTTTAAAAGGTGCTACCAGTTAGATCAAGTAGAAAATGAGTGTTTGTTCCTAATTTAATTAAAAAAAAAAAAAAAAGCAGTAAACAAATGTAATGTAAGTACAGGTGTTCCATTTTAACTCAAAACTCTAATGCTACTACACAGCTGAAGAAAAGTCTTGAACTAAAACTGAAACATAAGTTGTTTGAATTGGAAATATTTTACATCAGGAAACATTTTCACATGCTGATAAACTCCAGATATATACATATCGTGAATATGCACAGAAATGATGTATCTTCCATTTATTGTGAAACATCCTAATTAAGAACAGCATCTGCACTCACAACAGTACAGGAATATGTGATGGCTTTTAAGCTGATACCAAGGAGTTAGCTGACATCCACAAGAGAGCAGTTGAGGTTAGATCAATTGGAGTCAACAGTGTTACTGGTGCTGTGAATGCTGTACCCAGTAACAGAGCGCTCTTCCCTCCAGACGGCAAGCACACCCTGCAGAAAGAGCCATTTCATGTCTCCAAACATGCAGTTCTATCCTTTCATTGAATATCAGCGTCCCCACAGGAGACACAAGATAACATGCCCTCAGAGCACTCCTGGTTTACTTCAGTGATAAGCCAGTTGACTAAATTAGAAATATTCTCTCATAAATTCAACTGGCCTTTTTACCACATTGGACAGGGAGTGTTTTCTACTTCCAAACCACACGTCTAGTGGAGACAAAGCTGCCAACCTTCAGCCGTGATATCTTACAAACTGCAGGAGATGGAGATGACTTTAGCCAGAACATTCTTCATGAGGCTAGCCGTGCTACTGTCTCTGCTATCTTGATTTGTGCTGGTTTAATGAAAGTAGCCCTCTTTCACATGCCCTCCAAAACAAAACATACCTGCATTGCTGCAGCTTACAGCTTAGGTAAGAGCAGCATGCACTGCAGGATATTTTGGAGAAAAGATGGCCAAAAGCTGCTTTTTTTTTAACCACTATCCAAAGCTGCAGGTGTTCTTGTCAGTGTTGCTGAGGCACTGTAAAGTTTTGAGCATTCCTAGACCCCTTTAGTGTACACTGATAAATAAAATTTACATGTCAGATCATTTTGCATGGACTAGGAATGCTCTCTAATGCGTTTGTCATTGCAAAAAGTTTCAAAGATTGTCTTCAGAATTTATGAATGGCTGTTGTGAAACAAGAAAAACCTTGTACTGCTTTCTGTAGTATTGCTGATAGCAATCTCTTGTGCAGGCTCTGCCTCTGTCTCGGTGCTTTTTATAAAGCTAGAGCCCCCTGTAGGAACCCATGGTAGAGACAAGCTTTGTTATGCGCTTGCTGCAGTTCACCACACACCTACAACACTTTTGCTGAATTTTTTTCATTCCAGTATGTGATGTCAGTGTATACACACTTTTTTTTTTTTTTTTCCAATTAACAAGTAAATTGGAGTTGAAAACTTACTGGCTTGCGCTTTTCAGTTGTCACGGTCTCTTAAATCTCCTCCCAGCTGTATCTAACCTCACTTTGCTCCACCCTTTAGCAGCGCATGTTAATCAAGGACAGGAGAGGGAGTCCTAGTTCGAGTCCCCACTCCCTTCCTGGAGCTCACCGGGGGCTCAGCAAGCGATACAACTGGGAACTATGTCTTTTCCACATTGCTGTGAGCTGGACAGAAAGAGAAAACTTTCCTCCGTCAGCCTTTCTTCCTGTCTTGGCACTGTATATGGTGCAAGAACAACTGCATGTAACAGCCTTCAGTGAGGGACTTTGGACCTCTGCTCAAGCTTTCCTGGAGGAGTACACAGTATTTCAGGCTGCGGGAAAATGTACTGGCGAAAACATGCTAGGTAAGGCTGCCTGCACTGCTGAGTACCTTCTCTAGATATAGATGCTTTGTCTTTTAATAGTACTTCTCTTGATTGAGAATCGGGACAGGATGATGAAAGGAACTAACGTGTCTGGAACCGAAGGTGAAGGCAAACGTTCCCCTCTTGCCTTTGCTGCTTTTGTAACTAGATGGTAGTTAACTCCGTTGTGGTAAAGAAATGTACGGAAATACAACGTTTAACTGGTGGTCATCCAGAAAGTGTATGGTATCTGTATCTTTCTGGAAGAAGGCATAAGCATACACGTCCTTGTTTCCTCTTTCTCTCCCTTCCGTTTCTCTTCTTCTCTTCTCTTCTATTCTTTTTTTTTTTTTTTTTTTGCTTTTTTTTTTTAATTCACAATCTTGAGACTGTTGGTGTGATAATTACTGCGGATATGAAATATTTATAGTTTATAATTTCAATGCTAGATAAATCTTTGAAAATATTTCTTCCCTCCCCCGAAGTCCAAACATCTTTTTGTTCCCTGTGTCATATTAACATGAATCTAATTCATTTACTTGGCTTTCGTAGAATTCTTTTTACTGTGACTCTGATCTGGCAGGCCATTCATTTAGGAAAAGGTAAAGAAAACTTTGTTTTCCCCCTGCTCCTTGTTTCTTTTATAGATTTACAGTATGTATTGCTTCATTACAAGCTATCCTTCCATTTTTGCACTTCTTTTCAAGGCCGTGAAAAAGAAGAACATGAAATAGATGTGAAAAATCTCAACGTCACAGCACAAAAGCAACAGCCTAAGAATTCAGTGACAATTACAGATGCTTTCAGTGACATGAATCAGAGTTACCAAAGCAGAAAGCAACAGAATTCCAGAGAATTTGTACCTTTCACTGGGATTACAGAGAGTATGTAACTTTATTCATTTAAACAATGTCATAAAATCGATCGGTTTTTTGTTTTTGTGGGTTTGTTTGTTTGTTTTAAATGCAATACCATAATAATCCTTTGACTGTTCTCCTGGGCCCTGAGTTGGCAGAAAGCTTCCAACCTGTTGGTTTTCTATGGCAGCTTTTAAATTTTCCCGTGGCTGCTTATGTAATGGTGCTAAAAATTTAATATAAAAGCAGCGATCTCTCATCTGCGAAATGTTTCACAGTGATAAAACAGAATGCTGGGAATTAAGAAATGTTTGGACTCTTGGACTTTGAAAGCAGTTAGTAAAATTTTGTAAAATTCTCTCTATTTTGTAAAATTCACCGTGACCAAAAACTATTTCACGAGCAGAAGAAATTGAGCAGAAAACTCTATCCCAGGCATCTCAGAAATGCCTGAGGGAACGTTCTCTTCCAGTCTCAAGACTAAGCGGCACTTCTCTCTAACAATGCTTCCTTTCTTCAAAAATTAGCAGCACTTCTCGGTAATTGCCCTCTTTCTTCGTGTGACTGAAACATGCCTCAGTCAATGTGAAATATTTCACTTGGGTACGTGCTGCTTCTGTGGGACATGCCAGGCCTTTCTTCTTGACCAAGCCGTAATCCCTGGTAGTTTGCTTCTAATCCCTAACCAAACAAACTCGGTTTAACTGTGCAAACACTCCTAACAAGCAGCTAATTTTATTGTCTCTAAAGACAATAAAACTAGGTATCTTTTGCAACTGGAGAGAACAAGTGAGGAAAAGGGGAAGTTCACAGCCCATTGAATGTATGGTAGACCCAATAGTGTTGTCTTGCTTTGTAAACTCCTTAATACCGTCTCGCAGGTAAAAATCTGAACAGAAACTGCTGCCAGAACGGAGGGACCTGCATCCTAGGGGCTTTCTGTGCATGCCCAAAGCATTTTAGTGGCCGACACTGTGAACTAAGGTAAACACTAAATCAAAACCAGAGAGCTCTTCTGGCTGGCTACGTCCTGTGGTGGTAAATGTCTTACTTGTCCTTGACAGAAAATGCGGCAGCATTGCCCATGGCGACTGGGTGATGAAGGGCTGCTGGCTGTGTCGGTGTCTATATGGTACTCTGAAGTGCCTCTCTCAAAACACACAAGACAGCTGTGGTAAGGGTCAGCGGTAAATCGGGGGGTTGTTTGTTTGTTTGTTTTTGGTGTTTATTTTTTTTTCTTTTTGGCTGGTGGGCAGCAGAACTGCCTTCTGCAATGGTGGTTTACTTGAAGGAATGCTGTATGTGCTCTATTTTAACTTCTGGGGCCATGTTTTGCTTCAGAGAATATGTCAGTGAAATAGTGAATAACACAGCTGTTGGTATATACAACATAAAATACTTGGACATCTTTATAATCCTGTGCAGCAGGAAACTATTTCTTTCATTTTAATTCGAAGTTACAGGGATGTTTTCCTGTTCTGCAAAATCTGCGTATGTTTGAGTTTCCACGCAACCAGGCAATTTGTATAACAAAATTGCACAGAAAAAAAAAAAATATATATATATATATATAAAAATC
>JACDJE010000409.1:414568-480590 GCA_016647715.1 Pavo muticus | reverse complement strand
ATAAAAAAAAAAAAAAAAAAAAAGGATGAAAATTGAAAGCTCTAGAGAACAAAGGAAAGCATGCAGCCTCTATCTTGCTTAGGTTAAATCTGTCTCCGCTTTTATCTGTCTCCAGCTGTTTGCAAGAACAGATGAAAGAAAGCGTTATTTTCTTCCCCTGCTACCATGTAGGCCTGGCCAACCTTCAAACACCACAGTTACAGTCACTTCAGTAAGGTTTGTTTATAGCAAACAATGATGCTTGCTCTCCAGCGTCACGCTAACTCTTTTTATGGGCCTCTGCATCAAACCTGGCACATCACAGCAAAATAGATACCTGTTGCCACAAGTTCATGCATGTGCCCTCTCCATGTGGCTACATTTGGACAAGGGAAAAACTCTCGAAGAGAAGTTTTTATTAAATCCTTCATAGGCCCCACAGCCATTAGACCTTCCACTGTTTGCAATTGACTCCATTAACAAAACAAATGCCTGGCCTCCACAGCTTTGCCCCTGCAATTGGTGCAATCCCGTCCTCAGGGCACAAGGCTGACAAGAGCCCCAGACAAGGATAGCTTTATGGTAAAGGAGGCTGCCTCCTTCACACCGTGTACCCTTCAGTTCCACGCAGCACTGTGCTAGGCAGAACTTTGCAAGGAAGTCTGCCATCTGCTCTAACACACTGTCAGCATAAAGGAAATGATCCATTTTAACAAATTCCACATAGTGCACCAAGACTTCCTAATACAAGCCTGAAAAAAAAGCTTAGTTCTACAGACAGTAGAAAAGTGTCACTTCTTTAGTTCTTTAAGTATGTGATGGCAATCTCTCAAGGTGACTTTTATTCCCAGCAAGGAGAAATTAATTTCTACTGTGCCTGAGAAGAGTTAATGGTGCCCATAGGTGCCAACAGCCTTCCCTCACCTGTAACTGTTAAAAAGAGTTTTTTTCCAGCCAGCCAAAACAGAGTCAGTCATTCCTCCCAGGGATTGGCTTGTTGTTTTATTTTGGTTTGTGTTTGTTTTGTTTTAATTGCCATATGTAAGATTTCTAAAGTTTACCTTCACACATTCCATTCCTTGTCTTTCACTGACTCAACTTTGTCAGAAGGCTAAGTATCTGGATCATTCACCCACAATTTTCATGTGCATGAGCAAGTATGAAGCAACATTGTATTTTGGCTTCTGCTTATTAGAAAAGTGATATAGTACAGCAAACTGATTCACTGAATGTTACAGGCATATGCCATCTGAAAGTCTGTCTAGTTAACTAGCAGTCATCATCTGTAATTCACTACCTGTCTCACTTTTTTACAGTACAGTAGCGTACGAGCATGGGAGGCCCAGGACAGCCAAGTAGGTGTGTGTATACCTGTGTTCTGAAGAATAAACAAGCATTCTGAATATTCCTTGTTATAGCAATGCGCGTTCTTGAACAGAGAGGACACTGAAACAACAAACTCCATGCCTGGAAATAGACCTCAGTCTTGGCTGGTGCTGCTGTAAGGGAGACTTCTTGCAAGAGTATGATGCTACCATGTGCCACCAGAATAAAACTAGAAGCCTTTTGCATGTTGGGTTTTGCATCTACCTTCAGCTACATGGTGGCTCTCCAATAGCATTAACAGCTGTCTTCAACTGCTGTTGTCCAAATATGCCTTTACAAATTTACAATTTACAAGGCAACCCACGGGGCTTCAATTCAGACATTGGTTATATGATAACATCTGGAAGAAATACTGGGACTGTAATACTAGGGCAAAAACAACAGGAAAAGTTTGAAAGCAAATAGTCAGAAAAGCACCCTCACTAAAGAGACCACACTGTTCTGGCTGAGACTACTCAGCAGATTATTCTTCTGCCAGCTAAAGTACTTCTTTGAGCTTCCCCTGGGGACATCTGGCCATCTTTCACTAGACACAAGGATGTTTGAGCAGAATCAGACGGACAACTTATGAGAGCCCAAGTCACCTTTTTCATTGACCTGATACACATGATGATGGTTGGAATGGGCATGCTCTTCAGCATGGTACAGTCATCAGAGGCAGCCCCTGCCAACAAGGCAGCCAGCACCCATGTGGGGAAACACTGGTTTTTGGGACACAGTGCAACAAGCTGGTGGTTAGGCTTAATGAGTAATCAGTTTCCATCTCACTTTCACTCTCAGGATTTATGTTTTCTCATGTTTAGGACCTCTTCTGAAATCTGACAATTTCAAGTCCTTGCTTGAATTCTTGAATTCCTACTAGCTAGTATCAAACCAGCAATCTCATGACTTTATTTCTATTTCCTTATCTTGCATGTCTTTGTGGCCTACATACTCCCTAATTTTCAGATTAAGGGTAGTAATTTATCCACAGCTCGCGGCTAACATCCTCCTGTAAAATTGGTACTTGAGTCCCAAGAACTAAGACTATGGGAAAATATTTGTAACTCATCCATCCGGTGTTTTCCACCATCGGATAACAGAACAGTATTGAAAATAAACTTCTTTTATTGGCATGGTGCATAATATCCAGAATTTCTTACGAGCAGCATATATTTCTGCCATGGGACATACCAGGTAAGATCATTCTCACTCTACTTTATACACAGAAACAGAAAAATAAAAAGTTATCAAAATCTAGTCTTATAGATGCATAAGAAATAGGCACATCCAAAATAAGATGTTTTGCATGTCTAAGACGGAAGGAATGATCTTCAGAGGGACTTACTTCTTTTCTTAGACTACAAGAAGAGTTGACGTAAGAAGTTTAGTTTGGAACTGTCTATTACTGATGGAACATTACAGTACAGAAAAAAACAGTGCCACATATGAGAATTTGTAATTGCCTAAGAAATTCTCTGCAATACTTCAGTGTGGGCTCGATTTCAGCCGCACAGCTATCAATATGAAGATGGTTTGGTACTTTTTAGGTAGACAGAGCCAAGACAAATAAATTTTATATTCCATGAAAATTCCCACTAAACAGAGTTTTATTGCGCATGGTGCAATGGAAATGACACCTTACCATGCTGTGGCATTTCCCAGCACAGCTCCTCAGCAGCAGTATTACAGGCCATCCCACACTGTACACCAACACACTTGTATTAAAATCCACTTTATCTTTCTTTCTGGGCAGATTATTTTACTTACAAGAGTTTTCTTTCAGAGGAGAATAAAGACTGATCCAGAGTGAACATTTAAAGGCAGAGAATGGACAAAGAGATATCCTTAGACAATCCAGGGAATATTTCATTGTTCAGTGTGGCTAGAAACAACTCAGGATACTGAATGTTAGGACCTGGGGGAGTAAAAAACCTTATGGAATTTAAGCAATTCAAGGCAGGATAAATCTACTTGCAAATTTTACTAAATATTATTTTTTACCTGAAGTTTTCAAGAAATGTCTAGATCAAAAACATATGATAATTTCATTCTAATAATTATTGTAATAGTACAAGGCTAAAAATGGAAAGCTGTATAGTGTAAGATCACTCTGTTTAATGATCTTTCATCATAAATGACTCCCTGTGTCTGTACACAAGAATACTCCATGTGCTTTTCAAAAGGTAAAGATGTTGAGCAACTGCTCAGTATCACATAAAATTCTCATTGATGGGCTGGATTAAAATTCTGCTCTGTCATCACTTTATTTGTCTACAGTTTGCACAAATTATTTGATGGTTTCCAATGTGAACCATAAATGTCATTGATTAAATTTAGTAATTCAACATCAGCACAATAAACAGGAAAGTAGAGCTCAATTTTTTCTAAGGATCATAATCTAGTTTCAAAGGGATAAGTTTCAACAAGACCAAATGCCGCGTCCTGCACTTTGGCCACAACAACAGCAGGCAGCGCTACAGGCTTGGGGCAGAGTGGCTGGAAGACTGTGTAGAGGAAACAGACGTGGGGGTATTGATTGATGCTCGGCTGAACATGAGACAGCAGTGTGCCCAGGTGGCCAAGAAGGCCAATGGCATCCTGGCTTGTATCAGAAACAGTGCTGCCAGAAGAAACAGGGAAGTAATTGTACCTTTGTTCTCAGCACTGGTGAGGCCGCACCTCGAGTACTGTGTCCAGTTTTGGGCCGCTCACTGCAAGAAAGACATTGAGGCTCTGGAGCATGTTCAAAGAAGGGCAACAAAGCTGGTGAGGGGCCTGGAGCACAGGCCTTATGAGGAGCAGCTGAAGGAGCTGGGATTGTTCAGTCTGGAGAAGAGGAGGCTCAGGGGAGACCTTATCACTCTCTATAACTACCTGAAGGGAGGTTGTAGTGAGCTGGGGGTCAGCCTCTTCTCTCATGTAACTAGTGATAAAACTAGAGGGAATGGCTTCAAGCTGCACCAGGGGAGATTCAGGCTGGACGTTAGGAAATACTGCTTCTCTGAAAGAGTGTTCAGGCACTGGAATGGGCTGCCCAGGGAGGTGGTGGAGTCACCGACCCTGGCGGTGTTCAAGGAGCATTTGGACGTTGTGTTGAGGGACATGGTTTAGTGAGAACTATTGGTGATCAGTGGACGGTTTGACTGGGTGATCCTGTGGGTCTTCTCCAACCTTGATGATTCTATGATTCTATGAAAGAAAAGAACAGATTCTATGAAAGAAAAGAACAGTGTTTGATGACACTTTTCTTTGTTTTTCAGTCAGGATCTCCTAGATAACCAAAAAGAAAGCTGGAGATTTCCTACTGCTTTTAACATTGTTCTTCAGAAGATGAAGGCATTGCAAGAAGGAAACGAGAAAAGTAGGAGTGTGTTTCCTTCTATAGTCTCTCTCCCTTCCACTGTTCTTCACAGGGGCTATACTTCAGTTCTGTTTGTGTGGAGACGCGAGCAATAACGTAGTGGAAAAAAGGGCTTGTGCAGAAAACTGTGCGGTACAACGTCTATCAGCGCAATAATATACAGCAGAGGCTAATTCAGTACATTCTTGTGCCATGTTCTTCTTTCAGCTGAGCACATCCTCTTAGTGATGTGACAGTCATGATGCTAACCAAAAACAACTGCAAAAGTTAAACTGTACAAAATAGATGTGCTAAAAAATTCATAGGTCGACCCTCAGTCCAACAGTTGCAACAGACAATTATATTCACAGATAAAGCTGGATAGCAAATGAAAATTCTGTGTTCAAATTATATGTCCAATATTGCAATCTTCTCAAATATTTTGAAGTGATAACAAGATCCACAGATGTGCATGCTGTACTCTTAGTAGTGACATCAAGGCAGGGCATTCAGCCAGGTTTGCTTAGGATTTTTCTTGCTATACTTTTTAATTTTTTTTATTTCTGGATTTATGGATCTAATTCCCATTTAGACGATCTTTATCAACAAAGAAATGTAGCAGATACATTCTAGGGGATCCCATACGTAGGTAAGCCAAAACAAACTATAGAATCACTGCTTCAATGCTAACAGTCATTAGTTAGAAAGACTGCAGTTCTATCTCCAAAGGAGAACAGCAACCTGCGATGCAAAGACATCAGAAAGAACTAAATGTCAGTGGACAGAAAATGTGCTCCCATCATGATATAAAAGTAGTAGGACACCCCACAGGGACAAGAAGAAATATGTAATGATATACAGTTGGTCTTACTGATACCCTTATCTCATCTTCACCTTGAAAAGGGTATATATATCTGCAGAAGTTTCAGGGAAAAAAATATGTAGGGAGCACTTAACATGTAAAAACAAAAACTGTAGCATAAAATTTAGAAGAAATTTGACCCTTCCAGCAGATCACATGGGAATGTATTTGCTCACCAGGAGACTAAGATGCTATTTGATACAGCTGTTAAAAAAAGTGTAGATTTGTTCAGTATTTGCAGAGGGGCTGCTTGTTAAAAGCCTACAGAATCAATGAGCTGGCACTGCTTTGTGAATGTTTGCTTGTTCATATATGTGTCTGTGGATAAAGGCAATTCTGCAGCAGGTTTTGATGCAGTAATTATTAAAGGTACTACTAATGAACAAAGAGAAAGCCCAAAGAAGATGGAAAAGATGAGATATTATTACCAATCTGTCTGCTGACTCATTGCTAATGATAACATTAAAAGACACAAACCTGAATCGCAAGCAACATCACTGTGTTAAAGCATGGCTATATTAGTAGAGTGCTTATGAACCCTGACCAAGATCGAAATTTTGCTGTGCTAGGCACTGCACAAAAGCATAAGAAGAATGAAATGGCCTAAGCAGCTGACAAAACCTAATGGATTATTTTCTTACTGTTAATAAAGTGCCTGTCACCACAGAGTCTGGCTCCAAACTACAAGGTAAAACCCTGAGTGTGCACGCTCCCCTGCTTCTTTCATGTTTTTATCATCCCTGTTGATTTTGCTGCTTTTTTTCCATCTTCTCCATGCTGCTGCTATGCCCCAACACTGGCAAATGCATCATTCACCAGAAGATGGCGTCATTAGAAGTTAATAATAAGAACTCTTAACTTTGCAGTCAGGTGCAAGTGTGACATTGAATATGACACTAATGAAGTCTTCCTGAGCCTCACAGTACTAATAAAACCTAATATATCCAAATTAAATCAGAGCAAGTATTTGAATGCAAGGTAACTTTTTCTTTCTTTTTTTTTTTTTTCTTCTTTTTTTTTTTTTAATGCAGTATTCAAAAGAGGAAGATATTTACTTTTTTGGCTACAAACCCTACAGCTCCCTGTATTTATTAGGCTGTGTATACTGTCAGCACGTAGCAAATGCTGTTCATGTATTTCGTGTAGAATCAATGAGAGATAGTTTTTCTCAGGCAATTAAGAGAAAGAACATTTTGGCCAGTGAGAGGAAAATGCAATTAGATAAAGGTTATCACAGAACTAAATTTATGGGCACTAATGCAGTATTTTTTCAAGCAGTTTTCTTATGGCCATTCCACTCATGTATTAAAATCAAACTTGCAGAGAACAAATAAGTATGATCTGACGTACTGCAGGGAGAAGGAGTGATTCTTGTATCATTGTGCAAAGACTTACAGAAAGCAAAATAACTACCTTTGATCTTATTGTTGTATCAAAGGGACTCAGGAACCCACTTGTTGTGTTCAGCGTATGAGAAAGACAAATTACACCAGCCCTGTGTGGATGGATTCTGAGCTGCTGAATACTAATTTTAAAAGAGTTTTATCAGATATGCAGATGAAAAGAATTAACAGAGACTTGTTACTTTTCAAGAGTGTATGCTTTGCCTGGCTGCAAGCAACTGAAGTTTGACGGAGTTCCAAGATATACATATTGAAAAGACTTGAAAATATTTGTTTACAAAAATCATTATTCAGTATAGATTTTCAGATTCTGGAACATTTCATATAAGGAAGATAGAAAACAGATATCTTGATAACATCATTTAGGCACACTATAAATAACTACATGATGATGGATTAATTAAAATATTCAGCCTTACAGATCGATGCTAAAGAGAAAAATGTGCAAGTGCATGAAATAACGTTCCCAAGAGATAAATTAAACATCTGCAGCATTTAATGTTTTTCCTTGACACTCTCATGCACTGACTTTGTTATTTTGTGTATGTGACTATCTTAGCTACAATAAAAATATTTTTTTAATAGTTCAAAATATATTGAAACATGTACTATGGTATACGTTGTCTGGTCTCCTTTACAGTGTCATGCTGCTCATAAATAGTAATGAGAAGCGCTGCTAGGCAAACTAGAATGTTGCTCTAACCTCAGAAAAAAAAAGCTGTGGGTAAAGAGATTTACCCATTGAAGGAAACAGTGTTCTCAGAAATGAAGACGGTAGTTATGCGTGTTCCCCAAAAGACCAAAACATTAAGGTCAGGAAAAATTTTATGATGTTCTGGGCAGTGAATTGCTTTCTTTTTTTAACATGATGATAGGCCTATGCTGGATGTCAGTTTTCTGACTCTGTACAAAATCTTTACAGGTACAGCCAAGATAACACTAGATCTCTGCCAGTGTTAAACAAAAAGCAGTAAAAAAGTGCATACATGTACCTCTTCTGCTGAGATAGTCTTCCATGCATTGATACAGTTGTGCCTTACTACTTATTTATCTCCTTATCAAGATATACCTGCAAGGACATGGACATTTCACAAGTGTTAGTCAATTTTTAAAAAGCATCTTCAACTCATCCTTGCTTTCAAAATATAGGATTGTTTTCTGCCCAATACATGTCTAGCTGGCATGTGAATTTGTGGAGAATTATCTTCCACTGAGCCCACCATCTTCTACAACTTAGTTTAAAACTCCAGAGATCTGGGATTTCTACACTTTCTGTAGAGAAAAGACACCAAGAAGTGCCATCAGTGCTGAGTGTCAGGAACAGCCTGATGATAAAGGTAGGCAAAGATCAGCTCTGATCGCCAGATGATCAGATGAGAAATCTGAGTGAAATTTTAAGGTCCCCAGTTTAAGAACAGGTTTAAGAAGTAACCATTGAAAGAAGAGAGGCAGGAAAAACAACATACTTCAAAATCATGTAAATGTTACTCACCACCCTTAGTCTGATCAATGGAAACAAAATAAGAAGGGATTTTTTAGAATAATCAATTATTGCTATAAATGAGTTTGTAGTTAGTAAGACTACATTTTGACTGAAGGCTCTATGGTTTCCATAGATTGACTTAGAGCACATTTCCTTGGAGCTCTTCATCATCTGCACTTAAGATTTAGGCGGGAGTAAAAAATGAGAGTATATTACTTAAAATCTTGTTCAATCTGTCTTGTTGTTACCCTGTTAGAAAATAAACTCAAACTTCTCCGGCATAATTGTGTCTACAGTGACCATAAACCTGGAAATCTATTCCAAAAGACGGATCTATGAAGAAGAGGCTGGTTTTCCCATAGTAAACTGTGAACCAACAGTTAGAGCAACTTTTCTGTTGGTTAGTGAGGTTCCAGAGCAATGAGATAAGTACATAGGTTGATCTGAAAGTAATGCCTCCTATTTATTTCCATGGAAACTATAACACATACTAGCAGTAGAATAACACTGTTTAACAGAGCAAATTCTCAGCTGCAACATCATCACCACCAGTAGCTTTTCACTTTTGCCAGTGATGAACAAAAAATCCACACTCATAAAAATCCATAGCAGTGGATGCGACACACAGTTTCACAGCTCCTATTACCCTACTACAGCATCACTGGTAGGAAAATATTGCTCATGCAGTTATTTTTCAGTTATTTTTCATTGGCTTGAACAGAGGGAACACTAAAAGTGCCAAATTCAGACTATACAGTGGATGTGGTCTGACAGTCCAGCCAAGATTGGCAATGTTCTCCACGGTCTTCAAATAGGTGAGAGCCTGGCCATATCATGTTACAGAAGTTGTCCTCTTCTCTGACCTGTCTCTGGAATTTTGAATCTTCAGCTTAGTCAGTGTCACAACCTAACAGTCAAGAGATTATGTTCAAGTTCCAGAAAACCCAGAAGAATCACCCCTTTCCTATCCCAAAAGACAGTGTATCTACTGTCATCTACCTACTGAGGGCTGCCTCCTGAACATTGACTGATGACATTTCATGTTGCCACTCCATGGACTGCTGTTTCGACTGCAGCTTGTAGTGACGACACAAGGAATCCAGGAAACTGTCACCTTCAGCCTCTTACTTGTTCTTTAGGTCCTGACCATATGGCGTTCTTCCTGTACCTGTGTGGGCATTTTTGGGACCAATCTTACGACAGCTGTGTGATATTGCAATATTGCCATCATAGTTTCCAGTGCACTGAAGCTGATATTCAGCAACTTATGCCAATTTCTCATCACCCAAGTGGGAAAGAAGTGCTTCCTTATGCTTAGATGGAACATCTTGTGTTCTACTTTGTACCCATTTCTTCTTGTCCTGGCACTGGGCACCACTGAAATGAGCCTGGTTTATTCCTCTTTGCAAGCTCCCTTCAGTTTTTTATCATAGAATCATAGAATCATAGAATTGCTCAGGTTGGAAAAGACCTTCAAGATCATCAAGTCCAACCTTAACCTAACCATACTACCCCAACTCTAACAACCCTCCACTAAATCATGTCCCTGAGCACCACATCCAAACGGTTTTTAAACACATTCAGGGATGGTGACTCAACCACCTCCCTGGGGAGTCTATTCCAGTGCTTAACAACCCCCTCTGTGAAGAAGATTTTCCTGATATCTAAACTAAGACCTCCCCAGGTACATCTTGAGGCCATTTCCCCTTGTCCTGTCACCTGTCACAAGAGATCAATGCTCTCACTGCAATCACCTTTCAAGTGTTTGAAGAGAGCAGTAAGGTCTTCCCTCAGCCTCTTCTTCCCCAGACTAAACAGTCCCAGCTCCATCAGTCACTCCTCAAAGGGCATATTCTCCAAGCTCTTCTCAAGCCTCGTTGCCCTTCTTTGCACCTGCTCCAGCACCTCAATGTCCCTTATGTATTGAGGTGCCCAAAACTGAGCACAGTACTCAAGGTAGGGCCTCACCACTGCCGAGTACAGGCGGAGGCTTAATTTCCCAGTCCTGCTCACCACACCATTCCTGATACAAGCCAGGATGCCATTGGCCTTCTTGGACACCTGGGCACACTGCTGGCTTATATTTATACTGTCCATCAGTACACCCTGGTCCCTTTCTGTCTGGCAGCTTTCCAGCCCCTCCTCCCCAAGCCTGTAGGGTTGCCTGGCGTTGTTGTGACCAAAATGCAGGACCCGACACTTGGCCCTATTGAAACTCATGCAGTTTACCTCGGCCCATCAATCCAGTCTATTCAGGTCCCTTTATAGTGCCTTTCTACCCTCCAGCAGATACACAGATCAATACTCCCTCCCAACTTGGTGTTGTCTGCAGACTTACTGAAAGTGCACTCAATCCCCCCTCATCAAGATCATTAATAAAGATGTTAAATAGAAGTGGTCCCAGTACCTAGCCCTGGGGGACACCACTCGTGACTGGCCGCCAACTGGATTTAACTCCACTGATCACAACTCTTTGGGTCCTGCCATCCAGCCAGTGTTTCACCCAGCAGAGTTTATGGCCATCCAAGCCATGGGCAGCCAGCTTCTTCTCCATGAGGATGTTGTGGGGTACAGTGTCAAAGGCTTTACTGAAGTCCAGGTAGGCTACACTGACAGCCTTACCTTCATCCTCTAAGCGTGTCACCTTGTCATAGAATGATATCAAGTTTGTCAAGCAGGATCCACCATTCATGAGCCCATGCTGACTGGGCCTGATCCCTTGATTGACCTTTAGTTGATCCATGATGTCTCCTGAGATTATCCATTCCATAACTTTCCCTGGCTCTGAGGTGAGACTGATAGGTCTGTGACTACCAGGATCATCTTTCTGGTCCTTTTTGAAGATGGGCATCACATTTGCCAGTCTCCAGTCCACTGGGACATCCCTGGTTAGCCAGGACTGTTGAAGGATGATGGAGAGTGCCAAGGCAACCACATCCACCAACTCCCTCAGCACTCTAGGGTGCAATCCATCTGGCCCCATGGACCTGTGAGTGTCCAGCTTTTGAAGCAGGTCCAAAACCATCCATCATGGATTATGCAGGGCCTACTCTGTTCCCCGTCTTTATCTTCCAATGCAAACGGCTGGGTGCCCAAGGACTAACTAATCTTACTACTAAAGGCTGAGGCAAAGGAGGCATTAAGTACCTCAGCCTTATCCTGATCTTTGGTCACTGTGTTCCTCTCTGTGTCCAACCAAGGATGGAGATTCTCCCAGCCCTCCTCTTACTGTATTTATAGAAATATTTATTGTTGTCTTTCACGTTAGTGGCCAAGTTCAGTTCTAGGTGGGCTTTGGCCTTTATCATTTTCTCCCTGCACAGCTTCACTGCATATTTGTAATCCTCATAAGTAGCTTGCTCCCTCTTCCAAAGACCATAAACTTCCCTTTTGTTCCTGAGTTCCAGCCAATGGTCTCTGTTCAGCCAGACTGGTCTCCTTCCCCATCGGCTCGTCTTCCATGGCTAGGGGATGGTCAGCTCCTGCACCTTTAAAATATTACTTCCTTAAAGTATTCCCAGCCTTCCTGGGCTACCATGCCCTCCAGAACCATCTCCCAAAGGACTCTCCCAACCATGGTCCAAGAGAGTCTGCCTTTTGGAAGTCCAGGGTGGCAGTTCAGCTGACTCCCCTCCATGCTTCAACAAGCATTGAAAAATCTATCATTTCATGATCACTTTGCTTCAGATGGCCTCCAACCTTTACATCCCCAAAAGACCTTCTCTGTTAAAAAACAGCAGGTCCAGGAGCGTGTTTCCCCTTGTTGGCTCCCTCACCATCTGGGTCAGGAAGTTATCTCCCACACACTCGAGGAATCTCCAGGACTGTTCTCTTTCTGCTGTATTGTATTTCCAACAGACATCTGGAAAGTTGAAGTCCCCCACGAGAACAAGAAGTGGGGACCACAAAACCTCACTCAACTGTCTATAAAGTATCTTATCCACCTCGTCATCCTGGTTGAGTGGCCTGTAACCTTATTGGCCTTCCCCTTGATTCTGACCCTAAGCTCTCAACCCTATCATCACCATCATTAATTTCCAGACATTTACAGTCTTTCTTAACATAGATGGCCACACCACCGCCTTTCTTGCCTTGCCTATGTCTTTTGAAAAGTTGGCAGTGACATGCATAATCAAACTCTATAACCTACATAAGGTTATAAAGCAGGTATGTTTATTATGGTGCCAGGTGTGAGGGGGATTGCTCCTCCAAACTAGCACACCAAAACATCCGTTGGTTGCTTATTTATCACACAAAATCATACATATACATAGGATTACACAAAAGGTAGGTTGAGCTTGCTTAAACTGTCTCAAGAACTCATCATAATATTCCAGTTAGTTCGGGGAAATCATTATAATACGTTCTGCCTCTATGCACATGCGTGCTACTCTCTGGTGGACATGGGCAGATGTTATCTCCAAGTTTTCCTGGCAAAGACTTCTTGGTGTACTTTTCACCCTAGTAAATCACTAGCTGCAAACCCAGTTCTAACCAGCTAGGTTCCTGTTCTTCGTTTCAGAATGTCTGCGCACCTGCCCTGTTTTACTTGACAGGAGTGTGTATCCTGGCAACATTACTCTACAAGAATCACATTTAAGCAGCCATCAGTCACAGCGCTCCAGCCGTGTGAGTCATCCCACCAGGTTTCTATGATGGCAAGTGTATCATAGTTTTCTGACCACACAATGGCCTCCAGCTTCTCCTGCTTGTTACCCATGCTGCATTCATTAGTGCAATGCTTAATAAGCCTTCATAGAATGGTTTAGATTGGAAGGGACCTTAAAGATCATTTAGTTCCAACCTCCTGCCATGGGCTGGTTGCCTTCACCCGATCAGGATGCCCAGAGCCCCATCTAGACCAGCCTTGGGCACTTCCAGGGGTGGGGCACTCACAGCTCTCTAGGAAGCTTATGTCAGTAAGCTCACTGCCCTCACTGCCCTCTGAGATCCCTGCTGAGCCTTCTGTTCTCCAGGCTGAGCAGTCCCAGCTCTCTCAGTCTCTCCTTATAGGAGAGTTGCTTCAGTCCCTTCATCATCTTGATGGCCCTTCACTGAACTCACTCCAGTATCTCCAGCTCTCTCATGAACTGGACACAGATCTCCAGGTGCACTCTCACCAGTGCTGAGTAGAGGGGAAGAATCACCCCTCTTGACCTGCTCATGATACTTTTCCCAGTGCAGCCAAGAATACCACCGGTCTTCTTAGTGACAAGGGCACACTGCTTTCACATGTTCATCTTATTGTCCTCCAGTAGTCCTAGGCTCCTTTCTGCAAAGCTGGGTGGCCCCCAACTTGTACATACATAAGGTTGTTCCTCCCCAGGTGCATGATGTTGCAGTACACCTTCAACAGTCAGCTCACCTCTCCAGCCTGTCACGATCCCTCTGGATGGCAGCATGACCCTCTAGTGAATTGGCCATTTCCCCCATTTTTGTGTTATCTGCAAATTTCCCAAGGTGCACCCCATTAACTAGATTGTTAATTAAATGTTATACAGGACTGAACCCAATATTAACACTTGCAACACTTGCAACTACTGTGAGGTCAGAGGGTATAAGACATTTGATTCAAACTAGGAGGAGATTTGCATAGTTCTTATAAATTTGTTTTGCATTGTAATCACTAAGTGCAGCTAGCCATAGGAATCGCACAAGGACCCAATCTCACACATCTGTTAGCAGATGCCTTCAGCACCAGATTATGGGGAAACCACGACAAAAAAAAAAAAGTAGGGAACTGGTCATGTAAGAGTACATACTTTCCAGGAAGGCAGTAGGAATTGACGGATGTGAAGGGAAGATTACTCCCTTGAGTTATCAAAAAAAAGAAGAATCTCTGATGAAAATAAATATTCAATTTCCTTAAAGTTTTCAAAAACATCAATTTAGAAACAATGTGAGGACCACTGAAAGATATCCACAAAGGCTGATCACCAAGAAGATCTATTTTTGTGGTGAGGATCATATGTGTCTCTCAACTGCCCACACAGGCCCGTGAACATGAAGTTAAATGGGGGACTTATAAGGGATTTAAGCTGCATTCTCAGCTCTGGCAGACTTTTTGCAAAGATCAGAGGAGCCATTGGTACTGATTTCATAGGGCTTGCATCGTATTGAAGGAGGTTACTATTTTGGATCTGTTTCTTTTATAGAGACATTGCTTTCCGTAGTTAACACTAACACATAAGCCGTAGTTTTTGCACTCTCTGCACCAACAGTCCATGCTTTTCATTTTCAGAGGTGCTAAGTACTCATGATTCATCCAAGTGTGTTCCAATTGCTGAGCCCAAGGCTCCAAGAGTGTCTGCATGACTTGTGTCACAACATGAAAAAAGAGCGTGTGCTCATGACAAGATAGCAGGGTACAGCCCAGTGAAGTACAACAAAATGACCAGAAACCTTGAGCAGTTAATCTATAGAGAAGCCTATGTATCTAAGGCAAAACAAAACAAAACAAAACAGAACAAAAAAACATGCAGCAGAGCAGAAAACATCTTTTATATTCTAAGGTCAGGTACTATGTCCTGATAAAAAGTGACATGGCATCGGTGAAAAGTATCTTGTTTCTTGCTATTTCAATGTCTTGTTTCAGATATAAGTAAGCTCAGTATACCTGAAATTTTCCAATTTTGCTAGTTCAGCTACTGAAATTATTAATTCTTCTGCAAACTTTGCAGAAGAACCAGAGAATCACAGAATTGTAGAGTTTGGAAGGGACCTCCAGAGATCATCTTGTCCAGCCTCCTGCTAAAGCAGGTCCTCTAGAATCAATTACACAGGAAAACACCCAGGCAGACTTAGAATATCTCCAGATATTCTATTCTGCAACCATTCTGGGTAACCTGTTCCAGTGTTCTGTCACCCTTAAAATAAAGAGCTTTTTAAAAGAAAAAATGTTTGTATGAAACTTCCTGTGTTCTAGCTTGTGCCTGTCACTGGACAACAGTGAAAAAGTCCTGTCCACTTGACTCCTGCCCTTACATATTTATAAACATTGATAAGATCTCCCCTCAGTCTTTTCTTCTTCGGGTTGAGCAGTTCCAAGTCTCTCAGCCTTTCCTCATACAAGAGATGCTCTCAACTCCTAATCGTCTGTGTAGCCCTCTGCTGGACCCTCTGTAGAAGTTCCCTGTCTGCCTTGAACTAGGGAGCCCAGAACTGGACCCAGTAATACAGGCGTGGCCTCAACAGGGCAGAGTTGAGCCGGAGGATCACCTTCCTTGATCAGCAGATCAAGGCTATGCTCTTTTTAATGCACTCCAGGATACCTTCTCGGCCACAAGTTTGACATTATTGTTAGATGGGATCCATCTAGACTGCCAAATTAGTAAGTTGAGTAATAAATGTCTGCTGACTCATTTATTTTGTCATGTTGTCTGCCCACATCCCGGTGGCTTTCCCAGTATCTGGACTGGAATCCAAACATCAAGACTTAATCTCCACTATGCAGAGAGCAAGGTGCTCAGCTGCAGAGTAACATCACAAAAGGGAAACAGATACAGGCCAGGAGAAAGTCCTTTTGTCATCACTATTCAGATCTTTCTACTAACACTTCTGTGTACACACTGACTAGGAAACTAGCCAAGATGGTAGTCCAGGGTGCAGAGTTCAAAAGAGCCTGAGGATGTCCTTTGAAGCCATTCCTACACAATGATTTGGTTCTGAAGAATCTTCAGAGCATGTTGATCTTGTATTCAATTTTCTGCAAGGAGAAGTTTTAAATGCTTGCTTACCTAAGATTATTTTCTGAATAATTCAACTCCAGAAGAACTTCAGTATAGGACAAAATCATTCTAAAGGAATTTTATCTCCAAGTTTAAGGCATTACATCATCCATGTTATGAAGATTCTTCTACTTGTTAGGAATATAAGATAGACCTCATATTGATCTAATTGTTGTTTTTGACACAACAAACATTTTAAAATTTCATCAGGAATTTATGTGCAAAAACAGGTAAGGAAATAATTTATTCTGCTCCTTTTCAGAAAAAAATGTTCTTTGCCAATACAATGTTTTATTTTCATTTTTTTTGTTCCATTTGAAATCACATTGATACTCTTTCAAGAATTACCTGCAAAAGTTTCAACTCTTGAATGTAATATTAGCATTTAAATCTGTATTCAGAAATTTATCCAAATGGTCTAATTGGCCAAAGCATTCACAATTGATGTGCATTCATCTAAATTAATCTGTAATAGGAAAGGAAACAGTAAAATATTTCTATTTATTTTTATCCTCCTTCAAATTTGGATGTTTCATAGCTTACAGGCCTGTGTCTCCAAACAATTCATATATCAGATCTTGCAACTAAAGGAGCTTTGCAGCTTTCAGGACATGTATGTCTGCTTCTGCATAATGGCCCAGGCCACTCACAGTTCTCTTGTAAATATGTGATCATAATCTGTCATGACATAAATTTTACTTAACACATACCTGATACTTCTGTAATCTTGCCAGCGATCTTTGCTCACCGAGGACTGTTTTAGTCAGAGGCTTTTTAATGACAGATTCTAAGACCTAATGATCAGTTTGGTGTTTACAAGTGTTTACAAGAAACATGCTGGTGACAATCTGTAACATCCGATGCTTCTTTACATTACCAGATTGAGTGTAAGAGTTAAAATCAGATTTCTCTCCAGGAAGCACACAAGAGAGGTAAATGGGCCCTCAGATCTCACATTCATGTTCCTCGAGGTCTCAGGTCCTGCCTAAATAGCTAGGATTGCCTTTCTAATGCTAACTGGTGGAGTCTTAACAGGAGCCAAGCAACAAAACACAATGTGTTTCTCAGTTTGGTTAATTGGTCACAGTAAATCATTGTAGGACAGCATGGATGTGTCCTGAGGCAGTAATTCAGCCTGAGCCTTTCCTGTTTGTACACCGTAGAAGGAAAGTGAGTAGATATAAATACTTATATCTAAGTATTTTAATTAAGCTAAATTAGTTCTAATTAAGCTAAAGATACAGCATCCCTGTGTTACTGTACATTGGGACTCCAACTGCAGATTTATTCAAGATTGTTAGCTTTAATTTTTTAGAAAGCAAGAATGATTTCTTAGGGGCCTTAACCATCCTTCTTCCTATCTTTCCTTCCCCAGAAATTTTGCAAACTCACCCAAAGATGATTTGGAGAAATAATTGAGCATCCTTAAAGAAAGCAATGAAGTAATATTTTTCTCTGTCATAGATGTGGAAGTGTTGGACTCTTAAGTTCTGATTAATATGAAAAGAAGATAAACAGATGTGGAATTCATATACACCTTATCTCTCCAGTTTGCTGTGACTGAAATACCTGACATATACCTGACAATACCTGGGAAATTAATGCTAACAACAAAGTTCCTGCAGGCATCTTGAATTTTCTTGAAGCAAACTTGAAGTCTCCAGCATTCCCAATTCATCCCATTTAGCTTCACCTAATCGAAGCTTTAAAAATTTGGCTATATAAGAAGCATAATGCAGCTTCATATCTATGAAAAGATGCAGAAGACTGCATCATTCTACCAAAATCCTATTAGCTCTCTATGAATAAAACATTAGGGGGGATAGAACAGCCTCATTTCCAGCTCCAAGAGTGTGTGCACTAAAGCATACTCTGCTTTGGTTGATTTTAACATAACTTCAAACCCCTCTTTCCTCTGCTCATTAAATTGATGCCTGAGGGTGTCAGGAGCAATTGAGTCCCTAATTCTGAAACCATAGCAAAATATAAGAACATCCAGGACAGATTTGCAGGCAAATTCAACTCATCATCGTAGAAACCTTTCTGGACAAGTCCCTGAGGGAGTTCATTTGATGTGGACTTTAGGGTAGTTTCAAACACATGAAAATGCAGAGAGAGACCAGGTGACGCCAGCAGTCTTTTTCTTTCCTTGTAGCAGACTCTCCCTGTAGTGCAAGAAGCCAAGCTAATTATAGTCCCATGAGAAAGCATCTGTGTAACACCTCCAGTGGGTACATTTCAGCCTAATGAAATTTAAACTGCTTGAAAACTTTATATTCCTAGAAAAGCAGAATCACAAAAAACCTTCAAGCAAGCAACTAGCAGAATTACTAAAAACTATTAGTAGATCTTATTTTACATAAGCAGAGCACTTTATGATCTTGAAGGTTTTTTCTAACCTAAATGATTCTATATCTAATTTTTCTCATCTATGTCATAAAGACAATTCCACAATTGCAAATAAACACTAACCGACCTCCATAAATGTTTCAAATGTCATGTAAGTGGTCTTCAGAGGAGTTTCATTCAACTAACAAATCATGTAAGTTCTTCAGTCTGCTGTTTTACTGGCTTTGAGATCATCCTAAAGAAGGCATTATAAAGAAAACAACTGTATGCCATAGGCATGGATGACATGACTCACGCACCATCCAGAATGCACTCGGAGATAAGATACAATGTAGCTAAATGATATTCTTGCGCGCAAAGTGGAATTCCAGCGTCTACCTAATCCTCATTTTTTTTTCTGTTATTTTAACAGAACCTGCTGCTTTCTCACTGCCCAATCCAAGGCTCATCTCAAGAGAAGAAAAATGGTTCTGAAAATTTCAATAAAGTTAATTGACTTGTTTGGTTGTCCAGACAAGCTAATATTTTCCATAAACTTTAATCAAACCTTCAGTATCATATCCAACAGGCAGGGATAGAAACATCTAAGTGGAGTTCTTTCCAGCTGCGCTTTCAGATGTAACAGTGCAGGATGACAGGGTTTAAATCAGTGCAGGGAAACACTGGCCCTCCAAGCAGGCACGTGGCACTAGCTACTGGACCGGTCCATTGAGGAGCCCCTGCCTGTTTTCTCTCTGGGGTGTACTGAACTCACTGAAGGATCCAATTTAATGGGTTTGCAGTCTAATGTCCTTTCAAGGACTGATTTAAAAAACCTCGTACCGCAAATATTTACAGAAGTATATCAAAAAAGTTAACAACTGATCAGGCTTTTGCCTACACTCCGAGTTATCTGCTTCCTTCCAGAATTTGTGAAGCCTGGGCAGTACTGTCAAAACCACTGTGGCCAGTGTTGTGCCTGGACCAGGGGGACAAGCCAGGCAAAGTGACAGAAATCCCTCCTCACAACTTTCTAACTCATTTAATCAACCAATAATGAGAAGGATGTGAATGCTATATGCAGTGAATAAATGAAAAGGCTGCCCCAACAACATGGTACAGTGTACGCTTTAAAATTTTACCTCACTGGAGTTCATTTTCTCTTACATCAAAGAGAAAAGAGCATGAGAAGTTCACGAATTCAAAAGTTCTTGTAGATTTTTTATAAAGCCCTCTCATTTTTCTCCTCTTCAGCACAGAGTCTTAAAAAAATACAGACAGTGAAGGGGCATGTCAACAAATTAGGGCCAAAATGTACTGCTTTTACTAATGAAAGTGTAATGCAAGAGTTTTATTTCCACCTCTCCCACACAATCCAAGAGTACAGTCAGAACACAGAGGAAGAATTCGATCACTACAGAAAATTAACATGCCAGGTGCTCCGAAGACTTGTTCTTTATCCATCATTTTACAGATACTTCTGAGGTCTCTGCAAACGTCATTAAGCAGGTGCTTGTAAGTACTTCTGCAGACTAGAGATGAATACTGACACACTGCAGGTTATGGCAAACAGGCCTGACAAGGTTTGTTCATGACGTAAACAAAGATGGAGGTGCACCTGAGAATTTCTTAAATAATTTTTACAGGATAAAATTGTACTTGATAGTTGCAATGCTTTTGAGGGTAAAGTACATCTTTTCAGTCACCTCTCACCCAGTTGCTTCTTCAGATGCGGATAGCCCAGCAGAGCACTTGTTCTGTTCAGGATTTGTACATGCTGGATGTTTGTTTATTTTGCATAAGGTGCCAATACGAATGCATAGATCTACTTATTGTTCACTGTAAATTCAGTCAGCAGTGTGTATCATGTAAGGTTTATCAAATCTGCTGCAGATGACCTAAGTGTGTATGATGTTTATCACAACTTGGCCATGCTTTACACAAAGCATCTGTTCTGCACAAATGCTGAAATATCAATACCGCTGATGAAGACTCGACACTGAATTCACCTCCTGAATGCAGATGCTTGTAAATGTTTAGGAACTGCCCACATTATAACATTCAAAACAAAGTTCTAATTTATAATACACTGTGAAGTTGTTGAAGCTGTGAGTGACATGGCAAGGAAGAAATTATGGGCTCTGCAGCACCATGGTAGTTAGCATCATTGTTGTATTCAGTCAGGGCACACACCTTGGAGTTTCCAAAACCAGACAGAGTCTAATCTGGTTGGTTTTTTTTTTTTGTTGTTTGTTTTTTTAAAGACATCAACTTTACTTGTGATACATAATACATGTATTTGGAAATACAATCACTGAGAGCATGGACCTTTGTTATCATCATATATTCAGACAAGAGAGCTAATTCTTGTGGTTTCACATGATACAAGGCGATATAATGTGTTGAAGAAAATTCATACTTTAATATTTTTGACAAGTTAAACAAACTGACCAATGCTTAGTATGAGATGGAATTCTCCTTTACAGAAAAAAATTGCAGCTGTCAGGTTTTGCTCAGTATTTTCTGCTGTAAAGCAGACTGCAGAAAAAAATTAATTAAGTGAATATGAACTACAGAAAGCATCCATCTCATAGCTTCTGCTTTTCTACTTGGTGTCTGAAAAATGACAACACAGGAAGGTTAAAATAATCAGCCATGCTACAAACACTACTAAAGCCAGCAGTCACATGTGGCATATTACCAATGTAGATGGATTTAATGAAAACTGAGATCGGCTCATACATCTGTCATCAAACAAATCTACAAAATATTTTCCTCAGAAAATGAAATGTAATTATGTAAGTGCTCATGTCTAATAGAGTTCTAACAGCTTCAAATGATAAAACTATTGCTGGTTTAATGCATTTTGTCAGCTAATATTAACCAAACAGACCATTCCTATGACAATTACCTCAAAGAGAACAGATTGCGTGATAGCTCATAATCAAGCACACATCCTTAGATTAACAGCTCCAAAGTACTGTGTACTTCTATAAGTCACCCTGTAATGCAAAACCAAGTGTAATTTGTCACCTCACTTCAACCTCCATTGCTGCTAAGATAGTAAGCGTGGAATTTTTCAAGCTTCATAGGAGGAGTATTAAAATGGATAATGATAGCATGCATTTTAAAGAATAATTCTCAACACTTGCCAAGTCACGCTCTCTGAGGTATCTGTAAGTGTGGGAGGGATGCATGCTTTCAAGGGGGCCTGTGTTTCATGGTTATCTCAGGCAGGGGGCTGCAAAGTTCATTAAATGATCTTATCTCGCTACTGCTTCTGTTCAAAATAACCTTGATATGATGAAGGATTTATGTTACCCCTACTTCAAATAAAAAGTATCAAGGGATGCATTTCATTACTGTCCTGTGACACTGGAGAAGCCAGGGCTGCTGTGGCAATATTTTTCATTTGTTGTGTCACAAAGAGGATTTATTTGCAGGAAGAGCTTGACTTCCAAGGTAAGTAAATACTTTTTGTATGGCAAGCTTTTCATAATAATGTGAAGAAATGTATTTTTTCTCTAACTTTAATTCTCACAGAGGTATATTTTAGGGAAGATGACAGTGTGAGGAAAATGTCCTGGAAGAGTGCCCAGTTTAACAGCATCCTAAACAAGCTGCTGAGTAGCATTGATACAGAAAAAAAAATTGTAATTTCCTTGCCACAGCCCCGGGTAAACAGATATGTATTATATATGAAGATATGTATTTCGTCAACTGATGGACTTAAACAATAGCCAAGGACACATACACACTTCTCTTGCACAGGTTTTTTAACAATGATCTGCTGCAGAGAGGCTTTTTAATTTAAGAGTAGACACCTTCAGACAAATCTGGACATGTTTCTCTTGCATGTTTTGTCACAACTGAATGATCTAACAAAGAACATGAGCTCCAGGCAAGAATTACCCAATTCTTACGTCTGAGATCATCAAGCCCTCCTGTACTCAAAAATCAAATGAAGAAGAAAACATTTCCAAGATCCCTGCTTCTAATAAATATTATGCTGTATACCTAATGCTATATACTTGATCTTACAAATTCAGAAATTCGTAAGATTAAGTTTCAGATATATCTGGCAGAGGGGAAAATCTTATGTTCAGAAACAATATTTGATCATGCAAGCAAATAACTGCTGCTTTGAATATGCCTTAATTTTTGAAATCTAAAAGCCATTCAGAGTTAGACAAATCTATGGAAAATTCATGAAGGGCATTAGGATATTCTGTACTGCATGATGTTTGTGAACGCTTTTTCACTCAACACTTGCATTTGTTCAAACTGTCACCACAGTCGTTTGTATCATGGTGACAGGATGTGTAGAAACCTGGACAGGCAGTACAGAGAGCCGATAAAAGGGAGTATGGGAAGATGATGAGCAGAGGTGTGCTGCATAGATGCTCCAGAGAAAGTTTGATGAGATCAGCGTTAGTAGTCACAACTCCAGAAAGAAGTGGATAGTGGATAGAAATTTGCCAGAGAGAACAGCAGAGTTGATTAAACCAGCTTGAAAGATGTTCAAAAACAGGGGTTTGAGCCAGCTGGGTTAGACTGGGATTTGAGAACAAGAGGGCTAGCATGGTAAGTGAGCAGGCCAGGATTAGGAAGCTCAACAGATCTGAAGGCAGAGAATGAAAAAGTAAAGGTGCCTCCCAGGGAAGCACTCAGCTATGGGCTGAAGGAGAAGTTAACAAGAACAGCAGAGCGCAGGAGGGCAGCTAAATAAATGAATCTAAAATAAAATAGAGGGATTGTTCAGCTTGGAGGGAAGGCTCTGGGGAGACCTCATTGCGGCCTTCCAGTACTTGAAGGAAGCATATAAACAGGAAGGGGAACAGCTGTTTACGAGGGTGGATAGAGATAGGACAAGGGGGAATGGTTTTAAACTGAGACAGGAGACGTTTAGGTTAGATATTAGGAGGAAGTTTTTCACACAGAGAGTGGTGACGTACTGGAACAGGTTGCCCAAGGAGGATGTGGATGCCCCATCCCTGGAGGCATTCAAGGCAAGGCTGGGTGTGGCTCTGGGCAGCCTGGTCTAGTGGTTGGCGACCCTGCGCATAGCAGGGGGGTTGAAACTAGATGATCATTGTGGTCATTTTCAACCCAGGCCATTCTATGATTCTATGATTCTAAGATAAGCTAAATAAAAACACAACAGCAGAAAAAAAAAAAAAAAAAAAGAAAGAAAGAAAATACAGTAATGGCTGAATGGATGACCTGGAGGGAAATAAAACTGTTGATTATTGAAGTGTTTTGCTCAAAAGGTTGTAAGAATGTTAACCTTCAGCTGGAGGACTGCTGAGCTCTCAGGTACAGAAAAGCAAGGCGCAGAATCTGTTCCCTCCCGTTCACTAATGTGTATGATATCCAGGAAAGAGTGAAAACAGGCAAAGAGAACTGAGATCCAGCAGGTGAAGGACAGATGAAAATACTTTCAGTATGTGGTGATCAAAGGCATTGATACTGCCATTTCAGCAGTATGATATGAAAAGAGTCTACGGCCACTATGAACTGTATCTTTCTCATGTTTCTTTTTTTTCTTTTTGTAAAGGCTTTTTATGAGAAAAGGCTCATATTTTGTAATAGTTCAATGCATTTTAAGAAAGCTGTTCTCTGAAACTGATAAACAAGGCCATACTCATCAAGTTTCTACAGAAAAGCAGTAATGAACTCCAGTAGTCAGGAACAAGGAGAACGTCTGAACATGAGACTGCTGCATGATGTTTGCTTTCAAACATTTTTACTTGCATGTTCCAGAATTGTTTTGCTAGATGAATATCTGTAACTCATGCATTCAGATAACTCCTATTAGTATTACTCAGTCACATGGTTGTCATTTTAATACAGGGAAAATTCTTATTTTATGCAAAACTTCAATAAATTTGACTGGATGTTTTACTCAGACAATGACATCCTGACTGAGAACATGTTCTGGTAATACAGTGTGCTTCAAATTCTGCCAAACTAGGAAAGATTGACGGTAGAATAAATCATGTGTCTAGAATACCCTTATTTAATTGCAAATTTCAGATATCACTCTTTAGAAATTAAAAGTATAGACTCATAGCCTATAGTGTTGAAGTACAATACGTAGAATATTGCACACATGCAAGCTACACATTTTTGCTGACATCATACACTGCTGTATTTTTGAAAGAGAACAGGGCAATGTGTGCACTAGAAAGCATCCAGGCTCACTACTGATCCCGTCTACCCAACCTCATCAGATACTGCGGCTCCAGCTGGGGCATCATATCCCTGGTTGTTCAAGTGGGCAGCCCCTGCCCTCCCAGAATATTACCTCTTTGCTACACGCCCTACATCATGCAGATTGTATTTATGTGACTTGCCACATAAGCGAGTTACAAACGATTAAAGCAAAGTACTTTCTTCTACCCTTAAAGAGGTTTATCCATGCTCTGAAGACCTAAGTTAAATTTGAAAATGGTGTCTTTCATCAGGCAGGATCTCAAAGCAAATGTCAGTTAACCCCTTTGAGACATTAATTACTTCCAGCTGCAGAAAACAGATAACATATCCAAGATCTGTGACAAAAGAAGGAAATCGTAGTTGCAATTTCAAGTCCCATTTTCTAAACTTAAAGCTTTCTTATTGTTTTAAAATTAGACATCAGCGTTATCATGGAAAGAACATCATCACCATTGTTGCATGGAGCAACGTCCATGCAAAAGTAGATGAATAAAATATTGGATTATTTCTACAAAGATGTATAGCATCCTCAAATCTCTGACTGGTTGTGTTACGTGAAAGACAAGAGAGGAATATTAAACAGCTTTCCTGACCTATGCAGATGTTATGTAAAATTAAGAGGGAAAAAAAATATTTTAAAAAACAATTTCTGTTCTACTACAATGGGGAAAAGCACTTCACATACCATTTTCAAGATAAGCAACTTTCAACTTTCAATTCTCTTTATGTAACAGCATATTTCATTTGATGCTAATGCCTTCTCATAGAACTAGTAAGTACAAAACTCAAACTACTGATTTTTGCACTTACAAAAGAGGCAGGATGCCTCATGATCTGACATGCCCTTCTTTTGTTCTACCAGCACAATTTTTCTCTTTCAGATAACAGTACTAGTGTCACAGTTTCACTGCGTTTCTAAGATCTCCTTTTGCAAATTTAGTCTAAATACTATCAACCTGCCCTAAAATGATTAAACATAAAAGAAATGATCATGTTCATCCTGTGTTGGTTAAAGCTTTCTTAGAGTTTATCTAGATATTCCTTTCATCTTAGAGCGGCTACATTTGTTCAGCCAGCTAACAACCAGGGCTCTGTCAAAGATGATTACCAGAAAGAGACGCTCATTACTGTCCTATAAAAGGATCATCACGTGAGGCTTAAATAAAATTTTGTTTAGTCTTAGCAGTTGCAGGCTAGTTTAAGTCAGGTCTAGCTGCAAGATCTGTGAGGGTTATTACAACTGCTTATATACCTCAGCTTTATATTTCTTCCTCTCTGTTATACACAGCGTTCTCTGAGGCTCCTTCAATGATGTCTTCCTCAATCCTTTCTTTCTCTGCTGAACAAAGCTCCTTTTCTTCCCACTTTGAAATGAAAATAAACATTACCCACTTGATAACTGCTGGTGCGAATCTACAATACAAGTTTAAGTTCTCTTAATTTCTCCTGGAATTAAAAAGAAATTGAGTAGGAGAAGAAAATAGGATTTTCATCACTGGCAGAAGATGTTAACGAAGAAACTGTATCCTCTGGCAAGTGAAATACTGATAGACTAGATTTGATACAGCTAATTTCCCGCACAACCTTAAAGGCTTATGGCAACAGTGTTGAAATAAATGGCAGGACATATTGAACTCAAATGTCTATGCATGCGTTGCACAAAGGCAAAAGAAACCAGAAGGTAGGGGTGTTTTAGCAGATTTGTTGATAAGATCCTACAATCACTGCACAAATGGGATTAAATAACAGGTTTGAAGTAAATGTTATTTTAAGATAGGATGATTCTACAGCTGAGTGATGCAAATAGTTGCACACTGGTACACTAATGTTAATCAAGGATTCAGTGTTGTCATGTAGAGAGAGTGTTGTGAGTGTTAAGCACACACTTATATTAAACAGACTTTTGGCCTAAAATTTATTGCCTCCTACAGCTGGGAGGTGTTCAATCGTAATTGCAACTACACGCTCATGCTAATACTTATACAACCAGCTATAATCGTCTCAATACTTATATATACAGCTGTAATCTGAAAATCATTTTCAGTAAAATTCTACAAACTCAGGCTCAGAAACATAACTTGTATCATTCAAAGATCACGTATTGACATGTATGGTGTACACACAGCAGAGGGAATTCGTAAAAAGAATAAAACTCTTCAAAAAGGCTGCTATTGTTCTCCACTAACAGTCATTTTTAATTTCTCTTAGAGCTTCTCTCAAAACAGCCAAATCTCCAAACTGAGTTATATAAAGATTACTGTTTCCCAATTCTGCTTTTCGTACCATGCCCCACAGGGGAATGGTAGTAGCTCCTTCAAGCTTTTCCAAGCTAGCCTGGAGGGGCTTGTTTACTAGTACTCTATGGCTCTGATTAAAATAAACTGCAAATAATTGCCACAAATTCGAATAACACATGAGAGAGCCCTAAATATTTGTTAAAAATAGATATATATTCTGGAAAATATTATAATGGTATGTTTATGCAAAACCACCTGGCAATTTGGAAGGCAGCATCTATAAACCCATTCTATATTTAATGAAGTTTTGAAACTAACAATATGATTTTCTGGTTGTAATGGAGGATACGACAGCTTGACTGTTAGCCCATGAAAAGTCATCCCAAGACAGATATTTTTTTCGCAGTGTAGGGTTTACTTCCAAATTTTTCTCTAAGATGACATTAAATGAAGAGAGAAGTGCAGAATCAACACAGATATGTAAACACATTGAATGAAATTGCTCTGCTTTGAAAATTACAGGAGAGAAGTATTTAATAAGTGTGATGGGTTTTGCAAGTTAACATCTTTGGGCATGCGCATTTTCTCCATTCCCCAAAATTAAGACAAAAATTAAAATCATTAACAGCAAAACACCAGAGTCGGTTTCCTTTGTTGCTTGAGTCTTGATCTACCATGATCACTTCAACATTTTATAGAAACGAAAACAGTGAGAAATTCCCACTAGATCTGGCAATTTTTCTACTTCCTGTCATTTTTGAGTACCATAAACTGTATACTAATCATTAAGGTAGAGAATACTAGAGAAATGTCATACATGGTAAGCTTAAAAATCACAGACAGATGGAGGTGAGAAATATCTGAAATTAGCAAGCAGAATTCAAATCACTGCAAACAGCACATTGTCAAGTGTCAGAGATAGAAAATGGAAGTTTAAATTGCCTACTGATATCCTGATCCTACATTAAAAAACTGTGTGAACCTAATGCTGTGAAAATCCAGAACAGCAGCATTGTGTTTCCACTGTGAAAAAAGATGAGGGATCAGTTACTTGTAATATAACAATTTCAAATTCATCCTTCACAGAAAATGAATAGTCAATACATACGTCATGAAGTGCGAGGATGTGAAACTAGCAACCTGAGAAACTTCTGGGAAAAGACGATTGAACAACAAACTCGGTATCTGCAAGTTGAAAAAGAACGTCAGCAAAGAAGTGCTCTGACAAAGTTAGTAGTTTGTATTTTGAAAGGTTATATGTGTTTGCATTGTTATTCTTTTTAAAAGAAAAGTTATGTATGTATTTATGTCAAGCAGTGAAAGCTGAAAGTAATGTTTATTTTCTTAGATTTTTAGAAAATAATAAAGCTTCACAAATTGGCAAACTAATGCTAATTAGTATTAGTTACCACTTCACAGGATGAGAGAATAATTCATTTCTTCAAAAATTGGGTCCAAAGTGTGGACATTCCTGAAGTTATTAGGACAAACTCTAGCAGTACAGACTTGCCTTGAATATCAAGGCTCACATCACAACTAGCACATATTTGTACTTGGTTCACCTTCTTTCTCTGTGGCTTTGTTTTCACAAGAATACAGGTTCAATTAATTCATGCGAGTTAATCTGAACAAAATAAGTCCGTAATAAAGCAAATGGTCCAAATATTCTAACTGACCAAAGCAACCATCATCTGTAGCTATATTTACCTCAGTAAGTCACATTACCTTACTCAGCTAAATAATGAAAAAATAGTCTGCTGCACCATCAATACTGTTTTATTTCACACGAACTCTCCAGGAGTTGAAGACACATACACAGATGGGTATTCTGGCTTGGAAATGTTCAAAAACGAAGCATTTGTTCCAAATTTCCCTCCTACATCCATGTGAGTTAATGTTTAAGCAAATAAGAGTAAGGATGGCATTGCATTCATAACCCTGCATGAAGCAACACTGGAATCAATCTCCAGCACATTTTACCCATTTTTAAATAACCTAATTTCAACATCTCAGATCCTCAGCTGTGAAATTTGTTTTCTTTTTGAGGCGTTCTGTAGTATCTAGACTCTACCGAAGAGAAAACAAACTTCCAGTTATCACCTGACAGACAGTATGTCTGTTATAGATCTAAAAGGAGTTTCAACACTCATAGTGCCTCCAAGCTAAATGGTGCACAGAAGCCTCTATACACAGTACTTCTGATGTAATTTCTGAGAAGCGGACTAGGGAAACGTTGGATGTTGCTACCCAGCAGGTGGCAGCAAGCAATCTCCAGTGGAGGTGACAAGTCACTTTGGCACAAAGAGACACTTGGGAGAGGATGAAAAAAGATGAAAATAAACCACAATGATCAAGTGAGGTGGTACTGGGATCTGAGATCTAATCCTGAACTTCAATCCAGCAACACACTGTAAATGGGCAGATCAGTTTGCACAATGATCGGTGAAAGTGCTGAAGAGAAAAAATCTGTTCCCAGTAAAAATCTAAGGACAAGCTAACCAGTGTTTCTCTCCTTAGGCTCAGAAACGAATGGATGGAGAGGCTTGAAAAACGAATAAAGATGTTGAGGACCCAAACTGAAGACACATCTAGTTGAAGATCTCACACTCGCTGCATGTATGGGAAGAGAATAAAATTGTTTTGTGGGAGAGTATGAGAGTGGGATGCAAAAACTCAAGTGAATTTTACACTGTGGCTTAAATGAGCTATAAATAATTAGCTGTCATTGTCAGAAGTTTCACATGTGAATTGCTGCTTTTAATGTTATGTATCCATCCCCTCATTTGATAAAGAGATTGAAATGCTCTGAAGTGTTCAAAACAAATAGTTCAGTGAGCTGTAGATGCGTGGGGGGGAAAAAACGTGTAGCATTTTGCTATGCTGTGCTCAGCAAAAATATTTCCAGGATATTATAATTTTCTCTCTCTGAACTAAATTGATGTCAAAGAAATGAAGTAGGCTTTTTTTTTTTTCCCCAAAAAATGTTTAATGAATAGTTGAGTGATTATGTTTTTGGTTCTGCTTTGTTTTGTTTTTAAATACAGCAGAGCCCTACTCAGACTAAGGAAGTGAGGACATGTATGAACATATCATTACATCCTAGATCACAAGTACTGCCAAACCTGACAGCCATTATAGATCCTATTTGCCATATTAAATATTTGTAAAGCCATTAATACATAGTCTGAGAAACAGGCTTTGTGATATACCAAAAAGAACTGCTTTACTTGTTAAACCAAATTAGCTAAATCAAGAGGCAAAATGACTTGGAGATTTGAAGCTGTTTCTGGTACTCGAAACAAGTTGTCTAGAGCCGGACTGATACGTGTAACACAGAAGCAACCTGATGCATCTTCACAGCTGTCGGACACCCTGAGTGGAGGGCATACTCTTTTCTCTAACCAGATGAAACCTAATATATATTCCTTCACAACCAGTACCTTCAGAAAAGAAGCAGATTTCCTCTTCCACATTTCCCATTAGTCAGAGCAATTTCTAGTTCCCTTTCAAATGCTTCATAAGGATGTGATATCTCTTTCATCAGTATAAAAGCACTTCAATAGGCAGCATAATAAAATTATTTCCTTCTTAAGGTGACTTCTTTGTTGCCACCCACAATATGTGGAGTAATAATGGCAAAATGGGCTGTTCTGAGTACTCTAAAAATCTTTCCTCAATTGCTTAACTTTTCAGTTTCTTTCATATGAGCATTTCACTAGTTTTCTGGTAATCCATTTTGTTTCATAGTAAATATTTGAATTGCTGGGAGACAAGAAAACTGAGGAAAATTTGGTGTTTAAAATATAGAACACCTGTGGTTTTTTTAAAGAAAAACGAAGAATTCAAATGCTATTTGTTCTGTCTTCATATACTACCTTTTAATTTCACTTCTGTGTGTCCCTAGGACAAATCAGATGTATTATGAGAATTAAGACATTAAAACAATTCCCAACCAAATCATTCTTGGGAAACCTGTGAAATCCATTTGACATGGAAAAAAGATGCCCTTGAAATATGTGTCTGGAAATCAAGACATCAGTAGGTATGTCGTCAAACTTGAGAATAGTTTGCCTGACAGATGAGAAAGCTGCTGAACTCACATTCTTTACCAGAATCTTTCTTAAGCAGTATTTAAAGCAACACCAATTGGGAATACACATTCTTATCTAATCCAGAAGACAATAATATAATTGCAGTATAGCTGTGCTTTAACGAACAACCCCTGTGCAGACACATAGTTTAATATTAAATTTTAGTAAAAGTTTTCTTCAAAAATGTCAGTTCTCACACTTCAGTTCTCCCATTATCTGTCTGTGCTTCATGCTTGCTGAATTCCATTGTGCAGCAGAATTGCTTTTACAACAATTTGAATGACATTAGAGCTTGAACTGAGGTAAGAGTAACATTTTCTGTGCCCTTAATAATCGTGTAAGTGACAGCACAAAGTGCAAAACAGGGAAAATTACAGTTTAGGTAATTTAAAAATGAAGAACTCACTCCTGTAGTAAGCTTTCCTTTTCATCTCACATGATCCTTCTTCTGATCCAGTAAGTCAAAACGAAGGAAATCCATGAGAAGCCAGGAAAAGAAATGCCAGGAAAAAATTATTTAAAGTATGGTGTCCCCCACGACCTGCCCAGTTGTCCTTCACTGTACATTTTGAATAGTTATGTCAAAATAAGAATGCATAAGGAATATGTCTCTATCAAGACAGAATATAACAGAATCATCTCTTAAATTGATAACAACGAACTCATTTTGTCCAGACTGTTTCTTTTCCAGCCAAAGGTCAAGAGGAGTTCTAAGAATGTATTTCCAAAATTAAATCACTTTTGTTCTGAGCTTTGCAATTTTATCTTTAATGTTTAAATGAATTATTTCAGGTTCCACAGTACTAGATTCAGGACACAGGGCCATGTAATCCTTATTTATCTAGGTGCCAGCAACACATTTAAATAAAACCTTGATCGCTTTTACGGGGATAATCAATGTAAGAAGTTTATAAATTACTGTCAACAAAAGAATACATAACTAGAGAAATAAATATAATCTAGAATTAACAGCATAGTAAAGAAGTGCAATAACATTAAAACTCAAGTCTAAATGTGAAGAAACAAATTGCATCAGAAGCTGGAGTAGCCTGTATGATTAGAATGGCTCCAGAGATTTGAAAACTCAAAAAAATAAATTTTCAACTTTGAATGTCGTAAAAGAAATTAAAAGGCGTCAATAAATAAATAAATAAATAAACTACAATTTCAGCAAGACTCAGAAATGAGCCATAATGTTACAAAAATGATATAAAAAGGTATGCAGAAACCTGATCATAGCACTAGAAAAGTCATCAACTAAAAACTGACAAAATCATCTGAGATTAGTAAAACCATTACGGTTACAGAGGACGCTTAGATACTCTCCAGACTGTTATTCACTGGTATGCAGTTTCACAGGAATGCAATATTTAATTAATCATGTTAAACATAATATTTCAAATATTCATAACACAGCTACTTGAAGAAGCACTTCAGTTCTCTTGATTTTATTCTATCCATATTTTCACCTTGTTTTTGAGTATAATAGCTAGAGATTTTGAGTTATGTCCATCTGCTTTCAATAGATCTGTAATTAAAATGTGGTAGATACTTGCTTATGATCTCAGCTTTCATTATTTAACCCTTCCTTTGCTTCATTCTGACACTGACTAGCAAGAACATGCATGCCACTTTCTCATTACAAATGTATGGTACCTTACTGTTGGGAAAAGCTTTTAAACTCTTACAATAATCAAATGTTTCATCATCCATTGAAACAAACTCTCAATAATCTGAATTTAAGTCTTTTTAAATACCATTTACAGGAATATTCTGCATGCTAGCACAAAACTGATAGATAGCCCATTTTAGCTGTATTAATGGCCTTTCTAATATATGGATAAGGAGTGAGAACTGTGAAGAATGACTCTGTCAGTAACTTAACAGATCTCCTAGCAATTTAGCCCAAACTGAAGCAGCTTAAATACAGTTCTTTGCTCAGTAGTCCTTCCTGAGCAATGTTCTTTCCTAGGAAAGAAGCTCCCCTCTGGAGCTCTCTAATTAAGAAGGAAATATTTGTGGCCAGGCTCTTAACAAGTGGTGCTGGTCAGAGAAAAGATAGGATGTCTTTTTAGTAAGATGGTGGAGTCAAATCAGAAACATGGTTCCACTGTGCCTGGGGGAGGCTACCCAGCCCTGTCACAGAAGAATTTCTGCAGCCCAGAGCAAGAGCATCTAGCAAACCATGCATGGCATGACAACCGAGGTCACAAATTACCCCCTGTGCAGCCACTTCTTCTTCATGCAACTATGCTCATTTAGGCCTTTGGTAACATTCACTGAAAAGGAGATTGATCCATTGGTTGGTTGTGAAGCATTTAAAGTTTTCAGCACTGAAATAAACGCACCATATAATAATAACAAGTCTATATACCATATTCCGTGTTTACTGTAGCATAAAATCATAGAATCACCAAGGTTGGAAAAGGCCTCCAAGATCATCCAGCCCAACCATCCACCCCTCACCAATAGCTCTCACTAAAGCAACAACAACAGTTAAATATTCCTTGAATACTTCCAGGGTTGGTGACTCCACCACCTCCCTGGGCAGCCCATTCCGGTGCCTGAACACTCTTACAGAAAATTAGTATTTCCTAATATCCAGCCTGAATCTCTTCTGGTGCAACCTGAGGCTGTTCCCTCTAGTCCTATCACTAGTTACACGATAGAAGAGGCTGACCCCTGGCTCACTACAGCCTCCCTTCAGGTAGTTATAGAGAGTGATAAGGTCCCGTCTGAGTCTCCTCTTCCCCAGACTGAACAATCCCAGCTCCCTCAGCCACTCCTCATAAGGTCTGTGCTCCAGACCTCTCACCAGCTTAGCTGCCCTTCTCTGGACACTCCCCGGGGCCTCGATGTCTTTCCTGTAGTGAGGGGCCAGAGGAAAAAAAATTAACAAGGATTCCATCAGTAATGGCAAGTAGTATTAAGTACAAATAAATTATTTATTTTATTCTGGAAAAGTCTATAAGCTGCCTCCAAGATTTCCATCACTTGATACACAAGCAACATGAGAAATAACCCCTGACACACAGAGATCACCGTGTAAATAGGCCAGAAACCATGGAGGTGAGTGGAAGGATGAGCCAAGTCAGGGGAAAGCTGTGCTCCCTGTGTCTGTTGCCAAGTAAATGGCAATGGATCCACACATTGGATAATGAGGTCCACTTTCTCAGTAACCAGCCCTCCAGATGAAACTGAAATCAACCGATTGTTTCCTCTAATAAAAAGTCTTATAAATAAAAACATCCTGAACTCAATCCATGAAGTTGCTATTGCTGTGGCAGAACATACCAGATGTTAAAGGAATCATGCTACTTGTGTAACTGGATTCCCATAGAATTTTGTGGAAAATGAAGAATCACATGCTGCTGGGATACCAGACTCATTTAGAGAACTCAAAGACTGTTAAATCTGGAAAAGCAGAATAGATAAATATATTTTGGTAGGTAAGTCAAAAAAAGATGAAGAAAGATAGTGTCTTTAACTGAAAGTGCTTGAAGGAATTTGGCAGAAGGCCTAACACTGATTACAGGTTGTACTGTTTTCGACTTAACCTCTCAACTTTCTACATTATACATGAAGCCTTTAACACATATCTGTCCTGGCATTAGCTCAGTCACATGCACTTGCTCTACACATGGTCTGCAGTCACTTCTCAGTGAAATTTGCATTTCAGTTAGATTCAAACCATACATCATGTTGTTTTGAGAGCCTTCTATACTTAGATAAGACAACTCTAGGCTGAAAGCCGCAGCCACATTCTTACACCTTTCTAAGAATTTCACAGAATTATAGAATGTGTTGTGTTGGAAGGGACCTTAAAGATCACCCAGTTCCAGCCCTCTGCTGATGACAGGAATTTCTCCCACTACATCAGGCTCCCAGGGTCCCATCCAACCTGTCCTTGAACACCTCCTGGAATAATCCACAACTTATCTGGGCAACCTGTTCTTATGCCTCCCCATCCTCAAAGGAGAGAATTCTACTTAGTATCTAATCTAAATCTTCTGGTTTTTAGTTTAAAGCTGTTACACCTTCCCTAATAAAGAGTCCCTCCCAGCTTTCCCTTAGGGCCATTTTTAGGCAGTGAGAGGCCACTGTAAAATCTCCCAAAAGCCTTCTCCTCTCCAAGCTGAACAACCCCAGCTCTCATCCTGTCTTCATAGCAGAGATCCTCCAACCCATCTTTGTGGTGCTCTTCTGGACTTGCTCCAACAGGTCCATGACATTCTTATGTTGAGCTGAATGCAGTTCTGCATGTGGGGAACCTCACAAGAGGGAAGTAGAGGGGGCCATTCTCTCCCTTGATCTGCTGGTCATGTCTCTTTTGATGCAGTCCAGGATACAGTTTGCTTTTTGGGCTGCAAGTGCTCATTGCCTGCACATCTTGAGTTTTTCTTCAACCAACATTTCAAAGATCTCTTCAGAGCTGTTCTCCATCCGTTCTCTGCCCAGCCTGTATTTGTACTTGAGATTGCCCCAACACAGTATAGAAAATTGTACTTGGCCTTCTTGAACTGTGTAAGATTTGCATCCAACTGATTCACATCCTATGAGCAAGATTCGCAAGACAGCGCTGAAATTTCAAGGATGATGAGGAACATTCAAATCCACTACAAAATACGTCAAAATAGAGAAATATTTTTGGATGGGCTTTGAATTTTAAGGCCTAGATTTATCTCCCTTAGGACAGGAAGTACAGTGCCAGCAATAAGGAGGGAAGATCAAACCAGACAGCCCAAATGGTATGTCTGAAAGCCTCTAGAGAGGACAGCTGTGACATACCTAGCTCACTGTGCCTTTGACTGATGCTTTACATTGGCAGGGCTCTTTTCTATTAGCAACCTGCTGTCTCAGGCTGCTGGTAGCCTTTTGGAGAGTTAGCTCTAAAAGGACAGTTTATAAAGTCCTGTAACAGGATACCCTGCTTAAATGCCTTAGCTTACTCTTCTACCAATATAATCTACTATCTTCTAGAGAGTAAATACAACACCCTCAATCTAGCTAATATTTCTACAACTCATCCTACTTTTAAGATAAGTATTACTAACACAAATACCCCAAGAGCATTCCTCACAAAGAAAAGACTCCCTCATCTCTTCATCCTCATCTGCAACCATTTTCTCATTAGTGAGCAGTGTGCAAGACCTTGGCTGCAGCTTCTTTAAAAGCACTGAGCCTTTCCCAGAGCCCTGTTTTTATCCTCACCTCACACCTTGCACGCATTCCTTTTTATAATCTCACAACTCTGTCTCAGAGGATTGAATGGAGTAACCCTGGTGCCAGAAGTCATTGGTGAAGTTTACTCTGAAATTTAAGTGCTTTGTATTTGTGACCCTCTGCCCCTTCTCCACATCAGGAAAGAAAAAGTACAAATCCACCAAGCAGTCTAATAACAACCTGTCAGCATTCACTGCAGAAAATAGAGCTGGTTTTGAATTGTAAAACTGGTACAGAATTTTCAGGTACCAAACCTGAGTGCTTTAAAACACACCTACTGCCTACAAACCAGGGAGCAGTCATCAAATGTTTACATAGTTCTTTTTATCCAGAGATGAGAGCACAGTACCAAATTCCATCCCAGAACAAATTTTTATGGACAAGTAATAAAGCCCTTTGAAACTAGGGGAATTATAATGGAAATGCTGACACAGCCTTATCCATAAGCAGGAGAGAACAGTGCTTGTATAATTACTCAATGCAACCTATAATCTTCATGGCACTGTAAGTCAAAAGGAAAATGAGAGGCTTTGCATAATGCTGAAAATCTATCAGGGCTTTGATGTTGCTTTAATCCTACACTACCTAATAGCTCATTTAATGTCCAAGGGAATGAATGAAACTTAACATGTCGGTTAAGATTACTGTAATTAAAAAGGCTATAGCAGAAACCAAATGAAAAAAAAAAAAAAGTGTTTGACTTGATTTAGGCAAATTAAACACTGTTTTCAGAATATTTAAGTAGGGTTTTATGATTCAGCTCATGTTATTAAGGAAGGCATGAGAAATTGTCAAGTGGTCTACTGAAAAAGAAAAGCAAACAGAAATAAGCACATACAATCTTTGTTTTGATTTTCAGATTATTAGCAGACAGTGTTACGCTGAAGGCCAAAAGATGAGATAGCCTTTTTCCCCACAGAACTGCTATTCCCCAGAGAACAGCCTCAGTGCTGAGTATCATTTGTGCAAAAAGCCACGGCAGCGAGATAAAGCTTTAAATTATGTATGAAGGGGGGTGAGGGTGAAAATGGGGTCACAAGAAAGGAGCCTGTATGTAATATGCCAGCGCTTGCAGGAGACGGATGTGCTAGTAAGATCCCACAGTCTTGTGTCTTGGGAAAGGAGAAGGACAACACACCTTTTTGCAGGAAGGCCACAAGGGCTGATGTGAGGCTGGCTACTACAGAAACACCAGAGTATGGTCAGGAGGGTATCAGGGCTTCTCCCACTTAAAAAGTGGCCCAGCTCAGATGCATTTACACTAATGCATGCAGCATGGGTAACGAACAGGAACTGGAGGCTATGTGTGGTCAGAAAACTAAGATATAGTTGCCATCATGGAAACATGATGGGATGACTCACACAGCTGAAATGCTGTGACTGATGACTACCAACTTTTCAAAAGAGACAGGCAAGACAAGAAAGGTGGTGGTGTGGCCGTCTATGTTAAGAAAGAATGCAAATGTCTGGAAATTAATGGTGGTGATTATAGGGTTGAGAGTTTAGGGTCAGAATCAAGGGGAAGGACAGTAAGGCTACAGGGCACTCACCCAGGAAAACAGATTGAACAAAGCCCCAGCTTGAGCATTGCGTTCTGTTTTGGGCACCTCAATACAGAAAGGACATTGAGGTGCTGAAGCAGGTGCAAAGAAGGGCAACAAGGCTTGTGAAGGGCTTGGAGAATATGCCCTTTGAGGAGTGACTGATGGAGCTGGGGCTGTTTAGTCTGGGGAAGAAGAGGCTGAGGGAAGACCTTATTGCTCTCTTCAAATACCTGAAAGGTGATTGCAGTGAGAGCGTTGGTCTCTTCTCACTTATGACAGGTGACGGGACAAGGGGAAATGACCTCAAGTTGTACCTGGGGACGTTTAGTTTAGATATCAGGAAGATCTTCTCCACAGAGGGGGTTGTTAAGCACTGGAATAGACTCCCCAGGGAGGTAGTTGAGCCACCATCCCTGAATGTGTTTAAAAACTGTCTGGATGTGGTGCTCAGGGACATGACTTAGCGTTGGGTTGTTAGAGTTGGGGTAGTATGGTTAGGTTAAGGTTGGACTTGATGATCTTGAAGGTCTTTTCCAACCTGGGTAATTCTATGATTCTGTGATTCTGTAGGTTGATGAGTGGTCCCAGGAACATCAGGTTCCACCCCAAAAGGAGCAGTGCAAATATCTCCCCAGAGGAGAGATGCTACACATGCATAAATTTGCGTACTGAAATGGTACCAAAAGCCCTAGGCAATCTTATTTAATTTTATGATACAACACAGCTGCTCAAAAACAGTCATATTAGCATGAATCAGCAAGTCATAGAATCATAGAATCATAAAATGTCTTGGGTTGGAAGGGACGTCTACGATCGTCAAGCTCCAACCGCCATGCTGCAGGCACAGCCAGCAACCTCCATATCTAATACTAGACCAGGCTGCCCAGGGTCCCATCCAGCCTGGCCTTGCAAACCTTCAGAGACAGGGCATCCACAACCTCTCTGGGCAGCCTGTTCCAGAACTTCATCACTGTTTTGGTAAAGAACCTCCCCCTGATATCCAACCTAGATCTTCCCTCCTTCAACTTAAAACCATCTCCTCTTCTCCTGCCAATATCTACTCTTGTGGAGAGTTGACTCCCCTCCTGTTTGTAGGCTTCCTTTAGGTACCGGAAGGCTGCAAGGAGCTCACCCCACAGCCTTCTCTTCTCCATGCTGAACAAGCCTAGCTCCTTCAGTCTGTCCTCGTAGGGGAGGTGCTCCAGACCTCTGATCATCTTTGTGGCCCTCCTCTGGACCCTCGCTAACAGCTCCCCGTCTTTCTTGCATTGGGGGCCCCAGCCTGGACACAGTACTCCAGATGGTGCCTCACAAGGGCAGAGTAGAGAGGGAAATAAGTCAGAAATATAAAGGCTTTTTTCCCAGTCTCTGGGGACCTACTGATCTGTGGGAATACAGACCACCTAAACAGCTGATACACAGTGCAAAGAGAAGCACACTAGCACACTAGCACTGCTACTGGTAGCTCTCCTCACCATGAGCCTTGCCTTCCTCTCCAGCCTCCCCTGCTTTCCTCCTTGTGCTTGCAGAGCTGCTGGGGAGGCTGTGCAGTGAAGCATGTCAGAGAACTCATCCAGCTGAAATAAATGGAAATACATGCATTTTTGCTTGGATGATTTTCAGTTAGATCTGCTTCTTGATCTGATTCTCCCCCAGCTCGTGTTATTGCAGAGGAGCCAGCGTGGCTGATGGAGTGCAGAGCTACATGGCACACCCCACATTCTGCAATTCTAAGCCCAAGTTTCAGAAAGACTTCTGTCCATCCACATTCAAGCTATTAAATACGCTACCTCCAGTATGAATGCAATTTATTAATAATTCTCTAAATGGTTTAAATAACAACAAAACAGGCTGCTGTGTCTTAAGGCATACAGCTGCCCAGTGCTAGGGCTTGGTTGTATTCCTAGAATACAACCTGGACTTGGTTGTATTCCTAGTCCACATCTTTTTGCCAAATACAATCAAAATGAGAACACTGAAAAAAGCAATTCGGGTCCTTCCAGCTTCTGGAAAGGGCAAACCTCCCCAAGAAACTGCTTTTGCTCAGGGTCCTGGGTCCACTTGGTGGGTAATGCAAAAAAACTGGGGATGTTCAATGTGTACCACAAGGGAATTGGATGTTGGGGGAGTGCAGTCAGTAATTCTGTGTATGTATACATACATATATATATATGCATATATACATATGCGTTTTTGTGTTTAATGCATGTTAATTATTGTTTGTCTGTATACATATTCAGCATGATGCAGTGATGTGGAATAAGGAGTAGAATGTCATGGTTTTATGATTTTTTGTTACCAGTATTCCACATCAGAACATAATGTGGTGCACTGGGAGTTAAAGAGTTAATGCTCCAGTTCCATGGATTGTTGATTGTTCCAGGTTGCCTTTTGCAGAAGAGAAGAAGAACTACATCTCCCAGAAGACTTCATTGTTCCATTTCCATTTTCTGTTCAGAGAGAAAGATAAAACAGCTTGGGAGTCACAAGACCACCTATCTTTTTTATCTGCAGTATGTGCTCCCTAGCCATCTCGCCTTCAGGATTAGAGTAAGGTATTCAGGTTTTAGACACGCTCTCTCTCATTTTCTTTGTTTTATTAGCTTCATTTCCAATTATATTGTATTATATTGTGTTATCTGGCATTCTGCTATCACATGTAGTAAATTAGTTTTCTCCCTTAACTCATTGCCACTGTTTTGTTTTTAGGCCTATCTCAAGGTGTCATTTTGTGAGTGCCCTCACCCTATTTCATCACAGAACCAGGCTGAACCAGGCCAGAACCACAACAGGAATGTACACCAGTTGTACCACACAAGAAGCAACTCACAGTATTCTGGCGGGAGAGATGGAGGTTCCTATAAAGTAAGCCTTGGTAAAAGAGGATATACAGATGACAGCAAATGTTCTGATCTTCATTTTTTCTTTGGCTGCTCCCAGGTATTTCAGAAGTAGCATTGCTTTAGTAGAAATATTGATCAAACATATATTTGGGTTCTATCTGTGTTTGAACCCATGGAATGGAAATACAAATAAATCAGGATATGATTAGTCTATTTATCTCAATGTATTTGCAACATATCTTGTTTTAGGCAGCCTAAACAGTAGGATTACACTGACCAGTAGATCTTTTCAATACCCACGTTTGGATTGAGCAATTACAAGTCTCAGTTCCTCTATATTGCTTTCTTTAAGTTCTAAATGGATAGCAACGCACTCTCCTCCTTTGTATTTTTTTAGTTACTCTTCTACTATAACTTCAATAGAAATGATCCGTAGCTGCTTGAACACTGCAATCCAAGGGCTGTCCTGAAGAGAAGAGCCCTGACTGCCCCTGCCCTGCAGGATGATCTGAATGAGAACCACCTGAGGAGCAGCCCAGGTACTCAGCCCATGAGGGGAGCCGCTGCTGGACCACAGGGATACCCACTGGCAGTAGAAAAGGAAGAACAGTGACAGAAAGGAAGCGCAGCGACAGTAGCACCTATGTGCCCCCTGCCACACAAGCACTGTAAGAAAGCCCCTTCCTGAGTCCAAGCCAGTACCGCTTCAAGCCTGCTGGGCCCTGCTGCAGCAGCAGGGAGAGAACAGTGCCAGCTTCTGGCCCCCTCCCTGCTGCCATCAAGCAGCAGCCAGACCTTGGGTGCCACTTTCGAGTCTCCAGCTTCCAAAGTTCAGCCCAGCTCTACAACCAGCCCACCACAGGAGGAGCTTCCTCAGGCTAGTATTAGGGATATGGTTGGGGTTACATTTAGGATTATTGTTATTAGGGTTTTGGTTACGATTATGGTAGGTTTAGGGTTATGTCTATGATACAAGTTGTAATGATATTGTTAAGCTTGATAGTCTTCATTGATTAATAGCCCTGCAGTTTGTTTAGATACCAGAGAGAGCTGTGTCTCTGTACCCACTAGATAAGGAAGTACTGCAAAGTCTTTGTACCAAGAAAATAAGGAAGCTCTGCTGAGAGTCAGTTATTGAGTATATAACATATCTCCAGGAAAACTTTTGCAAATGTAATGCAAGTAATATATAAGCTGAATATCTTTTGTGCAAGGTATGCCTGATAGGAAGAGCTCAATCCCCACGCACCCAGCTCTGACATTTATAAAGAATGAATGCTTTCTAACACTCCAACCAAGTCTTAGAGAGTTTCCTGATCAATCGATTCACAGTATCAGTTAGGGTTAGTGAAATAGTTAGGGTTATGGTTAGTGTTAGGGGCTATCATTAGGTTTAGTTATAGTGTTAGGATTATGGTTATAGCATTATTAGGGATAGTTTGGTGGTTAGGATTAGGGGTTAGGTTTCAGTAAGCATTAGGCTTGGGGTTATTATTGTTTTGTTTAGGGTTAGGTTTAGGATTAGGTGCGGGTTACAGTTCAATTATCAATGTTGGAGTTAAAATTAGGGTTATGTGGGTTTTTTTAGGATCAAGGTTAGGGTTAGGTTTAGGGTTAGGTTTAGCGTTATGTTTAGGATTAAAGTTATGTGTGTTTTTTTAGAGTCAGGGCTAGGTTTAGAGTTAGGATTAAGGTTATTAGGGTTTTGGTATTGGTCAGGTTTAGGGTTAGGGTTGGGAGTAGGAGTTAGGGTAAGAGTTGGCTTTAGGGTTAGGAATTCATTTCAGTGTTACGGTTAGGGGTTATGGTTAAGGTTAGGAGTTAGATTTATGATTAGTGGTTATGGTTACAGGTTATGGTTAGTGGTAGTGTTTAGATCTATTTTTACGGTTGGGGTTATGGTTAGGGTTAGGGGTGAGGGTTAGTACTAGGGCTTAGCATTAGTGCTAGGGTTAGTGGTTTTGATTAAGGTTTGCATTATGGTTAGGAATTAAGGTTAACGTTAGGACTTAGGTTTATGGTTATAGTTAGGGGTTACGGTTAGGGTTTGGGCTCAGAGCTAGGGTTAGTGATTATCATTATAGTTGAGGTTATGGTTAGAGTCAGGGTTTAGGGTTAGTGTTGTTATGCGGTTAGAGTGTACGGTTAGGGTTATGGTTAGAGGTTATGACTAGTGCTAGTGTTGGGGTTAGGTTTAGGATTTAGGCTAGTTGCTCTGGGAATTAGCAATGACCTTGAAGGCATTATTTTTGTCTCCACTATACACTTGGAAAAAAACTACGTTAATAAATTCTTTTTTAGTAGATGAGTGCTATTTCTTTTGAGCTTTAAAATGAAATTATTGCCATTAGTGTAACAGATACTGTCTTGTCACTCCAAATGAAAGAATCACATTATAGTTAAATTTTCATTTGGAATTTTCAGACATGTCTTTCTAGAGCCCTTTGCAGATTAAATGGATGTTTTGTACCCTTCCAGAACTAAGGAGTGGTATAACGGCACTATAAGCTATTAAAGTAAATGCTGCAAATTACTTAGTCAGTTAGCAATATTTTCATATGGAATGAGTATTAGTGTCTTGTGGAAGTAAGCTCTGGTGAAACACTTCTGAATGCAAAATAGTTTTTACTGTCATGAGCAGTTATCCTGAACAACATATTTTATGTCTCACGTACAAGATGATGAAGGAAAAATGTTCAACTTCATTATAAGATCTGAGTGCAGTTGTGATAATTTCCAAGCTAAGGATATATATCTAAAGTAGTGGAGAGGAACAGACAGCAATACTATATATGAACAGAAATGTCATCTTATCATGCTTAATTGATGTGATGCTGGTTAGTGGAGATTTAACTCAATGCCTGGAATACCAAGGGAGACCACTAACCACCTCTTTACCTTTTGAATCTAAAAACAATAGAAAAGAGTGGGGTCAGTTAAAGTGCTGCATTGCCATTCCTTACCTTATCGCCAAAAAAAAAAGAAATCTTTCCCATCTTTGAGCACTTGATAGATAAAAACCTTGATAATATGATTTATTTTCTTTATTTTGATGAGGAAAATGAGATAATTTTAGTACTCTCATACATTTTTAGTGTATGACTCAAATGGATTTTCTGCATTTTGTCAATGCTTAAATGGTAAACATTAGCCTGTTTCAAAACTGAGATAAAATATTTTAATAGAGATCGTCAGCTCTGAACATTTATTTCATCAGAATGAATCACTTACACACCCCAAGTATATTTAAGTATATATCAGTAGATTTAATCAGTCAGTGTGTTTATCAGAACATGGTATGTTTCAGCTGTCTCATAAAGTTGGCCAAACAATTTTGGCAAAATCAGACTCCTATTTCTCCCTGTCAAAGGTTTCTTTCTTAGAGCACAACTGGGGAACAAAGCATTATTTGTACATCCACTATTTAGAAAAATTTTGCCTCCTCCAACTTAAATGAAGGCAACAATCTAGAACACACTATACAGAGCTGACGCATATCCAGGTCCTGAACCCTGTGACAAGAAGATGTCTGTCTGGCGCCCCTTTAGGACATGCTTATCCTATACACCAATGAAGAGCTGTACTACTCTGCAAAAATGCTCTACTTAAAGGAAGTAGAGCACATCTAGAACTTCCTTTTTCTTTTATCTAAAAATTCACATTTGCACACTAGGCTTATTCATTCGGGCAGAAGGGGAATTATTTATTTTCTCATATTATTTGTTCACTGATATGATAGCTCTGGAAGCTTTTCTAAAATACTTTATGATTTCATCAACACTGGCTTCACTGTGAGTTGCTCTGAGTACAGCAAGCAAAGGAGGAAAGTTACTTTACTCAAATTTGATCTACAAATCATGTTGTTGTACTCTGATCTACAGAAACTTTTGATACCCTGCTTGACATTTGACTATAGGCATCTATTGTCAAGATGCCTTGACAATAGGCATCTATTCTAGTCTGGAAATCAGCATGTCTTGTTTAGGTGCCTGCAGCCTAATTTTATTTTATGTTGGAGAGATGTGCTCCTGCATCTGCTTTTTTTTTTTTTTTTTTTTTTTTTTTTACCAGCATATGAATGGCAACTAGAAGTTGTTTGCAAATGGTATGGTATTTTGCTGACATGAGGACAACTAATCCGAGCCCAGGGCTAGCTTAACGTTGTTCAAAGAGTATTTAATCCAACTGTGTAATTCTTATTACTGTCTATTATTACTCTCTGAATGAAAGTCTATGTTCCAGCCATGAAGATATTTTGAGCACAGCATGTAGCTCTTGTTCATCGCTGGTAAAAATGCATGGCTAATATTGGTGACAATGTTGAAAAACAGTGTTCAGTAGCTGAGAATTTACTCTATCAAGGAGTGTTACTGTGCTGTTTGTATCCGTTTGTGTGTGCTTATGGAAATCAATAGGAGACACTACTTTAGAGTTACCTCTGTTTCATAAACACTGTGCTATGACTCAAGCTTGACATTTCCAGCACTGTGTGTCATAAATTGAGCTAGAAATTATCCTCTCTGATATTCTTGAGGATCTAGGCCTATATTTTGCCCAGCAAAGATCTCCTTTTCTTTCCAAAATATCTTCTCAGCTAACAGACCACCCAAAATGGACTCACAGGGCCCCCAGCAGAAGATTTCTTATATCTCGTATATCATGAACAAAATACAATATCATAGAAGTTGACACTAAAGAAAAGGGATCCTAAATTCACACACAAAAAGATTTGTTACGTGGCACTGGGTTAGGATGCAAAGCTCAGAGCTGAGCTGTACCTGTATCTGATTCTGAGAACCTCCCTAAGCAAGTCCTGCAGGTGTGGCTGATGTAAAGCTATTTGTGACGAAGTTCAAGTGTAAGGGAGAGAGTTCTTTAATCCCTTCATATCAGTAAGGAATTTGCATTTACAGACAGTGTGGCAAACTGCTGAACATGAGATCAATGATACTAACATTTTTAGGATTACATCCTCATGCCCCCTCCCCCCCCCCCAAACACGCAAACAAATGCACTTAAGCTCTATTTTTTTTCATGTCAGTGAGAATGGTGAATTACAGTGCAGGGCTGAAATTCCAGAAGCTGTTAAAATTGTGTTGTCATTTGGAGGCAGCAAATGTCTTCCCACTTTTTCCCTTCTTGCTTTTTCCCTTCCTTTAAAAAATAAAACTGAAAGCTTCTACATGCCTCATCAAGTGTGTCTGGATCTAAGGGAGGATGCAAAGAGAATGAAGCCAGCCTTTTTCCAGTGTTTGCCTATTGACAGAACAGGATGCAATGGGCACAAGCGGCAATATAGGAGATTCCTTCTGAGCAGCAGGAAGTACTTCTGTGCTGTGTTATGTGGGTGACAGAGGGTGACAGAGCACTGGAACAGGTTGTCCAGAGAGTCTTCCTCCCTGTTTGGGTAGTGCCCTTCCTTAGAGATCTTCAAAAGCTGCCTGAACATCGTCCTGGGCAACTGTCGTGAGTGTTCTTGCCTGGGCAGGGGTTGAGATTGGACCCCTGCCATCCTTAGACTGTGGATTTTGTGGATTCTGTGAATGCTATGACTAGTGCTGTGTATGGTTATATAATGTAACAGTAAAAGGTATTGCAGTAAGCCATTGTTGGAGGGCAGAATACCACCACCAAAAAAAAGAGAATCTGCTAGTGTTATGCTAAAAGTTTGGACTACTAGTATTATTTATCACATTATGCGGTAGGGAATATGAATGCAGAATCTTTCAGTTATCCTTTGAGAATCACTCCTGCCCTGTTCCCAAACTAAAGATATTAAATAATAAGAGGAAATGTTGTTCTCGTCAAGTTTGGGGAAAAGAAATTCTCACCTTCCAAGTCTCCCAATACAGAAAATTCAACTAATCTAACTAAATAATTTAGGTCTTCTACTTACGCAGATAAGTTTTAATGTGTTTCTTTATTCTTCGAGAGAAGCCCAAGAAAAATTTAATTACAGATATTTGTCCTTTTTGAAACCAAATGCTTTACAACATTTTTCATATGTATGGAGAAAATAGCTTTGATCCAAAAAGTCGGTAATATAGACAGAGAACAGAAAAGGCAAAATATCAGAAGGCACACAACGATAGCAAAATGTTGTATCAACGAGAATGAGCCTGCTTCTCTCTGTACACTTCAAATTCATCCTTTGGCTTTTTTTCTCCTTCTGCATTAGTTGCTGTATTGAAGAGAGGATTGAAGGAAGTAATAAGTTAAATATATTAGCATTAAATGAGAAGAAAAAGAATGTCAGCAACCTCAAAAACCACATACTTGACATGAAACTTGACTTAGCAAAAGCTGTACCTTTTAAAACTAACCTTTTCTGAAAAGTACTTACTAACATGAGATGAATAAATTAGAAACAGAACATAAGACATCTAAACAAGGAGTCCATTTGTAGAGATGTCATCCCTTTACCTGTTACGAAAGATAACAGGCCCTTACAAATTGCATTCTAGCTCCATCTGTGGGAAGCTTGGATGTGAATAATTTTGTGAATCAGCAAATATGCGTGTGGATTTGTGTGTCAGCTCTGGTATTTCTTGCAGGTCTTTTTGAAAGCCTACAGTTTACACATCAGGCCTCGACTTCTAGCTCCCCTCTGGAATCTTTTCTGAAGTGAAAAGGAAAAGAGGGAAAAAGGAAAGTGAGAAGGAAATAAAAGTGAGATTGTATGTCTTCATTCCAGTTGTCTGATCTGCTTTATACTTATTTTGCAAATATATGCATTAGAAGTTACAATAACGCTTTTTTAAAATACCAGATTTTTATGTGGTTGGAGTACTTTGAGAGGTTTGGTTCCTGTGCCTTAAGCCTTCTTTGTTGACTCCAATGCTAAGGAAATGTTTTAAATTGTTAGCCTGTTATATATCACTAGAATAAATATGTCATGTTTTTAGAGGGGAAAAAAAAGGAATTCTATAGGAATTAACCGTGTGGACAAGCCTTTTCTCCTGGTCTCAGTTCATGTCCTATTGCTCATCCTAAGAGGCCTCAGCTATGATGCATCTGAAAGCATGCATCATAAACTGTCACCACACATAGCTGAGAGTTTCAACTATCACTGGATACTAAATAGTCTAATCTACTCTTAAACTGGCTTGTTTGTGTGCGGATACTGTTTTCTTTTCAACAAGCACAATACAGACTGCAAAGCTGCCTGAAAAAGTACAAAAGCCCACTCTCACTCAGCTGATGTGGCTTTTTGATATCCAAACTGACTCTTTTAAAACTTTGTCACTAAAGGTAAGCTGAAGGGCTTGATTCCAGGCACAACTACCTTTATAGCTGTACAAGGGGACTCTTCTGATTTATATACAATCTGCACTGACAGCAGAGGAAGGACTTGTTTTGTATAACTTGCCCTATTTACTTAGACAAATTATTGCAGTAATTTTTAGTCTAAGTGCATTGTTTAGATATCGTACTATTTATATCACAATACTGCAAAAGTTTTCAGCTTTTCATACATGCAGACTAACTCGTTTTGTCAGATGAACTGCCTGTGTTAAAAGACAGTGGCTGCTTGTGGTAGTGTATTTCCATTGAAAGTGGTACGCACGCTGAAACAGTACTTCATTTTCTCTGCTTAGAGGCACAGTCATTCCAAAACTAAGAGCACTGAGTCAATCACTGACAATACAAACTTCCCTATGGTCTTTTGCAAATGACTACATCCACTGTAGTTGAAAATGATTTCGGTGTCTGTACAAAATTACTTTAACTAGTCTTGGTATGAATTATGCTATTTTATTGAAGATTTGTATTTTGTATTTCTGCAGCTTAACTTGCCTTGATTTTGGTGTTTGTTGACTAATCTCTGAAATTCAAATTTTTAGCAGGAAATATTACACAACAGTAAAAACTGATATTAGAATTTGAGTTTAGCAAGGTGAATCTGGATTTTTGAAATGGGAAACTAAGAATCAAAGGATTTTTTTAATACTTTGTTGTTCTAAGTATTCTTTATTCTCTGAGGCAATTCTTCCAGTCAACCTCCCCACACTTGGCTGTCTATCTGTAAATGCTTTGTTTTCCTCAGTATCTGCAGCAGTATGTTACTAATTAAGTATCAGAGATGCTGTGACAGATGATGTTCTTTATATTAAGTAAAGTATTTGAAAAAAAAAAATATATATATATATATAAAATTAACAAATTCCTGCAGCTTATTTTGTATTTAGTTTTTAATTACAGGCTTATCCTATTTTGCATTAATATGTTTCAAACTTGGTAACATAGCAATTGCTTAATTGCAGAGTTGTTTCTACAACATACTGAAGTTCATTTAGACTACAGTGTCTGACAACAATTTGAAAATTCCTCTAGGCATTTTCCCCCAGTGGCTAGATTTGTTTCTGGAGAGCAATTCAAAGGCACAAGGTCTGTTTGCCCTCTTACTGTAATGTGGATAGCACATTAGCAACAGTTCCAATCCCTTAGAAAACTAATCTAGATATACCCTGCAGGACTTTCCCTGTAGTGCATAAGACAAATGTAGCTCCTCTCTGAAGTACAATAATTTCTCAGAATTTCTAGAATAAACTGGTGTGCCAAATACAATATATAAAACAAAAAATACACTAGGAAATTGTGGAAGAATGGCTGAAGGAGCAAGGCAGCCATGACTCGCTGCATGAGCAAAATCTCTGCGGCAGCACAGAAGGCATCATGCTGGAAAAATACTGTGAGAATAGGATAGTGGAGGAGTGCAGATAAGGGTCACTGTGGCCTTGAAGCTAGAAGCAGATGCAAGACAGGGAATTAGTGTGTGCATAAGCTGGAATGTATACACCCTCCCTGTGCTGTAAATATGAGTAGTTGATGTAGCAATGAGCGTTAGTAACCAATCTGATTAATGTCGATAAGATATGTAGCCAATCGGGCAATGCCAAGTATACTTTCTTCCTTATAAATGGATTGCTCTGTTTAGAATAAAGTGAAGCTTTTACCACTCATATTGAGTTTGTCGTGTTCCCCGCACACTGGACACCCATCCCTGTTGACTCCGTGGCAGGAAATTTTGGCTGACCTCTCCAGATCACAGCCTTTTAAGGACTTCTGACTACAGTGGAGAAACTGTCAAGAAAGAACCTGGTGGAAAATATCAAAGGGAAAACGATAGAATCATAGAATGGCCTGGGTTGAAAAGGACCATAATGATATTCTAGTTTCAACCCCCCTGCTATGTGCAGGGTCGCCAGCCACTAGACCAGGCTGCCCAGAGCCACATCCAGCCTTGCCTTGAATGCCTCTAGGGATGGGGCATCCACAACCTCCTTGGGCAACCTGTTCCAGTGTGACACCACCCTCTGTGTGAAAAACCTCCTCCTAAAAGTTGTACCCCCTCCTGTTTATACACTCCCTTCAAATCTTGAAAGGCCACAATGAGGTCTCCCCAGAGCCTTCTCTTCTCCAAGCTAAACAAGCTCAGTTCTCTCAACCTTTCTTCATTGGAGAGGTGCTCCAGCCCTCTGATCATCTTAGCGGCCATCCTCTGGACCTGTTTCATGAGCTTCACATCCTTCTTCTGCTGGGGGCCCCAGGCCTGGACGCAGTACTCCAGGTGTGGCCTCATAAGAGCTGAGTAGAAGGAGACAATCACCTCCCTCTCCCTGCTGGCCACTCCCTTTTAATGCAGCCCAGAACATAGTTGGCCTTCTGGGCTGCTAGCACACACTGCTGGCTTATGTCCAGAAATGAACAACCTTTGTTACATCTGCTGTTTCTGGATGGCTTGGTTTTGTATTTTTTGTTGCTTTTGTATGTTTTGTTTTTTTTTTATTGGGTTTATTTATCCAGGGGTCAGTGGTGGGGCCTGTCCTCTTCAATATCTTTATTGATGACCTGGATGAGGGCATTGAGTCCACCACTGAGTCCAGTAAGTTTGCAGATGACACCCAATTGGCAGGAAGTGTCAATCTCTGGGGTAGCAAGGGATCTGGACAGGCTGGATTGCTGGGCGGAAACCAGTGAGATGAGGTTCAACAAGACCAAGTGCTGGATGCTGCATTTTGGCCACAACAACCCCAGGCAATGCTACAGGCTTGGGGCAGAGTGGCTGGAAGACAGTGTAGAGGAAACAGACATGGGGGTATTAGTCCATGCTCAGATGAACTTGCTCCAGCAGTGTGCCCAGGTGGCCAAGAAGGCCAATCGTATCCTGAGTTGTATCAGAAATTGTGTAGCCAGCAGGAGCAGGGAAGTAATTGTACCTCTGTACTCAGCTCTGGCAAGGCCACACCTGGAGAACTGCGTTGAGTTTTGGGCCCTTCCCTGCAAGAAAGACATTGAGGACCTGCAGAGTGTCCAGAGAAGGGCAACTAAGCTGGTGAGAGGTCTGGAGCACAGACCTTATGAGGAGTGGCTGAGGGAGCTGGGATTGTTCAGTCTAGAGACTCAGACGGGACCTTATCACTCTCTGTAACTACCTGAAGGGAGGCTGCAGTGAGCCAGGGGTCGACCTCTTCTATCGTGTAACTAGTGATAGGACTAGGGGGAATGGCCTCAGGTTGCACCAGGAGAGATTCAGGCTGGATGTTAGGAAATACTACTTCTCTGAAAGAGTGGTCAAGCACTGGAATGGGCTGCCCAGGGAGGTGGTGGAGTCACCAACCCTGGAGGTGTTCAAGGAATGTTTAGCTGTTGTGTTGAGGGACATGCTTTAGTGGGAGCTATTGGTGAGGGGTGGATGGTTGGACTGGATGATCTTGGAGGTCTTTTCCAACTTTGGTGATTCTATGATTTTTGTTGGATGGGGGTGTGGAGTCCAGTGCTAAAATGAATAAAAGATTGAAAGAAGAAGTTTGATTCTTCAACTGTTTTTCTCTAATAAATTGAGTTCCACTTCACAAACCTGTGTTTGCACAGCAGAGATATAAGAAGTGTGTGTGTGTGTATAGAGAGAGGGACCAAAAAAAGAGAACACTTACTGCAGACCTCCTTCAATCAAATGTAAACCACCTAGATTGATTTTTAGCTAAGATTCAGATTATTTTGAAGGCAGGATGCAAATGCTCTGATCTGTTTTTGCTAAATATTGTTTATACCTGCAACTCTTACTAGTTCATTGTTGTGCTCAATTCAGCATTCACTTATATGTGAATGCTGTGTATATTTTCTGTATTTCCAGTAAAATTTCTTCTTTCACCAAGTGCTGGATGCTGTTGCTCACTGACTTGAATAGGAACACCCACACAGTTGCTCTATTTCCCCTTCCAAGTCATGGAAAAGTGCTAGAGAAGAAACACCAGTTGCTATAGAGTGGATTTTAGTTTTTCTGTTAAGGTTGAAACATGAAACTAGTTCTGTGAGTTCATAAAACGGCACTACTAACACAAACTCAGCAAATCTGAGTACTAAAACTTTTCTAAACTTAGCTAAACCTAGAGTCAAGTGCTAGAGTTAGGATTATAAAATAGCAAATTCAAAACTACAGCATCCTATTACAACTTCTGCTTAAACTCTTTCAGAAAATCTCTGAGCTCTTCAGACTGTTTTAGATGTTACAAAAAACATCTAAAAAAATACTTTTCTAATTTAAAAATTGAACTCTTCCAAGTGTATTCTGTAATTCTTTTGAATTTTAATGTCTACACATATGTCCATGAGCATTTTATTACTAGGAAAAAATGGAAGTATAAGAGCTGGCATTACAGAGCTGGAAGATGTATAGATGAAGCAGGTGAGTACACACAGAAGTACCTGAGATTCTGGGGAATTTACTAGTTGAGTGTTAAGGTCAGTAGAATAACCAGTGAGTATTGTTAATATAAACATTTACATTCATATCTTTTTCCTGATGGCTCAGAAAAGTCCACAGAACATCTATTCCAAATGATGACAATCTTTGTGGAAGAGGCAAAAAAAATGTCCTTTTGATCTGTTAAAGGTTTTCGTACGAAATAAAAATACTACATATGTGGTATACACCAGTCATATCTTACAGAATGTAAATTATGACCTCTTAATTACTGAAAACATCTAAGGATTTATTGAATGGGCAGCCAGCATGCCAGTTGTCTAGCAATGAACGATAAAAATCTTTCTATGTGCACATTTTACTGCACATCCGTCACTGAAAACCTCTTAAGTTATTTTATATAATTAATAATTATATGATTATATTGAAGGTATTACTACTGTAAAAGACCTCTCCAAAGCAAACACAACTTGTTTTTTTGGTTAATTTCTTTGCTGCTTAAATTGGTACTTAACCTCTGAGTATTAAAAAATGTATCTTTAAAAGATACAAATAAATCTTAGCATAAATTAAATACTTACATTGAAACTACCCCAAAAATCAGCTTTACATAAGCATGGTGACAGCGATTTTCTGCATACCAGTACTGTGTTCAGCAATACTTAGCAATCCAGCACTGCGTATCCTTGAAAAGGAGACTGACATCAAAACCACTAAGCATTTCAGGGATCCAGTAACACAGACTGATTTCTTCTCATTTCAGATGCAGAGCACTTTTGTTTAACTGACAAATTGGATTTTATTTTTCAACACAGATTCTGTAGAAATTTGAATCAGTGTTCTTCTTTGTACTAGTTTTATTATTGTTTTATTAATCGCTGGTTATTCTACTGATAAAAATATAAAAATATATAAAATATTTTTAAATCTTTCCATATTTTGCCTAACATGTGTGTGCAACCTACTTGTTTTATGTATTTGTTGGCTTTGTTTTATTTATGTTTATTTATGTTTAAAGAAAAATAAAAATTTAAAAAAAAACATGTTTTATTACGTATATGCATTAACTACATTGTGTATTTTATATGCTGCACAAAAGAATTCCTCTTGACTCAATGCAGTCCAGGCAAGCCCAACTATGCCCCTAAATGTTCCAAGAAAACATCACACCACTACAAATGCTATTCATACCACTGTCCTGGTGGAGAGGGACAGGGAGGGTTGTTGCATGATTAACTCTTCAAACCATGACAACCACTCAGAAAATACAGAACACTGAAACAACATTATGGCTGAGACATTCGTTCTTCTTCTCCATCTTCTGCAGTGGCTGCAGCCACTCCATTTATTTTCATGGCTCCCTCAGCTGTAGTAGTTATGTGACAAATGTAACCGAAGATCTAACAACTGCACACCTCTTGGACATGAGTTGTTTCCTCCCATCTACATGCATGGAGTTTTGTACAAGTGATTAGTTCATCTCTTGTTTAAGATTAAAAATGGCATGCTGTACAAGTAGTGACAACAATAAGAGTGCTTTGGGAAGTGTTCTTCCAAAATCTAGTAAATGCTATTTTTCTTTGTCCCTGGCCTATTCCTCAAATATGCTAGCAAAAACAGAAATTATAATCAAATTTAACAGTAAATACTACTCACAGAAAAAGAGAAATGTGCTCTATTTAATAATAGGGAAATATATTAATGTTGCGATTCAATCCTTAAGTATGTCTGAATATTGTTTTATTAGGTAACAATTTTTATTTATTTATTTTTAATAAAGAAACCTACTACATCTCTTGAAATGTTGAAAAGTGTGTTTTTAACAGTAATTATTTTTCAAAAATATTTATTTATTTATTTATTTAATGGTTTATAGACAACCGATATTCTACACCCTGGAAACATCTGGTATCAACATGGAATTTACTGGATAAAGTGATTCATAGAAAATGTACATGCATGTACATGTACAAGGCCTGCTCTGAAAGTAATGCCTCCTGTTTTATTATGTAGCCGTGTAATACCCATGACATCAGAGGCGGATGTTGGTGGTATGGTATTCCTATTCACTCATTGCAAACCAGCCAAATCAAAAGGTTGGAAACTCATGCCGTATGCTTTGTTAACGGCTCTGAAAGAGCAGTAGAGATAGTTTACAGTGTTAGATTTAAAGGATGATTCTTCCACATAACTCCAGATGCTGGGTCAGGCAATTTTTGCTTTTGAATGGGAAAATCCAGATTTCAGTTGTAAGACTCAACTCAAGTGGACAGTCTTATCATGGGTTTTAAGAATTGCCCAACTATCTGGGGGAACCAATTAGACAAAGAGCTGGAGAAATGGAAAAAAGAGATCCTACAAAGATGCTCAGTGTTATTGCAATATGTGGGCAGCATACTCCCAGCTTTGTTTCTGGAGCTATTGCATGATGATCAATTTACTAAACTTCCTAGGAAAAAGAGGATACCAGATATTAAAAGAAAAAGCCCAAGTGAACAAAGAGACTGTTTTTTATCTAGGACTTGTGATTTTGCAGGGGCAGCAACAGTTTGGGACAGAGTGGCTGCAAAATTCTGGAACCTTCAATCTCCTGAGAACTTGGGATGACGGGCTAGTGCAGATTGTGGATGTCAAACTACAGATTGCTAGCAGGGCTTCTTTATGAGAGTCAGGGAAAAGACATTTGGTATGGGTATCTGAGTTTCAGAAAGCCTGTAAGGAGTTAGTGGTAGCATTAATGTCAGTCCCTGGTTATCGGAATTACCTAAACTTTTTGAGTTGTATGTTAAATTGTGACTGTTTGCAAACTACTGAAAAAGTATATTCCACCCATTAGGATTTGAAGGACAGGCCTCTCCCTGAACCAGACATAGAGTTGTTCAATAACAGCAGTAGCTTCATCTAAGAGTCACAGCAGTAAGCGGAGTTCACAATAGTTGCAACCAGTAAAGTGGTGGTGATGGAAGCAAAAGCCCTGGAGGCCGATACTTCAGCTCAAAGGATGGAACTGATAGCATTAACATAGGCCATGGAATTAGCTGAAGGAAAGAGAGTATATATATGGATGGACTCTAAGTATGCCTTTGGAGTTGTCTATGTTCACAGGGCACTATGGAAAGAAAGATGACAGTTGTGTGCACAAGGCTCCCCCAATAAAGTACAAGGAGGATATTCTTTGAATACTGTAGGCTGTCCAGATGCAGGCAATTCTGTAAAACACACTAGTTTGGGCAGTAATAGATTAGAACACAAAACCACAGAAGAAGTAACTGAGCAGAGCATCCTGGCCCTTATATCAGCAAAGAAGTTAGAATTACCAGAGGAAGTTCTCTTATACTTGAAAGCTGGTAAGTGGATTGCTGAAGAGTTAGAGACCATCCCAAATGCAGGAGGATGGCTGGGGACTCCTAAAGGCCAGGTGACATTTACCCTCCTGATAATGATGAGGTTAACAAGGGAGAGACATAAGCCAACCCACTGAGGCAGTGAAGCATTAGTAATTAGTTATTCAGGTCATAAGTGCTTGAATGACAAAAATTGCTAAAGCCATAGTCAGAAGGTGCTAAGGAATAACCCCATAAGTAGGAAGAATCCCTCCTTGGTGGTAACAAAAAAGGGAAATGTCCCAGGGGACAACTGGCAAATTTATTTCTCAGAGTTACCCCAACAAAATTTTTGCTGACATCTATTAGACTTGGATATCTTAGCATCCTAGGCAGATACTGATTCAGCATGGCTGGAAACCTTTCCTTGTTGCACCAACAAAGCAAGGATGATAGTAAAGTGGCTTTTCAAATAAATAATCCCAAGATTTGGAGTCAGCCTAGGGATGTCTTCTGATAGGAGACCTCATTTCATCACTGAGGTAATAAACCGAGTAAGTGCAGCTCTATGGATGGAATGTACTCTTCCATCCCTAGGGAATGTTACGTACTCTTTGGCATCCCCAGTCTAGCAGGAGGGTAGAGAGAATGAATCAGACCCTGAGGAGACTAATTAGCAAGATTTGCCAGGAATCCAGCTTGAAATGGCCACAGGCCTTGCCATTGGCTCTGTTGAGAATTAGGGTGCAATCTCAGAAAGGGATCCAGATAAAACCCTATGAGATTTTATATTGTAGCCCAATATCAAGTTCTAGTATTTTCTGGAAATGAGTCCAGGATAGGGGAAGCAAGTCTACAATCTTATTTAATTTCCTGAAGAAAAATGATAAATGTGGCAAAGTGCCACATCATATTGAAATAACTCTGACTTCAGACAGTCTGGTTCATTCAGTCCAGCCTGGGGATTATGTTTATTTGAAGACTTGGAAATCTGAGCCCTCGCAGGAAAAGTGGAAAGGATCTTATCAAGTACTGCTTACCAGCTACATGTCTGTCAAGGTTGTGGGGGATGAATCATGGCTCCACTATACTTGGATTAAGCCCACTGGACTCAGGAAAGGATTCATCACAACCTTTAGTTCCAGAAGAAGAGTGGATCATCGTGGAGGAAGAAGGTCCTCTGAAGTTTAAATTTAAATGGAAAAACAGATCAACTACTACTGGTCAAATATTGCAACATATTTTAGCCACAACTGTGGGTATGTCATATTTTTGGGACTGGTAATTGTGGTAATTTAGTGTGTATTCATTTTGCAAACATATACTGTGTACATGTGAGCTGTTTAACCCCACTGTTAGGGTAAAAGCAATGTTCAAAATAAGGAATGGTGAAGAACTGTAAAAATATTGTAATTGACAGGTTAATTAGTGTAGGATTAATGGAAAGACCAAACTTAGTATTTTTACTGTTGCTGTGAGGACTATCAAAAGCTAGGGAATATATGATTTTGAAACTTGGGAAGATGCATAATACTAGCAACCCCACAGTATGTCTACCTAAGCTGCGCTTAGCCACTCTTCCTTTAGTATGGTGAATCTTGACTTCAACCTTTCAAGGATGTGGCAAGCCCTACATTAAGTGGAAAACAAGATAATGGTCTAAGTCCCTGGGAGCACAAGCGTGTAAAAGGTTGGCTAAATCCAGTCAAAAGGTCAGGGAAGGAATAGAAAAACATTGGATAGTGAAAGTCCTTGAGAAATTTGGGATTTCTCTTTCTGGATGGCTGTATGATGTGCTATAGACATTGACAATAGTTCTGATAATAATAACAGTGGTAGCAATAATTGTAAGCTGCGTAAAATCAGCAATGATGCAAACTGTGCGGAAATAAGACTACTAAAATTACATAACTTTGACAGTCTCTAAGGGGGGAAATGTTACAACTACACCAATACATCACATTGTACATTTTTACACATTCCATGTCTACATTGTATTATCCATTTTATTTTGTAATGTGTCTTGAGCTGTCTACATTTCAAAGCGTTTTGAGTTATCATGGTGGTAAAACACAAAGAAGCAAGGCAGCACAGATATTGGGAAGTAAAAAAGAGTAACAACTAAACATAGCCACTAGATTTGCCAATTGAATGTATAGCCAAACAAAACACACCAAGTGGCCTAAATCCAATCAAATTGTACCAAATCATTTGTAGCAACCAATCAATAATGCTTATGCAGCTTTAAATGCATCAAGTAAAATGTGTATAATCTGAACGCTTTCTGCGCTGGGCATTCACATTAGGTGGAGTGATCCCATATGTATCTCATTCTGTAATAAAGGGTACTGCTTCTGAATACCACGTTGGTGTTAAGGAGTTATCTTTCAGACTGACATTTTTGTTCGGTAACACTTGGAGTGCATCCAGAGGAAACACAAAAATGATCCAAGGGATGGAAAACTTTTCCTACAAGAACAGGCTGAGAGAGCTGGAGATGTTCAGAGCAGAGAAAGGAAAGCTCCAGGGAGATCTGATAGTGGCTTTTCAGTATCTAAAGGGGAGCTATAGGAGATAGACTATTTAGCAGAGTCTGTTGCAATGGGACAAGGAAAAATGGTTGCTAACTAAAAGAGGAGATGTGAGAGGTAGATTGTGTTTTTGCAGTGGAAATTTCCAGTATTTCTGTATGTAGCATAGGATAAGTTGCCTTTCACAAAGAAAGAACAGAGTAAAGTTACTCTGTGCTGAACAGAGTAAAGTTGAGACTGGGGCATTCTGACCTAGGTAAAATTGGCACAGGCACTACATAAGGTAATTATATAGGGTAGGGGAGAGTCTGGTACAGGACAGAACTAGTGAGCAGATTGTTGAAAATATTGTCCCCCTATCACCATAAAAAGTACAGAACATACCCGAAGACAATGGGTTGGTAACAGACATTGTATGGAAGTATAACGTAGCTGTGGAAGTGTAAACGTAGCTATGGAAGTGCAACACAGCTAGGAAGTGTAACAAAGCTATGGAAGTGCAATGTCTCAACAGCGTCGGATGACTGTGAGCTTGAGATGCTCAACCAGTGAGTGCCAGGAGAGGCTTTACCTGCATCGGACCCAGGGTATATAACAGAATGGATTTCACTGACTAGTTGCACAATTTCTCCCTTGTCAGTAGGGGGTGTGCGCCCATTATTGCAATAATAAATAAATTGCTCTTCACAGAGATCTTTTTTCACAGATCAGATCTTTGCCTGATTAGAAATTTTTGATCTTGACCATGTTTCTCACAGAGAGATTTAGATTTGGTATAACGCTTTTTTTATTATAAGAGAGTTGAAGCATTGGGACAGGTTGCCTGGAGAAGTGGTTGTCTCAACTCAATTACTGGAGGAGATAAAGGCAGTAAATGAGTCCAATGATTTATTACAAATTCTAAGCAACTTAGGAATACGGAGAAGATGGTGAAGTTATTGATAGTAAAGAGAGAAATTGTAGTGAATGGTTTACAAAGCAGGGATCCAGCTGCCGTTCGGTGGAGGAGGTACCTGTTCTTCCTCAGAACTCTTCAGATTTTTATCCACCCCATCGCATCCTTTTGGTTGCCAGGGACAGCAGCTGGTTGTCAGGGGCACTTCTGTTTTATTTGTCATGGGCAACAGTAGTTGCAACACCATGTCCGTAGTACATGCCCTTCCCATTGGGTAATAGGCAGTTGATCATGCATTTATTACATGGTGAGCTGTTAGGTATGTGCATTGACTGCACGGTGGCCCTCTCCTCCAAGTCAACCCCCATAAGTCAGCTTGAATGCCCAAAACAAGCAACAGCTGAAAAGGTTTTTCCTGGTCACCCAGCCGCATGTTTCTTTTACTGCTGTATTCATGATAACCATTAACCTCAAAAGATTGTTGAGCAGGTTGTGTCTCAGATGGGTGCCACTGAACAAGCTTTGAGCCAAAAATTGTTCCAGCTTCTTACGGTGGTGGATCCACATTCTTGGAAACATCCAAGGTCAGGCTGGATGGGGCTCTGAGCAACCTGATCAAGCTATAGGTGTCCCTGTTCATTGCAAAGGAGTTGAACTAAATAACCTTTAAAGGACCCTCCCAATGATTCCATGATTCCATGATTCTACTATGATAGCTTTACTCTGCCCCCACTACCCCCCCCCCAGATTAGAGACCACCTTTTCTAACAAAAGTATTTATCAGGGATTGCTGGCACATTCACATTTTCCATCTGCATTTATGTATTTAAATCCTTGAACTACAACTATCCAGATTTGGGAAGAAAATAAAGCGCTAATGATTTAGCTGAACTCCTTGTCAAGGTGAAGTTCACACTGCCCCAGTCTTAGTGGGAATCAAGATCCACCCTCTTCTGTGCGTCTCAAAGTCTACCTTGTGGGGACAGTTCAATGATTTGCAAATCTTTTTGATAACATGATGGTGTCACTTATGGACATATCTCCATGGCAATACTTCATTAATCTTCTTTTTTTTACATGCAGGAAAGTACAGAACAGATATGTGTTCAGGAGCATCTACCACACCTTGTTACACTACCATATGTGATTTTTTTGGTTAATCCTTTGCCTTTGCAAGATCTGGTAAATATGAACAAAGGTAGTTTGTTCTACAGGTGGATATCCTATGATGGAAAAATTATCTCTTGCTTTTCTTAACCTCATACATTGTAAAATGTCTACCAGCAACTGTAAATTTATATTAGAAGTAAAACTAACATATTCCTCTAATTGCCTCCTTGGCATTCATTATTCTCCTAGTACCACTTCTGAACAGCTTATCTGGCAGCAAAGGCACAATTCTGAATTATGTGATTTTGATATTCCTAAATAAGAAACAGATGGCATGTGTATTTGCAGTGACTCACGTGGCTGGATTTGACTCAGCTGTATCACAGGGATGCAGATGCTTCTCTGACTCAATTAATGGAAGAAGAGGAGGAGCAGAAGATTTAAATTTAAAGTTTGCTTTGGCAAAAAATATATCTGGGCAAATCTGATTTGGGGAAGTGCCACTACAGGATGTTTTCATCTATAAACAATTTATAGGAAAGAGTAGTCATGCAGATATGAAAGACCTGCAGACAAAGAAGAATTTGTAGGTCACAAAGGCTAAGTGGAAACACATGCCAGGCTCTAGCTAAGTGGAAACTTATCAGCAGAACACACTCTCCTTAAAGGAAACAGTGACAAGGACAAATTTTTGGCTGTTGTCTGGTGTTTACAGACAGACTGCAGCTGCACTACACACAGCTTAGCCACTTTGTCAACCTGGTCACCATAAGACATATCATTATGGGCGGACGAGAAGGCAGCAGGGAGGGATTGAGTTCCAAGTTTATTCAAGAAAGTAACAGTTGTTTTGCAGCCAACTGAAGGGAAGCTTTCTTCATTCAGCAAAAGTGGTATCTTTACATTTCTTCTGCAAGGCCTGGGAGAACCCTGAGAGTATCTGGAGATACATAGTCTTTGTGAACAATGCTGGAAAAAAATTGAAGTAAAGAGCCAGATCCACAAGCATCTTGTCTAATTACTGAAAAAACCTGTAGATTGAAAAGAAATATGTGGAACTGGATTTTGTGCCCTCAACATTGGTAAGAGGGCAAAAGGAATAGTAGCTCTATTACTAATCTCAAAGAAATAATTTTCCTTACAAAGCTGTGGAAATCTAGACCATTACCTATAATTTTCATTTTACCTTTTTCTTTACAAAGTCAATATTTCAGCACCAATGAGCTGAGTTTCCTTAACTGTAGTTCCAAATTGAAACTCTCTGTAAAGATATTGTCTAGAAAACTGTTTCATGTGATCTCATCTGCAGTGAAGATCCTGTGCACTAGCAACATTTAAGGCCAGTATATTTTTTTAATTTATATTCAACTCCATTTCTGTGCCTTCTTAATTTTTAAACATAATACCAAGAGATATATTTAATTGCCAGACCAAATAAAACCCATTTTAGAGCATATGTGGGCGGGGAAATAATGCACAAACTGAAAGTGATAGGGTAGGCAGGGGTAGAAACTGTGTCACAAAAGTATAGTCAGGATAAAGTTAATATACCAGGCAAATAGGTTTAAACTTTCAAGTCTTCAGTGGAGATACCACACTCATTTCTGTGAGGGGAGGTTTAGACCATGAGTATTCATACAAATGTTCTTACTTGCATCTCTTACTGCAATGTTTAATTAATCCCTGAAAGAAATAGCTGAAAATCTCCATTGCAGTTCAGTAACACTGCATAAAGCATTCAGAGAAAAATTATCTCTCTGTAGCATTTTCACAGTAGCTGTTAGTGAGCTCTCCTCCACACTGTTTTCATTCAGACTACATAGAATATTTTTATGGGTAACCAATATGACATATCCTACAACCCTGGGGAGATGTTTTTATGCATTTTTCCCTTGTCAGCCCCACACGTACAAGTGGAAAAGGTGGAGGCTTATAATAGACATGGATATTTTCGTACCTTCTCTTGGGCTGCCTGTTAATTTGTAAGATAAGACACTGCTCCGAGTGACATAGTCTATGTGCAGAGTTACCAGGAGAGGTCACTCCAGGTGTGGAGCTGCACAATGTGGGACAGTATCTGACTTCACATCAGACCTCTATGACAACTTATTTGTGAAAAGGTAGAGAAGGAAAAAAAAAAAAAAAAAAAAAAAAAAAAAAACAAAAAAATCACCTCATTCTGAAGATGACTGGTGCAACTACAAGATGAAGTTAGCACCATCTTTTGGTTCCTACACCCATGTTTTACAGCTCTATGTGCATTCATATTACCACTATAAACATCTGTGTTATCAAACTATAATACAGAAATAATCCGTTTTTTTTTAATCAAGAAAAGGCCTTAACTTCTACATTTTCAAATGCCAGATTATTTATTTTATAAGCAACATGTGTGAACACAAAGGATTTCAAAAGTAACAAGTCATTGACATTTCTGTGATAACACATAACTGGGTAGGAAAAAACTAAACTGATGTTCTCTTCCCCACTCTCATCTGTTTCTGCAGAGACATAATTGAGCCCTAAAGCTATTGTCCTTTTGACATCTTTAACTCATAACCAGGAAATTAACTCTCACTTTGTTTGTGTCAGTACTATGCATGACCTCTCCTTGAAATAGACAGCTCTTGAAAAACAGAGATTCTCATTTTGAACTTGTGTGGGAAATGTGTTTTCCTAAACACCCATTAGTAAGTTTCAGTTTCTATTTTTTGACTGGACATTGCCAATACAAAATCAAGACACATCTACTATAATGGGGGGGTACATTTGACAAGACACATAGGATTAAAAACTGACATACTGGAAGGAGAAAACATATTAGTATTCATGGTCAGTTTTATAAAGTGATGCCTTTTTGTGATTGAATATGCTAGTTCTTGTTATCGGATGACTTGTTTGATCACATTACACAGAAAATCCTGTTAGTTTAAAGAATCATAATGTCTAAGCAGTGCTGACATACGTTTACAGAATGAGTCAAACTTGAAATCTAAGATTCCAAAATATGTAGACACCAAGTTCATAGAATCATAGAATGGCTTGTGTTGGAAGGAACCACGAGAGTTGTCAGGTTCCAACTCCCTTGACACAAGCGGAGTTGCCAACAACTATATCAGGTACTAGATCAGATTGCCCCATCTACCCTGGCCTTAAACACCTCCAGGGATGGGGCATCTCTCTGGGCAACCTGTTTCAGAACCTTACCACCCTCTCAGTAAAAAATTCCCTGACATCTGATCTAATTCTCACCTCATTTAATTTAACACCTTTCCCCCTTGCCCTATCACTATCTACCTGTGTAAAAAGTTTATTTATTTCCATCATGTTCATATACTTCCTTTAAATATTGGATGGCCTCAATGAGTTCTTCTGTCAGCCTTCTCTTCCAGGCTGAACAAGCCCAGCTCCTCTTCTTCACAGGAGAGGTGCTCCAGCCTTTGGATCATCCTCGTAGCCCTCCTCTGGACCCTCTCCAAAAGGTCTACATCTTTCCCATGTTGAGGGCCCCAGACTTGGGTACAGTACTCCAGCTAGGGCCTCATGAGGGCAAGTTCTCCTTATTTAACTCCACTGAAGGGAGAAGATGTTTCCAATTCCCCCAAAAGCTGTTTTGATAATATAAAGAAAATATTTTAAAAATTGCATAATTATCCACATACATGGGTCACTCAGAAAGTAATGCCTCCCATTTATTTCCATGGAAACTACAATGGATGCAAAAAGCACAATAACACTAGAAAAAAAATAAAGAAAATTCTCTGCTATGGAACACTATTTTTCAACTGTCATCAACATTAGCTATGTGTGTTCTGCCTCTGATGTTATGGGCCAACATAGTAAAATCAGGAAGCATTACTTTCAAAGCAGCCCTCATATAATTTTGCTTGACAATTTTAAACTGGTTAAAAAAAAAAATTCTCCCCTCTCCTACTCTTTAACCCTGCAAGTGCCTCAAGAATCTTAAGAGCGAGCCTTCTTTTCCTTTGAAGAGGTCATGCAGAAATGCCTAAATAGTGATGCTAACTGGGTTGAACAAAACAGGCAGGTGAGCCTGTAAATTACCTCTAGACAATTGTAGAATAAGAAACTATTTGGCAACAAAAAACCAGGATAAAATTTCCATGATCGTACAGAGGAAGGAGTTATACATCATTGTTAGAGGACTCAGACAGCTGCATTTTCCTGCTATATTATGTATATCAAAAACATGAAAACCATAATCTTAATAACTGTTTTGAAAAGGGTTTTAATAGTTAGACAGGTAGATCCATTATCCTGAAGACATGTATATCTCTGTTTTCTCAGCAATACGTTTATGAACATATTTATGTAACTCATAATGTATATGAATGAATATGCCCCCATAATACTTTTCTGAAGCCTGGAAATGCTTTCATTTGTGTCTTATAAATGGAGAACTGAAACAAAGAGATATGAAACAACACGCAGGTAAAGTGACACTAGCATCTTCTGAATTATACTGATACAAGTTGCAGCTTGTTAAGTCCTTGATGGACAACACTCTGGTTTGTTTAGATAATGAGAAGGGTCTGTGTCTTTGTATTGAACAGATAAGGGGGGTTCCACCAGACTTTGTATTTGAATAAACGGGGAAGGTTCCAGAACTCTTTGTATGGAATACGTATGTATCTCTGGGAAGACCTCTGGATGTATATAAACTGAAGATCTTTTCATGCAAGAGATGTGTGATAGGAGGAGAGTATCTCCCACACATCCAGTTGCTGTTGTTACAGAATGCCTACTTTCTAACACTCCAACTTGAGTCTTAGAGAGTTTCTTGATCAACTGCTTCATGGTAACAGTATCTTTGGAGGAAATGTAATTTACCAGTCTTAACATATTTTCTAGTAAGTTACTGGTTATATCATGCTGAGATACGGTTAGAATGCAGCTAAGGTGTTTAATGTTTAATTTCTTGTTCTATGGGAGTACAAGAGTTTGGTTGTTAACTTGTCATGATCATAGAATCATAGAATCATAGAATCACTCAGGTTGGAAAAGACCTTAAAGATCATTGAGTCCAACCATGACCATACTACCCTAACAACCCTCCGCTAAATCATGTGAGCACCACATCCAAACAGTTTTTAAACACATTCAGGGATGGTGAGTCAACCACCTCCCTGGGTAGCCTATTCCAGTGCTTAACAATCCTTTCTGTAAGGAAGTGTTTCCTAATATCCAACCTAAACTTATCCTGAAGCAACTTAAGGCCATCTCCCCTCATCCTGTCGCCTGTCACCAATGAGAAGAGACCAACCCTGCTCTCGATATAAGCACCTTTCAGATATTGGAAGAGAGCAATAAGGTCTCCCCTCAGCCTCCTTTTCCCCAGACTAAACAGCCCCAGTTCTTTCAGTCACTCCTCTTAGGGCATATTCTCCAAGCCCTTCACCAGCCTTGTTGCCCTTCTTTGGACCTGCTCCAGCACCTCAATGTCCTTTCTGTACTGAGGTGCCCAAAACTGAGCACAGTACTCAAGGTGAGGCCTCACCAATGCCGAGTACAGGGGCAGGCTTACTTCCCCAGTCCTGCTCACCACACCATTCCTGATACAAGCCAGGATGCCACTGGCCTTCTTGGACACCTGGGCACACCGCTGGTTCATATTCAGCCGACTGTCCATCGGTACACCATGGTCCCTTTCCATCAGGCAGCTTTCCAGCCACTCGTCCCCAAGCCTGTAGGGTTGCCTGGGGTTATTGTGACCAAAATGCAGGACCCAACACTTGGCCAACAACAGAGAAACTGCACAGATCATTTAAGAAGCAAAATAAGGAAATCTATA
>JACDJE010000409.1:363462-400091 GCA_016647715.1 Pavo muticus | reverse complement strand
TCCCCCAAGGAGCTGCTCGCCAGAGCCTGCCCACCCCAGCCGGCAACCTACCAAACCTGTGAGCTCACTAACCCAGGGGCAGCACAAAGGCTATCCACCCTGCGTAGGACGTCTCCGTACGACTTACGGGCTCCCCTCCTTTCCTAAACGTACCTGGTCCGCCGATAGATGGTCCTTGTCTGCTCCCGCAGTGATCGGATGAGGAAGGGGAGTCCTTCCGAGCAATCTCGGGGCGCGCCAAAGGCGTCCCCCCTCTCAGCCGGTCCTGCAGCCGAGCAGAGATTGTCCCATCTGGGGTGCCAAATTGATTTGCGGAATCAAACTCTATAACCCAGAGTTAGGCTATAAAGCAGGTACGTTTATTCAATTAGACACGTATCATTGGGTGCGTGGGGGATAGTTCCTCCTAACACGCACACTGTAGGGCAAAAGCTTGGTACATCAACATATCGTCCCGCCATGAGCAGTGGGGGGTCTCCTTTGATGGTCATGGGAGAAGACCCATTGTCTCTGACAGAAGTCCTGACCCATTCCTTGTGTAATGTTATAACAGAGTTTCCAGATGTTCTTTTCTTATCTGGCCACACATCCTGCTTACCTGCATTCCTATACAATAGTTAACCCTTATCTTGTCCTCTCCTTACTCATTACATTACCCTAAGTTTTACCGGATGTTAGATCTCTCCTACATTAAGAACACTTGACACATGGCTGTAGTACAGAGACTATTCTACACAGTCTTTTCTGTCATAAAGGTTACTCCACAAAGTCCACATTTGAGGAATATGAAGGATATAGCTTGTACAAATTCTTTTTATGGATTTTATTTCAGGAAGAAGAAAGGTTGTTTTTGGTTTCTTTTTTACACTAAATGCAATATGGAGCATTTATAGAATCACAAAATCATTAAGGTTGGAAAAGATCTCTTAGACCATCTAGTCCAGCTGTTCACCTACCACCAATGTCGTTCAATAAACCATGTTCCTTAAAATACCTAGGGTCCATGGATTTATCCGAAGTGTGAAATCTATCCTTTGTAGGAAAGTCAATGGAAAAGAATACTTCAATTTTACTACTTTCATTGATGAGAAATTGTAATTCAAATGATACACAGGAAATCTAAGAAGAGATCTAATGAATTTATATGTGCACATAAACACCTATATACACATGCATATACATTAATACACAGTTATATTTATTTGTCTATGTATATTGTGTGTATATGGTGTGTATATATGTACACAATATACTACAAGAAAAGAGCACTGATTTCTTTACCCACATAAGTAAGTTTATCACATTTGGTTCTTTAACAACTATGGTGCTCTTCTTTCAGATGCTCTTCCGTTTAAACAAGACTCCCAGGTGCATAAACTTACCTATGTGTGACCAGAAAAAATAAGAGAAAGAGCTCTTCCCTGTTAAAAATTTACCATGTTAAACATCTAATATTAGAATTAAGGAAACAAAACAAAAGGACAACATTCTGATTAACAAGTTTGCTAATTTACTTAATGGTTTTACCACGTTAATTGGATTTTGTTAATCTCTTTAGAATGATTTTTTCTATCTGGTTTCCCTTGAGGACTTTATTGCAAAGGAAAGAGAAAGCCTGAGAGCTTTAGTACTCTGACATTTTTCTTTCACATTAAAACAAATTTCTGAGTCTCCAGAGGGAACTTACCTCCAGCTACTTATTCAATATGCACTTGCAAAGAGAAATATGGCAGTACTTAAAAAGCAACATTCTGGTGAATATCTAAGATTTACATACGAATACTCAGATGTTTTCTCTCCTAAGCACTATAAAATCTCATCAGTCACTTCTTGAATGTTCTGACTGCTGCAGTTTGCTACTTTTTCAAAACTGTGAACACTGTCTTTAAGAGTCCTCCATCACTGCCTGTTCGGTTGAAGTAGCTTCTGGGAAGGCTGAAAAGTAGTAGTTTAGAGCAATAAAGAACCTGATGCAGCTCAGGCAAATTATTCTTTTTTCTTTTTTTTTTTTTTCTGTTCAAATTTAATTTGAACAGAAATATTTATATATCTAAATGGAAGTTTTGTGTTTGTTCAGGTCCCACAAAATAAAATCTCTCTGTTTGGATGCATGTGGGACTTAGGTCTGAGGTACTGAACCTTCAGCAGAAAGCCTGCCTTTTTACTGCTCAATCCCTCCTCCCACTGCTTTGGCAGCTTTTCTGACAAGTGACAGAAAGGAACAGAACAGCCTTACAGAGAAAACAGTGCGAATATGAAGATCCAGGTAGCTGTCAGCTCCAGACCTGACTGATTATCTGCATATGGTGGGAGGATTGCAGGACGACACAACGCTCACCTTCCCTACAGCTACAGGAACAGAGGGGCTACAGTACTGGAGAAATGGCATGACTCCTGGAAACTAAAAGGAAGGCAGAAAGCCTGTATATGCATCTTCAAATGGCTTTCTTACATTCAGCAATTGACTTGTCGTTCAGAATTGAAAGCTCAAGTGGAAAAAAAAATCTTTGTGAGTTTGATGTGTATTTTTATAACTTATTGTTAACAGTTTGCCAATTTAACTGAAAACAGAAAAATAATGTTATGTTTAGGGTTAGTTTGGGGGCTTTATTTGAGAAAGTTTTCTCTTGCATCATGGTTTTAAAGTTTGCATCTTCAATATTTCCGGTGTTTGTTTGTTTGTTTGTTTTTTTTCCCCATGAAAATATTTAAAGAGTCATTCAGTGAGGCTTTTTTACTCCCAAGAAGAGTTTTCTGCAAGAGTAGAATCAAAATCTTTATGTGTCCTAACTGAGGAAGCTCTATGGTACTTTATCTTGTGTATGCTCCTACATACACGAGTTCCTTGTCTATCAGCCCCATAAATCTGTGGGATATGTATATGAAAAACAAAATATGTTCATACCCAGCTGGGTTGTATTGTACTGATTCAAGGAAATTTATGTGTAGAAACGTAACAGCAAAGTTTTGTTACCATTAGCAAGGTATTCTTTATTGGGAGCACTGGGGTAGCATTGAGATAACTCACCAAGAATGCTCCTCCGGTCGATCGTTAGTGAACAGATTATATTTTCACATGTATTACATATTCATTACATTCCCAAATTCATTATCCTATCCACTCCCAATGACTGCCTAACAGACATAGCCTTCGATGTCATCTAGCGTCCTTCTGGTGTTCTGGTGGTCCACTGTTATTCCTTGGGGGTTGTTCACCTCCTCCTAGCACTCCTTTTGTTCCAAAGATTGCAGTGGAATGCAAGGACAATCCGAGAAGTCTCCTCACGCGTAGATAAGGAAGACAAAGGGGAATGGCTTGATGCTGTCGGTCTCATTTTAGGTGTTCCGTTGTTGTTTCTTCTGACTTGTTAAAGCAGAACAGCCTTACAACATGTCTCCCCATCTACAGTAATACATCATAATTATCATCCGCAACATCTAAAGACTACTACTGTGTTGCAAGAAGCTTTAACAGAATATTTTGTGTAATTACTTCTTCAAATCTGTACAAACAACTGTTTCTCTTCCAAAACTCTAGGCTAGTATGGATTTTCAGTCAGCTTAGTCCACATAGCCATTGCCTACAGTGGGGAAAATGGATTCACAGGGTGCTCTACCCAATACAATACACATCTTGCACCTAATGTGACTACAGAAGTCTTAATTAATGTCTCGGGTGTGTGACAAATAAATTCTGGGAATACAGGGGATAAGTCTTGTTTTCTGCCAGATTTTCAGAAGCAATGTATACAGCTGCACTCAATTAACTGCAAAAAAATAGCTGGCTCTGTACTTTCCTCCCCCACCTACACAAATAAGTACCATTATTATCATTCTAATTGACCTAATAACTGGTAGGCATTGCTCCAGGCTAAATAAACCACTTCATAAGGCAGCCTATGTAACCCTGCTTGGCTGCCCCTGTTCTACCTTGTTGTAGATAGGTAGGATAGCAAAATTTGACATGTAGCAGAAGTTCATGTTAATATCGGTTTTGTTGTGTTTTTTTTCCTAGTAAGATTTCAACACTCAAGGGGATAAATTTCTTATTCATTTTTCTTCTTATCAATGTCCAAATAAATGACAATGAAAAGACAAACAGAACACTAACTCACCCCCTCAGTGTTCATTAAATGCTAATGCAGGAAGAGCAGTTCAGTATAGTCCAGTTTAATTCTTATATCAATCTCATCACAAGGGGAGAATCAAAACTGCTAGAGAGAAAAAAGTCCACTTACCTTAGTCACACTTCATTTTGATAGAATGCATCATTCAACTGTACACAATATCACATTGGAAGTGGTCATTTAGTTTTTATTAAGTAACAGAAGGGAAGATGGGAAATGTACAGGACTGGCAGTATCAGTCAAAAGCTGGCAAATATTTGTGCTTCTGTTTTTCTGATGAAATTTATTCATTACAACTCATTTATCACTAACAATTCAATCATTCAAGTAACTTTTATCATTTTTTCAAAATACAGAGTTTTTTCATTCATCACCTTACTTTAAGTATTAATTATATCAAGATTCCTGTCTTCATTTTCTATTAATGTTTTTCTCTTCTCACTTCCTTATGGAACTGTGAGGAATGCCAGATTTAACTACAGTCACCATAAGTAAAGGCTGGTCTCTTCATCTGAAAACAACTGGCCTATCCTCCTTCTTTCAAGTGAAGCACTGAGTGCATTTCATCTCTGTAACTTATGCTTTTCATAGAGCTAGACAAATGATAGACTCAGATCTGGATCTGGACCATAACTACATCTGTGGGTGCCTTGTCAAGACTCAGATATGTGACATCTTCAGCATTCCCTAGGGGAGATGTTGCAGCATGTTACCATAATTTTCAGCTTCTAAGGTATCCCGAAACACCTACTTTGCCCAGGATTTGCTCACAACTAAACTATCTTAGTAAAATTACAGTCTTCAGGAGACACTCCATAGACTTGCTTGGAATATTATGTGTTGCGACAGTGTCAGAGACACAGCCCCTGGACAGGAAGATGGTGCTGGCAGCTGTACACAAGGCATGTCTATTGCTGTCACAGTTTCCCACTCTTGGAGGGAAATAGGAAGGGTTGTTGAAAACATAAGCCATGAGTCACCAGACGAAGGATCAGGCACTCATGTCCAGCTCAGGACTTTCTCATTTTATAGGAATACACATCTGCATGAGAAAATATGTACTGGAGTTAACATTAAAAAAACTTTCCATATGTCTCTCCTACCTGACATATTATGAAACAAAAGTGGTGGACCCTCTGCCCTGTCATGGTCAAGCAGAGGGAGAAGATTTAAGAGAAGAGGAACAGTGGAAACGTGCCAGCTCAGCATCACAGGCAAAACCCATCCCTACCTACCTCAGTTCCCCAGGTCCTACATAATATGTTTGAGTCTCTGGAACTTTAGGGAGAGGTGTGTGAGGACGTCATAGGAGGTCCACCCCCGAGGTTGTTTAAGGTGAGGCAGTCAACTCCATGCCTCAAGACTGCCTCCATCGAGAAGGAAAGAAGGATGACTGTCATCAACTCCCTTCTGAGTGGAACAGAGGGCTCTATATGCTGTCCTGACCCTACCTGCAGAGAAGTGTGTTGCCTCCCTGGGACCCAGGTCAGGGATTTTTCTAGGAAACTTCCCAGTCTGATTCACCCCTGTGATTATTATCCTTTACAGATGGTTCAGGTGACAGTGATGAAGTCACTGAGAGAAGCTTGAGGACTACCAAAAGGGACTTCAAGGCCACTGGGGCAGTTAGCTGACGGAGCAGAAGTACAGGTGGTTTTCCTCTATCTTCTCGGTGGTAGTGAGGATATGATACAGATGAGAGAATCAGGAAAACCCATCTCATAAATACATGGCTGAGAGGCTGGTGCAATCAAGGAATTTTGGTTTTTTTGACCATGGGGTAGTTTATTCAGCATCTGGACTGATGGCTGCAGATGGGTCCCACACATCTTTAAGGGGGAAATGGATCCTAGCCCAGGATCTGGCAGGACTCATTGAGAGGGCTTTAAAGTAGATGTGAAGGAGGAAGGGGATAAAACCTAGATCTCCCTAGAGATGAGCATGGAGGAACAATGCCGGGTTGTGGGTGAGTCAAGGGGCTCAGCTGAAGTATATCTACACCTATGTATGCAGCATGGGTAATAAACAGGAGGAGTTGGAAGCCATCGTGCAGCAGGCAAACTATGACTTAGTTGCCATTCCTATAACATGGTGGGATCACTCCCATGACTGAAGTGCTGCAATGGATAGCTATAAGCTCTTCAGAAGTGACAAACAAGGAAGAAGGGGGTGGGGGGAACGTGTCTATGTTAGAGAGCATTTCAGTATTGTTGAGCTCAGGGCTGGAAATGATAACGTTAAATCTCTATGGGTAAGGATCAGGTGGAGAGCCAAGGCTGACATCCTGGTGAGGGTCTATTATAGACAAGATGAAGATACATAAGAGGAGTTCTATGAGCAGCTGGCAGAAGTTGCACAATTGTCAGTCCTTGTTCTCATGGGGCACTTCATCTTCCCTGATTTATACTTTAAATACAGTGCAGAAGAAGAAGTCTGGGAGGTTTCCGCTGTGTATGGAAGTTAAATTCCTGATGCAACTGGAAAGAGAGCCTACAAGGGGAACTAGGCCTGCTGTTCATAAACAGTAAAGAAGGACTGGTGGGAGATGTGGAGGTCAAGACATGTCTTGGGCGGAACGATCATGAAATGGTAGAATTCTTTATTCTTGGTGTAGTCAGGAGGAGTCCAGCAAAACCACTACTGCTACCTTGGACTTCTGGAGGATGGACTTGGAACAATTCAGGACCCTGGTACAGAGGGTGCCTTGGGATTCAGTCCTGAAGGGTAAAGAGTTCCTCAAGAAGGCACTCTTAAAGGCACAGGAGCAGGCCCCCTGTGCCATAAGATGAGCCAGAGGGGAAGAAGACCAGCGTGAATGAACAAGGAACTCTTTCTGAGGCTCCATGAGAAAAAGAGTATACCTCTTGTTGAAAAAAGGACAGGATACTTGGAGACAGTACAAAGCAGTTGTTAGGATATGCAGGGAGAAAATTAGAAAGGCAAATGCCAAATTTGAACTCAACTTGGCCCCTGGGATAGAAGAGAACAAAAAAATTTTTTTACAAATATATTAACAGTAAGAGGAGAACTAAGGAGAATCTCCATCCTTTACTGTATGTGGCAGGGAACGTGATCATCAAGGATAAGGAAAGGACTGAGGATCTCAATGCCTTCTTTACATCTGTCTTTAAAAGGAAGACCAATTATCCTCAAGGTACTCTACACCTGACCTGAAAGTCTGGGATGGGGAGGAGAATAAAGCCCCCATGATTCAGGTGGAAAAAATTACAGACCTACTACTCCACGTGAACTGCCACATGTCCATGGGGCCAGATGGGATCCACCCAAGGGTACATAAGGAGCTGGCAGAGGTGATTGCTGAGCCACTTTCTACCATCTGTTAACATTCCTGGTAAACCAGATAGGTCCCAGAGGATTCGAGGCTTGTCAGTGTGACTCCCACCTACAAGAAAGATGGTAGGAAGGATCCAGGCAGCTACATGCTCATCAGCCTGACCTCAGTGCCAGGAAAGGTTATGAGGCACGTAATTTTGAGTGAAATCACAAGGCATGAGCAGGACAACCAGGGGTCAGGCCCAGCCAGCATGGGTTAAGGAAAGGCAGGTGCTGCTTGACCAACCTGGTCTATGATCAAGTGACCCGCCTGGTGAATAAATGGAGGGCTGTTGACATAGTCCACCTAGACTTCAGCAAAGCCTTTGGCACTGTCTTCTACAGTATTCTCCTGGGGCAGTTGGTTGCCTGTGGCTTGAACAGGTACACTCTTTGCAGGGTAAAGAACTGGCTGAATGGCCAGGCCCAGAGAGTGGCGGTGAATGGAGTTAAATTCAGCTGGTGACAGATCTGTGGTATTCCCTAGGTGTTGGTACTGGGACCTGTCCTGTTCAATAACTTTATCGATGACCTGAATGAGAGGATCAAGTGCACCCGCAGTAAGTTTGCAGATGACACAAAGTTGGGAGGAAGCGTCAATCTGCCAGGGTAGAAGGGCCCTACAGAGAAATCTGGATAGTCTGGATCGCTGGACCAATCGGATGAAATTCAACAAGAACATGTGCTGAGTCCTGCTTTTTGGCCACAACAGCTCCGGACAAAGGAGCTTGGGACAGAGTGGCTGGAAGACTGTGTGGAAGAAACCGGCCTGGAGGTGTTGGTAGATGCTTGCCTGAACATGAGCCAGCAGTGTGCCCACATGGCCAAGGCTGCCAGTGGCATCCTGGCTTGTATCAGAAATAGCGTTGCCAGCAGGAAAAAGGAAGTGATCATTCCTCTGTACTCAGCATTGATGAGCCTGTACCTCGAGCACTGAGTTCAGTTTCGAGTCCCTCACTACAGAAAAGACACTGAGGCCCTGGAGCATGTCCAGAGAAGGGCAACAAAGCTGTAGAGGGGTCTGGAGCACAAGATTGTTTAGTTTGGAGAAGAGGAAGCTCAGGGGACACTTTATTGCTCTCTCCAGCTACATGAAAGACGCCTGTGGCAAGGCCTCTTCTCCCACTTAACTAGTTATAGGACTGGAGGAAATTGCCTCAAGTTTCTCCAGGGGAGATTTAGGTTGGGCATTAGGAAAAATTTATTTTCCAAAACAGTGGTCAGGCACTGGAACAGGCTGCCCGGGGAGGTAGTGGAGTCACTGTCCCTGGAGGTGTTCAAGAAATGCTTAGATGTTGTAGTAAGGGACATGGTTCAGTTCAGAAATATTAGTGGTAGACAGATAATTGGACAGGATGATCTTGGAGGTTTTTTCCAACCATGGTGATTCTGCTATTCTATGAAACAGCAGAAGTTCCAGCAAGAAGTATGTAATTATAGGACAGAATCTTTAATTCTTCCTTCTATGAAAAGGGGTTGTAAACTAGCTGGTCTGTGGTTTCTTGATGTATTTGATGATCTTAATATTAAAAACAACCTGCATAAGTCATTTGAGAAGCCAATTAGGAGTGAGGTCTCCTAGCATATTTTTATTGTGTCCCAGTTAGAAATGTCAACTGTTATAGGCCATCACATTTCAAACTCCTGTCCTCTGCAAAGTCCAATTATAAAGAGGACAGCTATTTCCCTGTGCTGGAACATACTAACTCATTTGTTTTCCACAAAGCTACATTTGTGATTTCAGGCTGCTCTTACACGTCACTGCAGTGAAGGTCAAGCGGCATGATGATTTTTATGATCAATCTGAAATCATAGCCAAGACCCACAAAATTTTCATGTTCAAAACTCCGTGTCCTTCAGCAGGACTTTTGCAGAAGGTATGTTTGCAGGCTTAGACTCCAGAAAAGAGTACCAATGTTACAATTTATAACATACCTGTACTGTTGTACACCATAATATCCAGAGTAAGTGTATGCTCAGTAAATTATTCAGTGATATAAGACTGACCTTGCCATCTCATAGGAGGTTTTGAAACATTATATTTCTTTTTTACATAATTGCAGAAAACTGCTTCATGTTTTTTCATGGTTGCAGAGAATAAGGAGAGCAATGAATCTAGATTACAGAGGAACCTCAATACAGCTCAAAGCAACATTTTTAAACGAAATAGCTTGCAATTTGATTTGAAATTACACTGTTGCAATATTTTGAAAGCTTGAGTAAGCAATTACAGAAGTAATGTTTTTGTACTATTAGAGAAATACAAGTTCTTTCAGAAAAATAAATTCAAACAAACAGCAGATAAATGTTCCTGAAAATGTTGCCCTAAAAGTATTGCACACCTTTTCAAACACCCTTTAAAATCTGTTATTTCTGATGCTCAGTTGAGCCCTGAGGATCATAATACATCCTACAGCAAGTTTGACCAGACAAGAGAGAACAAATTCAGCTTTATGCCTGGAGGCCAGCAGTGAACAAGAAATTACAAAATGTAGTATAAAATCTGTTCAGTTAAATGGAATCAGTTAAATGGTACAGTTAGGTGGTACCTGTATCACTGATATTTGATTTTTTTCACATCCATCTTGCGTCCTCAAGACAAATGACTATGGATTATTGCTGGATCACTTTGTTTTGTAACAATTATCTTCAACTGATCATATTTAACATTACCTATCCATCATTTTTTCTCTTCTCCTGTCCATCTATCTTCTATCACTCACTTAAACAATAGCTACTGAACTGCAGATCTTAGATCTCCTGTCACACCAAAATAATTAACAAATATAAACTAATAAAAGTAATATTTGGTATATAATGGGCTAATATTTATTCACATAAACTGTGTGCATTCATTCTTTAAAATCTAGCAGCACAATCAGATGCCTTGAATTGCTTCCTAGTCCTTTAACTTCTGCCTGGAAACTAGTACATCCTGAGACGGTGATGAGCAAATATGACATATACAGGTTGCCAACTGCAATGAGATCAAAGATTTTTTTCCCTGACTGCAAATTGTCACCAGAAAAAATACTGTCACACATCACAATGCGCCAAGACATGTGTTGGCATTTCTCTGTTCAAGAAATTATATAACCTCATATTGGTTTTCAGCACCTGCACTATCTGCAATCATTTGAGTCTTCATCATCTCAGTGCTTCAGGACTGCAATGCAGTCTTATGACCTGTTAACTATGGGGATGCATTTCTGGTGTCGTGTTTTACTATAATTAAAGCTGCATGTTAAGTCATTTATAGTAAGGCTAAAAACCCAGCTCGAAACAGAGAAGCAGGGAATGTAGCCTTTCCAAGCCACGCATTCATTACTCAGGGTATATAAATAAAACACTCACTTCACTTTTTCCACTTTCATAGTTTTGTTTTCTTCTATCCTCTTCCCATTCTTTTGTTGCAGATTTTTCCTCTATCCTCTTGTTCCCATTCACTTGCCACAACACAGGAACCCTACAGCAAGTATAACTGTCTACCCTTGTTTCTAAATCTGGAATCTCCTCTTCCAGTGAAAAGGATGAGTACTCCCTCTCTCTGGTAGGAGGTGGTACAGGATTTGGACTGATTAAGAAAAGCCACTAGAAATAATTTTCTTTTTAAATAATATTCAATTTTAATTAACTGCTGTGTTCAGGTCATAACATGTCACCAAATCTGGACTGAAAGAGAAATTTCAATCATAATAAAACATACCATTGGATTCAGTTCTTCCCCCAGATTGAATATGGACATTCTATGCCTGGGAGAGGTCTGATGGAGATGTATTTATGAAGAAAATCAAGAAAAAACAAAAAAGGATAATATTATAGACATGATGAACTGCAAACCTGGGAACAACAGACAGATAAATAAACTGTCACAAAATAAATGCTGAAATGTGAGGTCTTGGATATAGTCAAGGCATATCCCATCAGGAATTTTTACAGACTAAGTGAATGTGTTTCTTTGAGTCATTAAAATTAAAGATCTTGAACACTATCTGGAAATAAAGGATGATAACAAAAAAAAAAGCAATAGTGAGAACGTGAGACATGCTAAGAAAAAAAATACTGATCATGTCAGTAACTTATTTTGGTATGTCCGTAAACAAAATATAGTGGTAATAATATGTCAGTCATCTATGCTCTGGCTTCCCACCACAGAGCAGTAATAATATAGCTTTCATAACACACAGGTATTCTCTAAAATACACAATAAAGGCTGCAAAGGCAGCCAGATATTAGGTTGAAAGATTTTTTTTCTCTCTTTCTCTAAAACAGGCTATCAAAGTCTAATTATGGCAATTCAGAAGACAGTGAGATGAATAAAAGGAAAAAGAAAGCAGAAGAAACAGATTTATTACAAACAGATTTATTACAGTTACAATTAAACAATTTATTATTCAGCTGGTGACATCGCCACATTGGCTTTATTTACAGGGCTATTAAGATTCTATAGGAAAAGAATAATAATAAAAAATAAGAATATGAAAGATTTCTAATACTTCCAAGTTTACCTACATTAGAAATACCACAACAACACATCTTATCCCAGCATTTCTTCATGCCCAAGAATGATCCTAAGAAAGCGCATAAAGACGAGAAATGAGTTGCAGAGAAAGTTAATAATTCAGCAAAACTTTCTGTCTCCATTCTCAGTTCAAGCATGGGATAGGATCATCTACAGAGTCGCTTCGAACAACTTTACTCTTCAAAGTCTCAGTCTTCCCAACTATAAAATGGAAACTTTACGACATAACTTACAAGGAAAAATCCCTGAATATGAGATCATTATTCCTCATTCTTCTAGCACTGATAACTGCACCTTCATTCCTTTCTTGAAAGTTCTGGGGAAAAAAATAAATCACATCTTCAGTATCACTTCCTCAGTGTTTTTTTCCACTCTTTTGAGTGCTTGAGATGTGAACAAAAAGGTGTACAGGACTGTGCTTTCCAGGTCAGCTGGTTACATGAACTCAACATTTTATGTACTGTGAGGATTTGGGTGAATTTGTTCACGTATAGCTTGCAATTTTTTAACTGGTCTGGTAGTCACAGTCACAACAGTGGAATCAAATGACAATTAACATTCTACTAGTGCCAAGTATTTCCACCTAAGATGAATAACTACTAGTTTTCAATAAAATAAAAGTACATGCCCCACCCGCTCGTAAACAAGCACAAACAAGTCCAGTGCTCTTCTCATGGAAGCAGAGATTTTTTCCTCCTGCTCACAAAGCCCTTGTTTGTAGGCTTCAGAAGCTGACATCCATGTCCCTGTATGAAACATTTCCAAGAGTTAGCTTGACTGGAATCAGTACAACAGCTGATAAATTGGATGATCCTATGTTTGATTTTACTACCAAAGAAACAGAAGAGAAAAACAGTCTCTTTTCCTATCCAGAAAAATCTGGCCTAACTTTTTTATATCTAAGTGAAGAAATCATATATTTCCTACTTAATGCTTGAAACAAACCTTAATTTATGTCTGCTTAGATACAAGGGGATCTGTTTTTTCTGTCTTACACTGGGGTAGCTTTTCACTGACTTTGTGTAGTTATCCATGTGCTCCTTGCTCATCTACACAGGCCTCCTGCCTCCCTTCCCTGATTTCCTACTCTTAGTGATGCACCGATCTTGAGCTTGGAAGAAGTGTTGTTTAAAAGCTGCTCGGCTCTCATAAGTCCCTTTACCTTCTAGCACTCTAGACCATGAGACACCTCCAAGTAGGTCCTGGGAAAGGTCGAAGTTGGCTCTCTGAAAGTTCAGGGTAGCAGTCCTACTTTTTTGCCTTATTTCTTTCACTCAAGATCTTGAGCTCCACCATGTCATGATCACTACCTCCCAAGATGCCTTCAACCTTCACGCCTCTAACAAGCCCATCCCTATTTGAAAGAACAAGGTCCAGAAGCACTCCCCATCTTGTTGGCTCCCCCACCACCTGCATCAGAATATTATCTTCAATCCACTGCAGGAAATGTCTGGACTGCACATGCCTGGCTGTGTTGCTTACCCAACAGATATCTGTATGATTAAAGTCTGCCACGAGAACCAGCGCACAAGACTACTTTCAGCTGCTTGTAGAAGGCCTCATCAACTTCATCCTCCTAATCTAGTGACCTGTAGTACACTCCCACAGTGGTGTCAGCCATACCAGCTTGCCCCTTAATTCTCACCCACACGCTCTCCACACATTCTTCACCTTCTCCCAGGTGGAGCTCAATACATTCTAGCTGCTCTCTCACATAAAGGACAGCTCCTTCACCTCGCTTCCCCAGCCTGTCTTTCCTAAAAAGGGCATAGCTCTCCATAACATCATTCTATTCATGCAAGCTGTCCCACCACATCTCTGTGATTGCAATGAGATCATGGCCCTGCAACCATACACAATCAGGATTGTCTTATGGGACAACTCAGAGGTTTTTCCCTGCAATCTCCAACAGTAACAGCATCACCCAGCCCTTCTCTGTCACATCTAACTCTTCTCACTTCCCCCTCTGAACCTAGTTTAAAGTCCTGGTAGTCAAACCAGAGAGCTTGCTCCCCAGCTCACTTGTGCCCCTCTTGCTCAGTCACAGTCCATCAGAAGCCCAACTCAGTTTCTCAAAGGCCTACCCAAGATCAAAATATTCAAATCCTTGATCAAGACACCACCCCTCAGCCAGTCATTTACCTGACATATTCTCTTCCTTCTTTCTGGGTCCCAGCTACCCATCGGAAGGACAGAAGAGAACACTACCTGCACCCCTGATCCCTTCAACAGCTTTCCAAGGGATGAAAAATCCTTTTTAACATTCTTTAGAATCCTCATTGCAGCATCCTGGGACCCAGCCTGAATGACAATAGAGGGATAGCAGTCTTCTGGTTTAATGAGCTGTTGTAGAGCCTTCCTAATATCTCACACTCCTGGAAGACATCACACTTCTCTGGAGAGATCATACAGGTGGCAAATGGGAGCATCAGTGCCTCCCACCAAGAAGTCCCCAATTACTAAGACTCTCCAGCCTTTTTTGGTGGCACTGGTATTGATGCCCTGACCAGCCCCGCCCCCTATACTTGTCACTCCCTGTATTCTCAACATGCTTCTCAGGGTATGGGTTTGGACTTTTTTCCAGACCCTCATCCCTGTCCGGCCCAAGAACCTCAAATCTATTACTCAGGGACACTGCAGGGGTTGGTGGGACCATAGGTGTTGGGGGCAGACGCTTCCTTCTGCTTTGAGCAGAGACGAGGTTCCAACCCCTTTCCTCTCATGGACTGTCTAGCCCTCTGTCCTGCAGGTGAGCAGCTGGACTGGCTACTTCCACTTGCTGTGATCCAGAAGCGGGCTGCCAGTAGGAGTAGGTTCACACCACCTCCTATCTGTCTCCCTCAGAGAATCCCGGGAGCTCCTCAGGCTGCTGGTTTCTCTCTGCAGCCCAGCCATCTGCTCAAGCAGCTCCTTGAACAGGGCACACCTGCAGCCATAAGAGCCCTCTCCTCCATCAGGACTCAGGGGGACCTCCAGATTATGGAGCTCCCCACAGTCAACAATTTGGACTGCAACCTCACCCCTCAGGTTGTACACCTGGGTGCACGCATGAGCCCAGAGAGGATGTGTACCCTTGGTCTGGGTCACTGCCTCAGCCCAGCCACTTCAACGGGTGCCCACCATGATAACTGTAAGAGGCAGCAACACCCTAGAATTCTCAAAGGAGGAGAGAGAGAAGGAGAGGACTCACCCTGCTCACCCTCCCTGCCCAGCACGAACTGCCTGTGCTAAATGCCAAGCACCGCCTTCCGACAAGCACACCCTGTTTACTCGTTCTGTACGAGGCGCTTCCTAAGGGCTGCTTTTATATAGGCAGGGGAGCTGGCTGACATCACTCCCGGCTCCTCCCACACCGCATCAGCGCCCACGGAGGTTCAAGAACAGCTCGTGCACTCAGGGGGAGGTGGGGTTGCCACGCTGACCCAACAGCTCTGCGTAGCGGGTCAAGCTGCAGTTTGGAGGGTTGGTTCTGATTTACCTCTCCGCTAGGATCCCTCGTTGCAGTCAATCCACATGAGGTCCTCTCTAAAATGGCAGCATCTGTGGTGATTAGCTCCACTGCCATTTTGATGCAGATGATGAACACGTGATGCCACAAAGCATGGAGATGTTACCCTTCATACTTGTAGTCTGACAGTAGTGACTTTTGCCAGTCAAATTGTGATTGGAAAATAATAATCACACAGGTGATCCAGGGAGTACTTGAGTTCTTGGAAGCTTCTCTGCCTCTAGTACTTTCCAAGAGAAAATAACACAGATGATAGTAGTGAATTTTACTCAGGTGGGCTTCTGTAGCTATGTTGATACTGTCAATAAGATACTTGTTTCTATTAAATCACTAAGCCTTAACCTTCATCAACAAGAAGATAATTAATTTGTTACAAACCATTGAAAATTTCAGTGAATGCTTAACTGATGTGATCCCTGGACAGTCTAGCAAGATATATATCACCCATTTCTTTCACCAGTTAAACTTGGTCATATATAGTTTACCCAGAGAGGGAATGAAAGGCATCTGGTTTCAGATTTATTTATTTATTTATTTTAGTTCTATTTCTTTACTTGGACTGTGCTTGTCTGGTCTGTACTGTACAATATTTTCAAGCAAGGGAGGAAGCAGACATCAAAAGTCTGTGGATATGAAGACCAAATTCTACTACAATCAACAGCTACAGTCATTGATTTCTGGTTTTATTTACTCGAAGTTCTTTGCAGTTTGCTGGGGCTGCAGTACATAGTGTGAGCTCCCTCATGTAAGGGGTGCAGGATGCATGAGACATGACAAAATGGAAGGTGTTGAGGAGCTGTATACAGCAGTTTTTCCGTGATGTGAGTTTATCATTGTTTGTCTTGCCTTCTTATCTTGGCACCATATCCTTCTTTTCTTTACTCCCAAGCTTTCAGCTATTCTATGTGGATGTGCCTTCAGATGTGTGGCTTTGGCCAGTAGGGTTGAGATTCCTTATGTATGATAATAGGGATGATGAATGTTTTCTCCTCAAAAAAATAGACCAACAGTGCCAAGGATTTAAAGATTATTACTTTTTTTTTTTTTTTTTTTTTTTGTATTAGGGGCCAATTCTGTTAGTGGTAGGGCCAACTTGGGTGTTATCTGTGTGCAACAGAAGGGGAGACATAGCGTGGACAGTTTCCAGGAGGAACACACTAGGGGGAGTGCAAAATAGGAGACAAGGTGAAAAAAGTGCAGTGTGATGGCCCTGTGAGTGATATGTCTAATATTATGTAGGCAATTATCATCCTGGATGACATGATACTATGTCATTTATATTGCTCCAGGCTGGAAAACCTATCTCTCCACTGAAGTCAGCTAGACTTCAATCAATGATCCTATATGAGCTGACTAAAGAAATAATAAATTCTTGGATGGTAACAGTAATTGGAAAAGTCTGATAACTTAAGAACTAGGAGATGCTGATATACTACCTTGATCTACAGCTTAAGGGAAAACTTGATGAGCTGACCAATGTTGAAGCAAAAGTCTGGATGCAGAAAATATCCAGAATGAAAGACAAAATGAAGAGGTTCCATGTGAGGAAGGGTGCAGGGTCCTGGGAGGAACATGAAAAAAGATGAACAACTGTGAAAAATCCAGCCAAAATTTGGCATGAACGTGGGGCCAGCATAAAATCTACCACTGCAAAATTAATCTGAAAAATGTTGTGAACAAATCTAATTTGTCAATCTGAGTTCATACTTGATCAGTGTTTTGTACTGTGGAGCTGTCCTACTGGAACTCAAATGCTGGCTTTGCTTTTTGCAAGGAAAAGTGGCTTAAAAATGCCTGAGAGACTGTAACAAGGTATCCAATTAATTCAAAATATAACCTAAATTATACTTAATAATATAAACTTATGTAATAATTACTTAATATATAATATAATATAATATAAATATAATAGTATACTGAGTAATATAAACTTAATAATTCTCCAAAATAGAGAAGAAGTGGATGGATTGTTATATCTGTAAAATCTGGGAAAACAACCAGTGTAGATGAACCTATGCTTTAGGTGACAATGAGAAAGAAATAGCATAAGAACTATTATTTCCCAACTTGATGTTTTGATTATATTATCATTTTCAAGTTTATTAATTGCTCTTTGACTTAAGTAAATAGTTCAGCATTTTCTACTTTCTTTTTTCTTTTTTTTTATTTAATTAGTTCGTCTGCAGAAAAAAAGTTAATCTCTTTGAATGTTAGGCCAACTCTTCTTCATGGCACTTAGAACAAATTTATATTCTCATAACATTTCAGAAAATCACTTTATGGACAAGTATATTTTAAGCACCTCAGGTTTAAAATATTTTCTAACAGACAAGTAGCTGTTCTCTGCTTCATGTTGCTTATTGTACTGAGCCATCTGAGTTGCTCGTTAATTGATTTAACATAATTTATATCATCAGGGCAGTAAGCTGTTCAGGAGGCAAGCCACCTTTAACACAGTGTACATGGAATAGAGCATTGTCAGTTCTTTGTCCCAATTGGCTTCTTGGTCCTCAATATGATATTGTAACACAAATGAATAATATTTATATTAAAAATCTTCATTTATTTTTGTTGTTAAAGAAATATTATCCTGCTTTTAAATTTTTGAATGTTTTCTATAAATATCTGAGTGTTTAAATGCGCAGAAAAATCTCCCATGATCTCTGGTAACATTTTCTTCGTGTTACCTTATACAGTGGCAAAAGATCCTTGAGTATACTCAACAGGCAAAGGGTAGCCTAAGTCAGTATCTGATAGTAAGTAAATGCAAAATCAAGAAGCAGTGACAGAGCAAAGCATTTGGTGGTGAGACCCTGAAGTTCACAGCATTGTTCTGAGCATTTCAGAGTCTGTAACTGGCTCACATCTCCACTTCAGATTATCTGTGGTCTGAAACTGTGTTAATGTTAGTGTGTAATGGGTGGGTTCTTGGAACATATCTTTTTGTTTAAACTTACCTGAAAGTTCCAAAGTACTGTGAGAACAGCTGGGGAGTTCACTTCAAAAGTGCCCTTTGGTTCCAAACAACAGTGCTAAAGTAAAAACAACTCAAATGTATTTGAATTACTGTTTCTTATGTGCTAAGAATGTGGATCTATGAAATTAATATGAATCAGATAGTATGTAGTAACTTACTATCCTTGGCAATATACTCATGCATATCTGAGTATCGAGACTTTTAATTTAGTTTGGTATGCATATATATATATATATAATAATGAATTGAGCTTCCTTTCTCTTCCTTTCTCTTCATAGGTTAACTGCACCCACCAATAAATAAATAAACCATTTCTCTGGTGCAGTTGTTCTCAACTGCTTCTATTTCAGACCTTATGTCTGAATTTCCAGCTTATACTAGCTTATCTAAAAAAAGATATAACCTCTGCATACATCTTTTATCCAAATTTCAGTCATTGGCAGAAAACCGGAATACTACGTATACGTGGACTTACAATTTGAATAGACACATGGGTCTAACTTAATGCCATTTAAGGCTTTCAGATAAGCTTTGGAGGATTCAGCAATTAAAGATTTGAAGGCGGATGGAATAAATGCAAAGAGGATTTGTCAGAAGTCAGTCATGGCACATTACTTCATTGCTTCTCTTGGACCAAGATAATTGTGGGTAGGTAAACTGAGACCTGCTAAGCTACAAACTTCAGGAGAATATTTAACATAAGGCCCCGGGAGAAGTGTTAGATATACTGTGAAATTCACTGCTTAAAAAAATAAAAGTAGAAAGTCTTATACAAGACATTTTAGCGGGTAAGAAATGGTCAAAATCAAACAACATCTTTTAGTGAAACTGCCCCAACTGCAAGAACGTTAAAAGTGGAATTATTCTGAAGTCCTTTTAGAAGTCTTATTACTGTTTTGAGTGGTGACATATGTTACAAAATGAAATAGTGAGTTGAAGAAATTTTCCAGAGAACAAAAATGATGTCATCCACACAGAGCACTGAATATCAAAGACAAAAGAAACAGATGATCTGAGGGACTGAAATAGAAGAAGTGGCATAAAAGACAGGTCATGAACTTACTATCTAATTAAAAGTTCCGTTATGAACTGGAGCTTATCTGTTGGAAAAATAAAGGAATTAGGTATGTGCATTGATCTATTAGAGAGTGTTTATGAGCATGGTACTTCTCTGGAAAAATAAATATGATTCTAGAATAAGTCAGATGGAATAATGAGCTGTTTGTGCCATGTATAATGTACGCAGCTGGAATATTACATACAGTTCTCATTAGCTGTGTTCAGTGAGACTGAGTTAATGTTGGAGCAGGTATAGAGCAAGAACAGGAGATGTATCAAGAGAACAGGTAAGAGTCTAATAGACTCACCTGATTTATTCTCAAAACAAGGGAGAGAATTTCTTTTATACATACCATGGAATCAAGTTGAGGGGTGTCTCAAATAAATTTAGATTATAAATTGGACAAAAATGTGAATTTATTTGAGCAGAAAAGTCCAGGATCAATCTTTGAATGGAAATATCAGGATCCAGAAACATAACTCATTTAGACTTGGTAAGTTAACAGGATTGTACAGTCAGGTTGCTAACAGAAGATGAGATGAGGATGACCCTTTCAATCTTTTCTCCCTTTGCCGGAGTAAGCAACACCTTAATCTACTGTGCTTTTCTGTTCATCTAGTGGTACCAGTGGAGGGAAGAAGAACCTGTCCAAGAAAATGGAAGTGCTAAATTCTGTAACAAATTATATACACCATTATTCCAGCTAGCAGCCGATTGAGTTCAGATTCCTGTGCTATTCAGAGCATTAACAGCTTAGCTGGAATCCTGTCATGTAACCTACCAGGTGCTCTCCTACAAAGCAATACTTCAGAAGAGGTGGGTGGGGAGAATATATTAATCTGTCAGTCGCTCAGTGGCTCAATCTGAGATGGTCTGTGTTATTCAACATTTTTTTTCCAGATCTATTTATTTTCTCTGAGGGGACAGTACTGAGTTTTTGCAAGTCATATCAAATTTATGTTTCAGTGATCTGCACTTGTCAAAGAATAGCTGTTTCTCAAGAGCCAAGTTATGACATCAGTGGCACCTGCCAAAAATTATATAGAGATCAAATGTGGCATTCAAAGTTTGTGCCATGTAACTGTCTGGCCACTCCACTTGTTGTGTTACAGTCTTCACAAAATAAGGCTATGTGTTTGGTTTTTTGCCACTGCCATCATTAAACCAATTCGTAATAGCAGGTGTCATCACTCCCAAATACAAATGAGTGACAGATGAAAAGATTTTATCAGCTATTCCTGGCACTTGGAGTTCTCTTGAAAAGGGGAACCCAAAGGCAAAAGTGACAGTATTCAGTAATCACTCAAGAAATCCATATTTGACAGAAGAAGAAGCTACTATACAATCAAAGTAAGCATTTATGTTCTTGTATTTTGGGCAAAATAAGGTTTTCTCTTCCTGTCTTATTAAACTCACCCAGACATACATGCACTTACATTTATTGTATTTTTGTTAAATTGTGTGAATTTTAATAATACTTCATACTTTTTCCCCCCATGCCCTTGAATTTTGTGCATTATATTATATTTTATTGGAAGATAATCCAATAATGTCTGATTTATAAAATCTCAAAGGTATTCTGCCTCTGTTTTGACTTCTTGCTTCTAATATTAACTTCAGTTATTAACCTGTTGTTTGTTCGTATGTAACTTGGGAGTAATAAGAGTCCTTCTGTACTACACACGATTCAGGTTAAAAAAAAAAAAAAGTATTATAAACATCCTAATGTTGCAGACTAATTTAAAATTTTTAAGAAAATAAAGTTTTTCATTAAAAAAACAGGCTCTGAACACATTAATTATAACGTAACAACAATTTTATAATACTGAAAAATTATGTATGTTTAGGCAAACAAGTCCCACAGAAGGGCAAAAGGAATAAGAAATTAATTAGTGGTCTGACAAAGATAAAATAGCTCCTGTTCATGATACGATCCCAGGGACTGGTTCCACTTGTAGTCAAATATAGTCTTTCCACTGTTTACAGTGAACTTCAGAAAGATCCAAAGTGAATGGGGAATATCTTTCAGAAACAAAAAGATTCATTCTCAGTGTTAAAATTGGAAGAATTCATAAGTTTATTGAAAGTTTTAAAATTAGCCCAACATCCAACTTTTAGAAAGGAAGCACTTTAGAAAATACATTTCTAAAAAAACATAGTTAAAGATTCTGTTGTCTCAGCAAATATTTTGAAAACGAAGTTTAGAAATGATTAAGCATTTTTTCATCTTGATAGCTAAAATATTTTGGTATTAGAAAGAAAATACTACTTTCATTTCTTCATAATAGCTGAATAAACTGGTTTAGATTACTGTGAATCATTTGAATTAAAAATTACTTCAAATTTTTTTCTCAAAATTTATTTAGGCAAAAGCCTTGTTAATGCATTAAAATATTTTTCTCTTAAAAGATTTTCAAAGATTCTCATTGTATGCACAAGTGTTGTTTCTCTATATAAAATACTGAACTTTGATGATGATGGCTGGTTTATGACATATATTAAATGGAGAGGTGAAAATAGAGTAAAAAATGCCTTCTGACATTTCAGACAAGATTCTCTCCTTTTTCTTGTTCATTTTACAGAAGTTTACTGAAAGCTGCACTTCTATTCAAAACAGCAAGAGTAATTTCTGGCTCTAAAAATGTCTCTGGTGAGATTCCGAAGCAGAGACACAGCTATGAAGAATGCAGAAGAGAATTTCCTTGCTTTAAATATTTTTTTAATCTCTTCTTGATACCTCAGTGGAATTTGTATGAGACTATGATAATCCAAAATATGCAGACCAGGAAAGGAAATACACTACTTTAACAACTTTCCAAAGCACATCCAGTCTGAAAACAAATGTAAAAGACAGAAAGTTATACCACTGGCTGTTTCTATATTAATCTTGTGGCAGTGAATAAAAACTGTGTGTATATTACCACCCAGCTGAAAGCAAAGTTTCTTCCCCATGGCACAGGAGAGGTCTGCTGGGGAAAATCCCCTCATTACTTGCATTTTGAATTTCCTTTCAATGTGCAGCAGGTCAATTTAAATCAATGCATTGTCTGTAGATGCTATCTATGTACCTTGAAAAACAATAGCTGTCTTACAGATTGCTGCATGGCCATTCTCTATTAACTAACAATTCAGGAACATAAAAAATAATTCCTGTAAATGACTAATGTTGTAACAAACCCTTTGTTAAAAACATACACAAATTTCTGAACGATGAGTTTCAGACCTGCGTAACATGTAAGTTCTTTTTGACAAGACACAAAACCTTTTTTAAAAAGTTGCTTTACAAGCTTGGATCACAAAAATATCAACCAAATATACTTCATATTAGTAAGTTGAACTTCACAACCAAAACAAACCCATACAATCCATACAACCTATATGCACTCATTAGTGGTCCTTCATGAGAAATGTATTACAGAATGTTTTATACATGACAACTATTTTTGTCTATAAGAGGCACTCATACAAATTCAAGTCATCTAAATTAATCATTAGGAACACATGGAGATGTTGTTACCTATTTTACTTTTGCATCAGTAGAATAGATTGGTAACCCTGCCATTGGTAACCAGGAAAATACCTCCTCAATTTTCTTTTAATTTCTCTGTGATGATTTCTCACTAGTTGAATGTAAATAAAGATGAGAAAGAATCCTTTTTTCTTGTTCACTTTCCACTCAGCTAAGTCAAGTGCAGTGACTTGAAGAAACAGTGTTTTTGAGTCCTGCTTTTTTTTGTATGGATGCTGAGGTATCAGAGGGAAACAGTGTTTTTGACTGGCAAAGAAGTCAAAATCAGTCCTGCTTTTTTATTCTGAACATTGATGTATCTGAGGGAAGGAACCAAGTACAAGCTAGTTTGCCAGAATTAAATAAAAATATCTGTGTAATTCTATTTTATTTTATTGGGACATTAGAAAGGGAACAGAAGTACACTGAACAAAAATAATAATACTAATTTAAGTTCCCTAGAGCAGTAATAAGGACTCAGAAAGCAATCTCCTAAGTAGAATCCTTCAATTAGAAAAAGAAGTATTACAGAACATGGAATCCAAATATATAGATACTGTAACATGAAGTTCTCCAAAAACAATCACTGACATTTCCTAATGTGAGAGATGCAGACTAATAATGCTAGATGCCATGATCTTCAGAAGTCTTACATCAAGAACTTGTCTTAGTAAGGATCGCAGTGATCCCATGTGAAATATTCACTGTTACTGACATTCCTAGGAATTATTACCAAGCCAAATGTCCTTGGCTTCCAAAGACTCCAAGAAACACGTCTGACTAACATTTGCAGAAGTTCCTCCCTCTCTGGGATACTTGCTTGACCACAGCTTGACCCTCTGAGTGGAGTAGCCAAGATCTGAGGCAGCCAAAGTCTTCCTGCATCCTAAAAATATACCCAATTTAGACCTCAGATAAAGAATGGAGGCACTCTTTGCACCGCGCTAGGAACTAATTGCAGAAGTTCAGTAATCATGAAATCTAATGAAAGTTAATGTGTTGATGCAGACTCTTATGTGAGGCAAAGTATAGTAGTGTTTGGAGGGCAAATCTACTCAGATTGTTTATCAGGAGCCTGCAATTGGCTTCTGAGCCAACAAGATAATTATCTGAAGAGTGTCAAGCGGGCAACTGCTGCTGACAGAAGAGCCTTCAAATGGTGCAAAGGCCTGGGTGACCTGCCAGTCTAGGAATGATGAGATAATCACATTCCATAGCTCACTGCAACAAGTTATTGCAAGAGCCTAAAGGTACGGACAGGGAACGTTCCACTGTGTCCATGACATTCGCATCTTTTTGCAAGATGAAGCCTTAAATAAAACAGCTGTTTTACTTCCTCAGAATGATACAAAAGATCATTAAAAGATTTCCTGCATTCCTGCATCACTGATACACAAAGTACTTCTAGGAAAAGCTAGTATAAGAATGGCAGTATCCATAGCAGGGTAGTAACTCTTGCTATATCCCATTGTGCTACATCATTCCCAGTCCTCAGTCTGAGGAAGACCAGAAAACTGCCATTTGCCTTAGAGGAAAACATTTGACTGTTTTGGTGATATTGCAGTTCTTGCTGGACTTGTAGTGGAGAGCAAGATGGATCACTACCCTAACCATTCATAACCACCCAGGCATGCCTGATACTCCATCCCTTTATTTGGTAGATTACATTGCATGTACTAATCAGTCCCTACTACCCCTGTTGAACTGGGCTTGTCTTTAAGCAACCAGATTTACCTCTGGAAAAAATACTGGGTCTAGAACTGGCAGAGATTTTTTCTTTCTGTTAAGCAATTTATTTGTTTGTTTCTTTGCTTGTTTGTTCTAAGACTTAGCATCCACCCTGGAAAATATATTTGTTTTAATTCCTCAAAAATAATTTTATTAAATTTAAGCCAAATCCAAATATTCTATCTAGAAAAACCCAAGATCTTACTGATGTGTTCTTCTAAAACGTCGGGAGTTTAAAATACTTTATTTGATACAAAGATACTGCACAAGTCTTCCTTCATTGGATTGTATCTAATACTCCCTTTCAATTTTTCTGATCTTATGTTCACAACATTACACAAATCAAAGGTTTATTCTGACTGACCTATGCTAGAATAGTCTTTTTAATATTTCCTAAGCAAAGCTCATCAAATATGGCACTATCTGCAAAGCAGACTGTCAAATATTTATTACAGCCTATAAGGTATATGTTCATCAGGTAATGCTGATGAGGGTGTATAGCTGGCAAAATTATCTAGTGGCAGCAGAATGTAGACAAACACAAAAAACCAAAGGCATTTCATAGGAACTCTCAAATTATATACAGATGTAGTTATAGAAAACTCAGGAGTGTCTTTTGTTTCTTTCTTCCACCATCCCACTTGCTAGAGAAAGCTATTGTAGGAGAGAGAAGGAGGAAATAGTCCTTCATGTTTGGGACAGAAACATAAAGAGTTGTTTGTATCCTATTGTCAGCTGTTCCTGGCCCAGTTCAGCCTGGTTCCATGATGAAATAGGGTGGGGGGACCCATGGACCCATGCCCTGGCAGAGGGGAAAGGGGGAAAATGTAAAAGGTAAGGGGATGGGCCTAAAAACAAAACAGCAGCAATGAGCTCAGGGAAAAAATTAATTTACTACATATGATAGTGGAATGCCAGATAACACAATATAATACAATATAGTTGGAATTGAAGCAAATAAATAAAATAAAATGAGAAAGAGAGTGTCCAAAACTGAAGGACTTACTCTAATGCTGAAGGTGAGATGGCTAGGGAACACACACCGCAGAGACAAGCTGTGAAAAAACGGGGCAGTCTCGTGACTCCTGAGCCATTTTATCTTTCCCTCTGAACAGAAAATGGAAACGGAACAGTGAAAGTCTTCTGGGAGATGTAGTTCTTGTTCTCTTCTGAGAAAGACAGCTGGAAAATATTGACAATCAACAGAACTGTAGCATTAAGTCTTTAATTCCCAGTGCACTACATGAGGTTACGATATAGAATACCAATAAGAGAAATCAAAACCATGACGTTTCACATCTTATTCCACTTCACGACATCATACTTAATATGTATACAAACAATAATTAACAATAGGAATGCATTAAACACACACACACACACACACACACACACATATATATGTGGATGCTGTGCTCCCCCAGCATCAATTTCCCTTGTGGCACACATTGAAAAAAGCCATTTTTCTGCATCATCCACTAAGTGGACCAAGGTCTCTGAGTAAAAAGAGTTCCACGAGAGGTTTGCCCTTTCCAGAAGCTGGGAAGACCCAAACCGCTTTTCCCAACATGCTCTTTACATGTACTACAGGGACATAGTATGAAGGGAGCTGGATTGGGCAGGACCATCTTGGTTGATAAATCCTCAAGTAGTGACCAACCAGGTGGCTTCTGCCAAATGCTTCTCTGAGTGTCACGTGACCCATTGCTTTCAACATAGTTTTTAACAATCTATTGTATTGTTTGATATTACCAGAAGCTGGTGCATTCTAGGATATATGGTAAATCCACTCAGTGCCATGATCTTAAGCCCAAGTATTTACAAGATAATTTTTGAAATGAGTCCCATTATCTGGAGTGCCTTATCTCCACAGGATTTGTTTCTTGAGACCTAATATGGTGTTCCAGGTGGTAGCATGGGGTACTGCATATGTTTCAAGTCACCCAGTGGTTGCCTCCACCATGGTAAGCACAAAATGCTTAACAAAAATCATAAAAAACATGACACATTTAATTTCATAGCAAAGCAATTTTGGCCAGCAACAATTACAGAATATGATGCAAATGTTCTGATTTCCTTTGGGAATAAATAACGGAACTTAACTTCTCGAAGTACAATTAAGTTTTGAACACTAATACATATTTGGTCGTATCAGAAAGTGTCTGAGATATCTGAGCATTATAAAACCATCTACTTTTGAATACTACACATTTAGCATGGAAATTCCCCTCACTTCTTTTTCTCATTTATTGGAACTGATGTCTACACCTTAACAAGCTCTACTTTTAGCAGCATTTAACCCTGAATTTTGATAAATTAAAGAACAAGGCAATAACAAGCTCCTGAGGGCTTTGCACTTTGTGTGCTTCAACTTTAGATGCATAATTCCCCTGCATATTTTGTGCCTGATAGCATTTTGAGCAGTAATAGGAATCATTTAATAGCAATGCATTTCTCTTGGATAACATCCATCTCAGATCTCTTTTAAAACTACAAAAGTGAGAAAAACGGCAAACCCTTCACTACAGTTCATCTAGACATCACCAATCTTAGTGCTAAATTTGAAAGTATTTTTCCTAAATTCTTGCAAAACACAAAAAATCTCTCACATACTGGGGCTTACTCGGTATTTCAGAGAACTCTGCTATGCATAGTCATTACTCCATACCAAAAATATAGGTATGGCATTTAACTGTCAGCACAGACATGTTTCAGTGCCTGATATTTAGCTTCAAGGCAGAGTAAGCATTAGTTTCCTTTTTTCTTTAGGTAACAGACTTTATTTTAATAGCACTTCATGGGAAAGAAATTGCAAGAGGCTAAGCAACGTAATATCTGCCTCGAGCTAGACTTCTGACTCCTCTGACCTCCAAATTGCCTTTCAGAAAATGAGCAAGTGTACCAACTCTGAACGCCACAAGATGCATGGTCATAATGCAGTAGAGTTGAAGAACTTCTGGGAAAAAGCTATCCAAGAGCAAACTAGGCAACGAGAAAGTGAAGAGTCTAGGTTAAGAAAAAGTGCTCTGAACAAGTAAGTGGTGTATTTTCTTTTGCCTTAGAGATCAGGTCTGTCATCACGTGCTTTAAAATAAGATAACCCCTATTGTACTACTTTATTCATAGCACAGATTGTGTTCTGGGTCATTGGCACTTCTCCTCTCACAGCTGCTTGTCTCAAATTTCCATGGCTCTTCTGCATGGAAATTCAGATACCCCTCACCTTTGAATCTCATGAACATTCTTCAAAGGCCTTGGAGCATACCCAAATAAAAATAAAACACCTTGGCACAAGGTCTTGTGACAGTTAGAAAATATCAGAAATTTTACTAATATAGCCACAGCAAATAAATAAAATTATATTGAATTAAAGGAAAAACAAAACACCCGTTTAATGAATAGTATAAACAAATCCATAACATCTTTATCATTTTTAACTATGTTTTACATCATATAAACCACAAGGTTAGAAATGTTACAATAACGTCTACCTACCCATGAAACATATTTCAGTATCATTCCTGGTATACAAAAGAAAACAAGTAAATAAGTAGACAAATAAAGTTATTCAATTATTTTTATTATTTTCCGTTTTGCCAAAACAGCATAAAACAGCATTTGCTACCTAGAAATAGCTCTGGCTGTAATATAAATACTTCAGTCATCTATGGTAGATGCCTCAAATACTTGATCAACCTGCTGCACCTTAGAAGTTTGAATCAATAGTCCCCACAAATTAAGTTAATCCTTTAACAGTCAGTGCAACAGGATGAGAAGGTCGTGTCTCTCTTGTGCTTTTCCGGTAGACTTTTCTTTTGAAGTTGGAAAGGTTTTCCCACATAAGGTTTCCTCAGAACTGATACATTCATATAAATTAACTTGATTCCACCAAATTGGAATGTACAAGTTAAGGGCTGTGTCTTTAAAAAAAATATCAAGATACTCCGACCTTGACACCCAAGGAGGAAACTACTGTTGTCACCTTACAGGTGAGGAAATCAGTATCTATTTAGGCTGTATGTCCCAGCAGCATCAGAGGTTGGTAGTTCAGACTGGTTATTATAATAATACACCTCATCAGTGGTTAATGGGCATGGAACAGTCTCCCTGGGGCAGCTGTCACAGCCACAAGATGTCAGAATTCAAGAAGTATACGGACAGCACTGTTAGACATTTGGGTTGATCTTGTGTGGAGACAAGAGTTGGACTCAATGATCCTCATGGTTCCCTTTCAACTTGGGATATTTTGCGTTTCTATGATAGTATGATATTCCAGCTAGCTAGTAAATTTCTCAAACCAAGATCATCCAGTTTTTGAAGAGAAAAGCCAGGAAAGTGATTGGCTGTAAAGTTTTGTCTTCTAGATTAAAAAAAAAAACTAATACAAAAAGGTATCACAAGGTAATTGCAGTTATGTGTGTCAGTAAAATTTTTAATTTCACAGAGTTAAAATGTAAAAAGCTTTTTCACAATTTTGTCTGAATAGGGAAAAAAAATGCAGCAAAAGATCTTTGAATTGGTCTTAATTACCACAGGTCACAACTGAAATAGACCCAAGCAAACTTCAAGGTCACTCGACAAATTCCAAGTTGATCACAGAATGTTCCCTTTTTTTTTTAAAGGGACATTCAGGAGGTAATATATACTGTCATTACAAAATGTACAGGTTCACTACCTCATATAAGTGGCACCTGGAAGAATTAAATGGCTCTAAGTATAGCCAGGCACTCCCTCTGGGACTCCTAGATCACTAGTTAACAAGGAACAGCAGCACTTTGAATGGCAAATATTTACTAAATATTTGCACTGCTTTTTGAGGCTTAACTATACCAATGAGAGAATAGCAAAGTCAGGAGAGGGCAGACCAAGTGGGAGAAGTTTAGAAACACTCTGCAGTTAAACTCAAGAACCAAATGAACATAAGCATCAGTGTGAAACTGCTACTGCTAAGTTATTCTCAGATGAAATTATTAGCTGCTGTTCTTTTTACTACATTAAATGTAAAATAAAAGCCCATATTACATGACACATTTGGCACTACCATATGACATCTAATCCTCTAGCATTGCTGGGTCAGGTGCTTCATAATATCTCCTTTGGAAAATGACCCAACCAACAATATCTTGTAATGGTCCCTAGTGATCTCCTCTTCTGTCTGTACTAAACTAGTGACTTGAAGCTATGTGGCTCCTCTTGCATGTGACATCAATTCCTTATATGAAACACATACAAGCTCTAAAGAGATTTTGGATGATTTTGGATACCAAATGACTATCTCTTCACCATCTTTTTTTATTATTATTATTTAAAGTACGAAAAAAAAGAAAACAAAAAAGATATGTAAGGTCCCGCTTGCTTTTCTCCAAAGCATTTTAGAGTAAAGTTGTGGAGAGTACATTAACTGTAATTTCACTTTCCACCTTGAATGACCTTACCACAAAGGCAGTGTGCTTCTCTGTGGCTTTGAGTATACCCCAGAGGAAAAAACAGAGCTCTTCATGGTGACAGTTTCAGCAGTTGTTTGACTCATTAGGAATCTAGTAATGTCACCCACTGATACCATCAGCACTATCCTTTTCTCCCCTGCAAGCTGGAGAGATGTGTAGATGGTAAACAAATACAGGACAAGTGCTGTGGTGATGAAAGAGAGGAAAGCTTCAATCCTACTGAAAAGCCCTGGATGTATTTGAAGGACTTGACTCGGTGCTTGCTAAGTATTTGTCCACACTTTGCAGGCTTCGCCATGAGTGGACACAGAGACTGGAAGGCAGAACAAAGCTGGTCCAGGCATACATGAAAAAGCAGAAGGAGCAGATGGCACTGTTATCCATTGAAGCTCATCCTTTGCCAGATAAAACTGTAGCTTAATCTTACTGTGAAAATACGGAAAGCATTGGACTTAACACTGAACTTCCTCACACACTATGAAGAAGTTACACGGCAGAACAAGCAATAAGTCAGACTGTTGTCCATTTCCAGACCAGCTACTAGAGTTACTAGTAAAGCTCCACTGAAATTCACTGCAAGAATTAGGCCACAGTACATAGTCCCTTGAAAATGCAGAGGGAGAGGTGAGAAATAGGCACCTATAATTCTGCATGATGTGTTGTTATTCTGATGTAGCAGAACTTCTTATGTAACAGCATTTTCAAATGACAACTACATATTTCTCAGAAAGAGAATCATTTGGTTAATAGGCATAATTCCTTGAGATGTTTGTGTGAAGTTGCACATTTCCATTTACAGAGCTCTCAGATTCTGACTTAATGCAGACATAAGCCATGCTGCCTATCTTGATAAGCTATGGTGCAGGGGGTTGAGAATTACTTTGAAGAGCTGAGCAGAAGAAATATATTTTCTACTGGAATCAAGAGAAAGAAGGAGAAAAGGATTTTTTGGTCAAGATGTAGGAAAAGTTCCAGATCTGAATAATTAAATGAACAGAGGAGAGGGAAAGATTTTTCTCTGGTGGGATAAGTAAGAAAAAAAGTCTACTGAAACAGTCTTTGAATTAGTTTAAGAGGCATCTGAATAATAGGAAGGAAAGTCTGAAGTAAATGGGAGCAAATCAGTTCATCATAATAGTGCAGGAATGCTCTGAAATGTACTGCTTGCCAGAGTACAAGAGGAGAGGAGAGGAGAGGAGAGGAGAGGAGAGGAGAGGAAACATTTTACAAAGGATTAAAACTATTTAAAACTCCTGCTAAGTTTTATTCTTTGTTTACTGGAAGCTGGAGGGAAAGCAGAATCACTCTTTTCATGCAACCTAACCCAAAAAGTAATTGTTTCTTTCAGTGTTTTTTTTTTTTCTCTTAGAAAAGCAATGCTGAACAGTAATAAAAATGTATCTGCTTTTGCCCTTGCAGACTCATCTCTTTCTCTATGTTCATTTATTTCCCACAAACTCTTTAAAAAGTTATTTTGCTGTGACCCAAGTTAAGCATTATCTCTGGTGAAGAAAACCAGGCAGGACTTGAAACTGCTACTACATACATCAAACACACAACACTCCATTGCTCTATAGCGGCAATACTCCATTGCTTGCTGGTGTTCACTAAAGGACATAGACAAAGTCTACTGAAACAGAGAAGGGCCATAAAACTAGATCAACTTCATTTACCAACCTAACCACTGCCTCACAGAGCTGTGATGCCACCTGCAACAGTGCAGCTCATCTCCACGTTATGCCGAAGTGACAGAAGATGATCTGCGCAAGGCAGGTCCAAATAGCTTTTGTTGTTCTTCTGCATTTAAAATCAAAATTTTTAAGTGCTAGGAACACTTTTATGACAACATATCCTGTTGTGTATGAAGTGATCAGTAATTTTGAACAAGACACTTGAAAGAGAGCACGTCAGCAGATGAAGTCCCAAGCGGTAGCTCTCTCTCTCAGTTCCTTTTCCATCCACATCTCGGAGGGGCTAAAGGAGGTGTGAAATCACTCCCACTGCAAGCATGTGGCACACCATGACAACACACCAGACGGCTATCATGGACATTGTTTATCTCAGCAAGCATAAAGAAACTATTTCAGTTGTGAATGTGCTTCTGATGCTTCCAGTACAAGGCAGAGTGTGACAAGTGTGAAAGATGAAATTCTGCCCACATTTGCCAAGAAAAAGTTCTTTGTGTGTTCTTCAAATGCATTTGCATTCATCATGCTCAACAGTTCTCAGACATATTTTTACACAACAGCAGAGTCCTGGCACCTCTATGATATTGAATATCTGATGCTTTCTCTTCCCCAAAACAAATGATATTCATCCATTTTCACTGCTACTGCACAGACTGAGAAAATAATTGAGTACTAGAAATAATAAAGTCTAGTAGCTGGTTGTAGCCAGATTTACTGTTTGCAAATTGCAAAGCTGAAGGCAGATGGTAAGGTGAAGGGCAGTATTTTGTCCTTTTGCTTTAGTCACTAACTGTGAAAATTTATTCCTGAAATTAGGCATTTCAGGCATGCCTGAAAATGTGAAACCTTGTCTTGTTTATAAAAGCAAGCAAACAAAACAATCAGTTCCTTTTGAATTATCACATGAAATAGAACACCTATCTCACTCATGTACACAGCTTTCTTTGATAAAATAAACTCTGGAGAAAGCAGGCCCTTTTAGCTGAAAGCAATTTTCCTCCCTGGCCCCCAGTTCCTCCTCCTTCCTAAAGAGAAAAAAATAATAATAAATTAAAAAAAAAAAAAGAGAGATAAAAATGAAAATTTAGATTACATTAGATATATTAAGAAAATTGGATTAGCTATTTGAGAGGAAAAACTAATTATCAAGATATTTTTTCTTTGAGGCGTATTCACTTGCCTAATAGAAACAGAATTGGAAGTGAGTGTCAGTCTGCACAATCAATTCCACCATCAGCCCACGCCAGCAAGGCATTGCTGTGCCCAGTCCAGCACTTACAGAATCCAGTATGGAACAACTAAAATTGTACAGTATTTGACAGAGGATAATGTTTTTTGGTCATGAGACTTTAATCATATGACTGATGATGCAATAGGTATGGATCACACCTACAAATAAATGCCCCAGAGATGACGTACTGATGCCAGCTGCAGAACACCTGGTTATATGCCCAGATTTATGTGCATGGCAGATAATGCGAGTACATACTGCACTCATTCACAAGCTTACTAGTAAGTGCTGTGCTTGACCCAGAAACCGGTGACTAATAGTCAATAGTCAGCAAGGACTGCTTTTATAAATTGCCTCTGAATTGTGACAAGTCTGCCTTGTTCAAATTCAGTCAAGTCAAAAAGGTGAATTTAAGCTAAATTCAACTATTCTCACTACACTTGAACACTATCCAGAAGAACTCACATAATCAGCCAAAAATGTGCTAAAGAAGCAGCACCTCAACCCTTGTCAGCTGCTACACTCAAATTAGTACCCAAATTCAGAGCCTATTTTAAGCAGCCTTTTTTTTTTTCTTTCTCTTTTTTTGCGTTTACCATATCTGGTTTGGATTACAGAACAGATTTAAGGCATGCAAACAAAATTTATTCCAAAGAAAACTAAACTAGACCAGAAGCCTTGCTCCAAATACAACCTACCCTCTGTGGATCTGAGACAAGCATTAGTTCTTCAGTTTTGAGACACCCAGACAGTAGCAATATATGGATCAATGAACCAAATAGAGTCTGATGTAAAACCTGAAACATACTTAGTCCAATATAAAGACCAGAAATATAAAGAGCAAAATATAAATGTCAGATGGTTTGACCTACTGAGCTGCCTGCACTGTGCTGAATCACTTGCTAATGTAAACGAATCTACCCTACCAAAACTACGGAGATGGAATCAAATAGCATTCATACATGGTGTGCAGATCCAAAGGTGGACCTTAGCAGATACAATGACTGAGCTTAGCAACAAAAAATTAATTATATAGATTTGGTAGCATGCATAACTTTACATGCTGACCTATTGATGTTGGATGCATTGGAACAGAAACTTTACCCACTCTCCTACCAAACTTAGCATAGAATCACAGAACAGTTCCAGAACCATAAGGTAGCTATGTGTGACTCAGTTCTACAGTTAATTGATAGGAATAAGTGGATAATTACCAATTTCCTAGCCCAAATGTTCATCCTAATTACAAAATGTCTGTGTCTTGAGGGATGTTGTTCTCTACCTTGTCCATTATAAATAGCACTTCACTGCCACAGTGTGAATAAGCACTAGTAAATCACATAAAAAATGGATATTAAAATACTTCCAGATTTAAAAGGGCATCTTGTTGTGTTTTAACTCCCTAGGTAGTTGTCACGGGATTATCTAGATCAATCCATACCCGTGACAGGGGGGCAGTAGGCCCATGGGCCCGCTGACCCCCAAAAAATGGGAAGGGCAAAAGGGAAAGGGTAGGGAGATGGGGGCTAGGCTCAAAGGCAGCAGCAACAATTAAGGAGGAAAACTAAATTTTACTAACTATAATATTGGAATGCAAGATAACAAAATATAATACAATATAATTGAAATTGAGGCTAATAAATCAAATAAAATAAGAGAGAGAGTTTCTGAAACCGAAGGGCCTGCTTTTGAACTGAAGGCGCACAGCGCACACCCACACACTCTGCCAGGCAGTGAGAGAGAGAGAGACCAGCTCCTGTTCAAGAGCGAGATCCCGTGACTTCCATGACGTATCTTCTCCTCTGACCATGAGGTCCCCTGGGACATGTAGTTCTTCTTCTCTTTTGAGAAGCAGGTATCTGAAAAGTTGTCAGTCCATGAACTGGAGTATTAACTCTTTAATTACCTGCATTCCACATGATGTCATGATGTGGAATACCAATAGCAAAATTAAAAAACCATGACAGTAGTTCAGCTCAATCGCTCTCCACAGGTGCAATAGGGAAGAGAATTGGAAAGGTAAATGTGTGAGAAATTATGAGTTGAGATAAAGGTGGTTTACTAAGTAAAGCAAAAGCCTCACATCCAATAAGTCAAAATAAGCAATTAACTTGCTATTTTCCATCGGCTGGCAGATGTTCAGCCACTTCCAGGAAAACAGGGCCTATCATGCATACTGACTTATTGGAAGGACAAATGCAATCAGTGCAGAAGATGTTCCCCCTTCCTCCTTCTTTCTCCCAGTTTTATTGTTCAGTATGATGCCTAAAGTTAATGAACACACCCTTGGTCAGATTGGGTCAGCTGCCCTGATTCTGCCCCCTCCCAGTTTCTGGTGCACCCCCAGCTCCTCGTTGACAGGGCACTATGAGGAGAATGTTACTGGCTCCATGCAGCAATACTCAGCAACAACTAAAAATGCTGGTGTATTATCATTGCTATTTTGACAAAAAAAAATCCACCACTTCAAACATTTTCTATTAGAAAATTAACTCTATCCAAGCCAAAACTATGATGCATGTGTAGACAAATGAGGATGAAATAAAGACTAGTTCCAGAAAGTCTTTTACTTCTTGAGGATGCTTCTATTCATTAATTAAGCATTATAATGTTATTTATTTCCTGCAGAGAAGGACAGGGGATATTCATGGTATTATATAATTGTTACAAAATTGCACATAAATATTCAGTAGTATTCAGTAGTACAAAATTCTATTCAGTTTTCATATTTCTCATCTGTGACAACTGAGTATATTTATTCCATGTGCTCTCAAATACATCTTTTTATTACTATTTAGTGGCCAGAGTTTCAAACATAGTTGAAACTACAGTAGTTTCAACTACAGTAGTTTTCAACTACATTCAAAACTAACGTAGATAGAAATCAGGTAAAATCTAGCCCCCAAAAAATACAGTCCGATAAGCAGCCTGAGAAAAGTTACGTTACCAGGGAAGCCAAAAGCAACAATAGTTACTCCGAAGTAGGGTACATGTTTCAAACATAATTGTTTAAATGAAATAACGGTTTCTTACTAGTGACCACTGAAATGTGGGAGGCTATTGTCCCAGTCCATGACTGGTGCTCAATGCCAGTTGTCAGCCTCAATGGGTCTGCTTACAGCTACATGACCTCGGAGTTTCACAGTCAGTATCGTTATTTTTTCCATTGTAATCAGCAGCAGTAGCAGTGAGAAATATGATTTCAACCAACTGTAATAATAAAATAGTCATCTGTCAGTAACAACAACAGAAAAAAAAAAAAGTAGCTGTAGGAAAGCTGAAAGATAATACACAGTTTAGTTAGCTTCACAAATTGGCCAATTCTTTAAAGATTTATGTAGGTTTGTTTGTTTTACTACACTCGCATTACAAAGCAACCTGAACACTGGTGCCTTTTGATCAGAATTTCAACTGTCCATTACCTATTGGCTTGACTTTTCCATCAGAGGGAGCAGTCAAAAAAAAAAAAACAAGCCTAGTAATGAATAGTTCTCAATTCT
>JACDJE010000409.1:329781-350671 GCA_016647715.1 Pavo muticus | reverse complement strand
TTTTTTTTTTTTTTGCATGTGTGTGTGAGAGTAGTCTGTGCAGTCCAATCATATTTTCTGATTTATTAAAACAAGTGAATTAGCAAAGACCCAAATCATAGACATTTTAAGAATATAATGGTAGAGATGAACAAAAGAGATGAACAAATGAGGAAAAGGAGAAGCTAAGCTGTTGAGCCCTTCACTAGGAAGGCACAATGAGAAATTCACTCCGCTGCCTGGTAAGTATGAGCATATTGCCTTGATATCTGAAACTAGGCGATGAGCACGGATGTAACATGATAAATATCTGAGATTTTCAAGCTCATGTCAGGCTGAATTATGCTTATTTGCTCATGGAAGTTATCTGCTTTATGCTGCCTTTTAACATGCTAGTTTTCTAGCATGATGAATCAAGGACAAGTAAACAGGAACAGAGATATGAATGCCACAGCTTTTGAAATCCAACCTCTCTTACCTTATATTGCTAATTTGGGGGTGGAGGTGGTTCAGTTTACAATTCGGATTCCTCCATAATGATGTCTTTCCTCCACAGCTCTCACACACAACACAAATCTTTTCCACAAACCTAAAAATAAAGTATATTGCATACTCCAGTTGCAGTGTTGTTTAACTTGGTGTGACAGACTGATAAACACAAATATAGGCAACACAAAATGACAGTGAGGTGTTTTGACCAAATATGATTTGAAGGGCATGGTAAAGGAGCAATTAAAGCAGCTGTCATAAGCACTGACTTTCTACAACGCTTCTGATGTTCCAAAAACTTCCCTACTGTGTGCCTATAAACAGTTATTTTCAATGAGACAATGCATGTTGATTTATTGTTTTCACGTATTGATGTTCACTCATCCCATGAAAATAAAAAATAATACATTCGATATTGACAAAAACTCTGTGTTACCTGAGTAAACCTGCAGGGAGGGCAAGTCCCATAGTCCCATTTCGTTTACTGAGAAAAAAAAAAAGAAAAAAAGAAAGAAAGAAAAAAAAAAAGACAAATCTACACAACAGCAAAACTTCTATATCAACATTACTTCTACTTTGTGTTTGCCAGATTTCAGCAAATTTAGCTAAAACCATTTTTACCCTTCAGGAATTCTGATTGCCATTTCCATTAACCATGCCAAACCACCCCTTAGGAAACTGAACAACCAGCTGATGATACTCTGTACAAACTCAGAAACATATTTTCCCTTCATATTTGCTTATTTTGAGGAGGGATAAACTGTTACCCACAATGACAGGCTAAATGTCTAAAACAGCACCCACAAACTATTCACTAATAATAATATTTAATAATATTAATTATTTTTAACTTCTTCAGAGTTCCATTATGAAGACCAACTACGCTGAAGAAAAAAAAATAAAGATCCATGGGAAACATACACAATACCAGCAGCATAACAACGCCGCTGGTTGGCAGATCAAGCTCTTCTTGATGCCCCAGTAAATTAAATTGTATGATCTTCCTTGGTTTGGCATGCAGAGTGCCCTCACTGAATCACCAAGTTGGTTTCATGTAAAATAAAGCACACACAAATTCTTCTTTGTTCCAGCTATAACATATTTATCTGATGTTCAGAACAAGTTATCATATTTTTTTATCATTTTGCTATTCTTCATAACACAGGTGATGGCTACAAACTGATGGAGAATGAGTGCCATGAGGGAAAATCTCAGCTCCTTTCAACTTAGTGGAGTTCTGCCTTTGAGTCACCCCAGCTTTGTTAATAAGTAAAAGGATTCACAGGCATTTGGATTCAGCTCATGTTCAGAAGCAAGAACATTGACCTATGCAATATCTCTTAATATTACAGTGAATTTAGGTAAATCCAGCTTTATACATTTTCTTTCGTCCTTAAGTGATCTATCTCTCTTTTTCCTTTATTCTTTCTTTTTTTCTATTACTGGCAGCAGCTCTTCTGAGAGCCAGAAGAATTCCTGCATCACTGAATAAAATACCAGAGCATCTCATGCAGGTGAGCTGCCTCATGTCAGGCACTCCAGACTTGCCAGGCAAGAACTGTAGTAGTCTTGAGAGATGACTGTAGAATACTAAATCAAATTACCATAGTGCATTTTGCAGCACTTTATAAACTAACAATTCCACAAATTTCCTTCTCCTCCTCCTTGGTTATTTCGCCAGTTTACTGCCTTGGACATATAATTCATAAATCCATAAAATGTTAGTGTGATGTCTAAAATAAAAGAATTAGAAATCAATTTTTCATTATTTGCCCAGAGTTGCCAGAGTTCTCTTCTTTTTCTTCAGACTCAAATGGCTAACATTTACAAAAATTGTTAAGAGTGCCACCTACTGATAATAGGTGTACAAATGAAAAGGCTTTGGTTAATCTGTGTAAAATAATCATTCATTACTCAAGCATTGTTTTAGCTATATAAAGTTTAAAAGTTTTTAAATGGATGTTTCATGTTTTGTAATTATGTTAAAATTTAGATTTGTGTATAACTTAAAAATGAGGCTATTTAAGGGGTAAAACTTTGGAAAGTAGTAAATTATTGCCCTGTTGTAAAGCAGTAAAAATCAGGGCAAACTAGAAGAGTCACCTGTTTAAAATCTGAGTCACATTACTAAGATCAATGCCCACTGCTGGAATTAGTTTCATATCAGATCCGAGTTTGCACTCTGCAGATAAATATACAAGTAATGAAAAGTAATGTCTCCTACCTTATTATGTTGGCCTACACAGACAGAGGCAGCTGGCGGTGTCATGGCAGTAGAGGCTGAACTTTCACGCCAATATTTTTTACATTTTGCTGTTGTGCGACAGATGGCAGCAGAGGGGCAGTCTTGACAAAATGACATCTGACACAGAAGTACTGTTAAATAAGGGTGAGTCACTAAATTCCTCCACGTGGAAAAAAATGTCATCCACTGACGTTCACTAATGCTTGCTGAATTTTATGGAGACCAAACAGTAGATGTAGCACAGTGAGGCAATGAGTTGTGTGTTTCAGCAGTGATGACAGCAATGGGAGAGACAAGCCAAGTTCCAAACGGCCATGCACAGCTGTCACACTATGAAATGAAGAACTCCAGATCATCACTGGCAAAAACGCATAGCAAATGGTTGTGACTAAGTTGAAACAATAGTGTTCTGTAGCAGAAAATTTCCTCTATCAAATAGTATTACTGTATTCCTTGTAACTGTGGTAGTTTCCAAGGAAAGAAAGAGAAGGCATCACTTTCAGAATGACAAAAATACTTTAGATTCTGAATGTGGGTAATTGTCTCTGCAGAAGGAAGATGTCTTGAGATAAAACAACCCTCTTTTCTCATGGAAAGCTTAAAAATTAAGTCTGAATTCAGTCTTGGAATAGGGTAACCATTTTTTTATATATACCAACAATTATAGAATCATAGAATGATTTGGATTGGATAGGAAATTTAAGATCACCTAGTTCCAATCCCCCACTGTAAGTAGGGACATCTAATCTTCAACTGTTTGGAAGTTGCTCTGGTATGGCCACATGCTGACTTCTCTTCCTTCTCTATCTCCCACGAACAAATTCAATGTTTTTTTCCTCACTCCCTCCTCAACTATGCCTTCAGGCCTTCTACTCTCCATTAAGTGAAAATGTGCTGATTTACCCTTAAAATTGAATTAAAGTGCAAAAAAATAAAAATGTAAAGCAAGTGAAAATATGACCCAGTTTTGAACCTTGAATTCGATCCTCAAACTGGCTGCCCTCTGTTCTTTCTCACTGCCCTGCAAATAACAGTTTGGGAATGTCACTACCTGAAGCACTTCTCTGTTGTAATCCATACGCATTTGTTTCATCTCCTCATCTTTACTCTTGCAGCCTCCTCCTCTATGCTTTTGCAAGCTCTCACACTAAAACAAACAATTGCGTTGCCTACCCTTTTTCTGCCCAGACCTCCCAGGCTTGATCTCAGAATCAAACTATTCCTCTTCCAAGTCCTTCTGTCAATTAGCACTGACCCCTGCTCAGCTCATGACAGGTTTTTGACAGCTCTTTTCATGGTTCTGCTGAGAAGAGCTGCACAAACACATCAAGCAGGTGTTTCTGTAGATGGTTCTACAAAAACAAACAAACAAAAAAACCTGCAGTTAATTATACCTGATACCATGGTGCAGAAAAAGAAATAAAAAGACTAACATGGCACAGAAACAGTGTGAAGCAAAATATGTTGTGTGGGATTCCATACATAATATATCTTATATTTTCAGCCCTCTGAATTATTCTGTTTACCCTCAGAATCCTTTTACTTATGCTCGGTGGTCTGAAATTCCTGTCTCAAATTATTTGGCTCAGCAATATTTTATAATAAGTTTGCAAAAAGGACATGTACATATGAATTATCAAATTACTGAATTACTTACTGTAAAGTCTAAAACCACCTTTTCCACTTGTATTGCTTATCACCTGATTTGGAAAGTGATTCTCTCTATAGCTACCAAGTTCTGAGTTAGCAGCAGGATCACTTTCTAAATCATTTCCCAGTCTGTCACCTGTATCTCCAGCAGGTGTTTGATACATATTTTCATTTTTTATAACCACTTCCTCTTTCTTCTCTTCGTTTACATCACTCTATCAGTGCACACTTTTTATTCCTTAGTTTTATCTCTCCACCTATATCCCACAGAGAATGCTCCAGGCTTCTCCGTGGTTTATAAAAAGACATTTTCTCTTATGGCTTTCTCTTGAAACTTCAATCATTCACTGCTTACTCTTGGGCATACTCTCACATATAATTTCCCTTCCCTAACAAGCATATTTTCTTCTTCTGGGGACATATTTACAACAAAAGTTCAGGGGAATCAGAAGTAACATTTCTGTGGTGCAACCATTGGAGACCCATGTCTGAGAATAATGACATGATTCCTAACACCACTGTAGCATCTGCACCTTCATCGTGTACTAAGAAGAAGGAAATGTGAGTAGAACAGGAATACTTACAACAGAATTCTCAGTGAAGTCAATGGCTCTGTCATAAGCATTTTAAGTGTTTACCAGTATAGGTAAGTACAGCAGTTGGCAAAACTTTTGCAAGATGTATTTCTGATCATATTTCTGTGACTCCGGGCCCTAGGCTCATCTTACTCTTCTTTTTTTCTTTTTCCAACTGAAACTTCTGGACAGTTCCAATAGAAACTGAAAACAAACCTGGGACCATTCTCCTACCCTGTGTCTTCAAGGCCTCTCCTGAAGTACTGCATCCAGATGTGGAGCCCTCAGTACAGAAGAGAGGTGGACCTGCTGGCATGCATCCAGAGGAAGACGACAAGGGATGGAATACCTCTCCTACAAGGACAGGTTGAGAGAGCTGGGGCTGCTCAGACCAGAGGAGGAAAGGATCCAGGGAGAACTGAGAGAGGCCTTTCAGCATCTGAAGGGCAGCCATAAGAAACAAGGGGATAGACCCTTCTGCAGGATCTGTGGTGATAGGACAGGGAAATGGTTTCAAACAAAAAGAGGGGAGATTTGAACTGAATTTAAGGAAGAAGGTTTTTACAACATGAGTGGTTAGGCACTGGAACAGGTTGCCCAGAGAGGTGGGCCCATCCTTTGAGACATGCAAGGCCAGGCTGGACCAGGCTTTGAGCAACCTGATCTTGCTGTAGGTATCCCTGCTAATTGCAGGGGAGTTGGACTAGATGACTTTCAAAGGACTCTTCCAACTCCAAAGATTCTGTGATTCTATGACTGCAGACCTCATTTTCGGTATTCTAAAAATTCACTTATTTTAAGGCTACATATTAGTGGCTTTCCTGAGAATTTGTTGAGAGGGGGAAATGTTAGTCTGCTGGAGTGTGTGAAATGCAAATTAGGTCAAGGTAATCTCTGTACTGTTGTTTAGATATCAGACCTCGGTCAAACAGGAAAGGAAAATTTAATTATTTTGTTTCCATTCACAGCCTGGATGAAATTAGAGTTTCAGTGTTCAGTTGTAAACAGCTTATTTCAATCACCTCCTAAGTTTTTCTCAAAAAATTTCCAGAATATATTTTGAAGAGTTGCACAGAAATAGGAGTTTTTCTGTGCCTCCCAAATAGAAATGGTAACCAGATGTAGCAGCTGGCCAGGCTATCCAAGAACTCCAAGCAGGTGAGATGGCAACTGAACATGGAAATTAAATTAATAGATTTATTTTTTATAAGCAGTTAATGTAGCTGGATGAAAACAGAACAAATAAGTATGTATCTTTCTTTACCCTTACTCTCCAAAAAAAAAAAACAAAAACCCTCACCGAAACAACAACAACAAAAAACAAAACTAATGCCTGAAGCCTGCTTAAGTCACTTTAGGATACCACCAATCATTCAATCTAACATTAATAAGCATACTAAATGAATGAAAGAATTTATAATCTTCTCACTATGGATTTCTCCTCTGTGATATAAATATCTGTAAAAAGCTCCCACAAGGTACAGCAAAAGATGTCTTTAACCTTAGCAAATGTAATTTTAGATCAACTTAACATTATTTTTCTCAGAATGAAACCATATGTCACCTAATGGCTCGGGAGAAATACTGGCATATGGAGCTTTTCACATTTCCACTGCCAGTTTGAATCTCACCAAGGTCAGTAACAACCAACCCTGATGCATCAGAAGGTTGTGGAGTAATCTATATAAAATGAATCGGCCTTCTCAGCCCAGATCCTACAGCAATTTTGTGCACAAGAACATGGTAACTGCAAATAGCTCATATTTGCCATTCTGCCAGCAATAACAGAGAGTCATCCAGAGATTAAATAATTGTATATCCATGAGATTTCACACTGTAGAATTCACTCCCCCAAACTGCTGACGTGTAGGATACGGCTTTTTTGAGATACAGCCCTATGTAGAGCTGATGGCTCTCCTCAGACAATCACTTGTAGCTATTTTGCACTAACTTAGTTCCTCCCAACTCTTCCTTCATACACATTTATACTATTAGACAGATAAGTTTAATGCCTGTATTAATGTTCCACACAGGCTGGTAGATCTTTAGGTAATGACAACTCTTTTTTCTGAAGTGAAGATTCAGACTTGGTAGAAGCATAATAAATCTTCTCCAAAAGAAGAATGTGGAATTCATCATGCAGTGCCATGATGAGAGCATGTTAAAGGATATAATCATTTTATGAAAGTTGAAGAAAATACTACAGGATTATAACCATTTAACTGTCTTTGAAATAGTATCTTGGAGTAGAAAAGAATTAAATAACAATATTAAGGCACGCTTTATACCAGAGTACACCTAAGGCCTGAGAAAAAATATATTTAAAAGCCTCTAAGAAAAAATTACCAGGGAGCCTTTTCCTAATTTTCAACAGGAGCAATTTTAATCAATATGACACTTAAGTGTTGTCTTTGCACTAGTGAAAATACTTTGTATCTAGATAATTCGTTCTCAGTTAGGCTTCAAAAAGTATTACTCTGTTTTTATTTCCTACTGGAAAATTTAAGAAGAGATATTTTAATGTGTAGTGTGACACTGATACACAACTGGGAAATGAAGGTAGGCAAAATCATAGAATCACAGAATCATCAAAGTTGGAAAAGACCTCCAAGATCATCCTATCCAACTGTCCAACTATCACCAATAGCTCTCACTAAGCCATGTCCCTCAACACAACAGCTAAAATGGTCCTTGAACACCGCCAGGGTCAGTGACTCCACCACCGCCTCCGGCAGACCATTCCAGTGCCTGAACACTCTTTTGGAAAAGTAGTATTTCCTAACATCCAGCCTGAATCTCTCCTGGTGTAACTTGAAGACATACCCTCTAGTGCTATCGCTAGTTACACGATAGAAGAGGCCGACCCCCAGCTCACTACAACCTCCCTTCAGGTAGTTATAGAGAGCAATAAGGTCTCCCCTGAGCCTCCTCTTCTCCAGACTAAACAATCCCAGCTCCCTCAGCCATTCCTCATAAGGCCTGTGCTCCAGACCCCTCACCAGCTTAGTTGCCCTTCTCTGCACATGTTCCAGGGCCTCGATGTCTTTCTTGCAGTGAGGGGCCCAAAACTCAACACAGTTCTCCAGGTGTGGCCTCACCACTGCTGAGTACAGAGAGACAATTACTTCCTTGCTCCTGCTGGCAACACTATTTGTGATAAAAGTCAGGATGCCATTGGCCTTCTTAGCCACCTGGGCACACGGCTGGATCATATTTATCTGAGCATAGACCAATACCCCCATGTCCATTTCCTATGCACAGTCTTCCAGCCACTCTGCCCCAGGACTGTAGTGATGCCTGGGGTTGTTGTGGCCAAAGTGCAGGATCCAGCACTTGGTCTTGTTGAACCTCATCCCATTAGCTTCAGCCTAGCAATCCAACCTGTCCAGATCCTTCTGTAGGGCCTTGCTACCCCCAGGCAGATCAACACTTCCTGCCGATTTGGCATCATCTGCAAACTTACTGAGGGTGCACTCAATGCCCTCATCCAGGTCATCAATAAAGATATTGAAGAGGACAGGCCCCAGTACTGACCCCTGGGAAACACCACTCGTGACCAGTTGCCAGCTGAATTTAACTCCTTTAATCACCACTTTCTGGGCCCAGCCCTCCAGCCACCTCCTTACCCAGCAAACAGTGTACCTGTCCAAGCCATGGGCTGCCAGCTTCTCCAGGAGAATACTGTGGGAGACAGTGTCAAAGGCTTTGCTGAAGTCAAGGTAGACCATATCAACAGCCTTTCCCTCATCCACCAGGCAGGTCGCTAGATCATAAAAGGAGATCAATTTGGTCAAGCAGGACTTGCCCTTCATGAACCCATGCTGGCTAGACCTGATCCCTTGGTTGTCCCACACATGCTGTGTGATCTCTATCAAGGCAGCCTGCTCCATAACCTTCCCTGGCACAGAGGTCAGGCTGACAGGCCTTATGACCCTTCTTGTAGATGGGAATCATGCTGGCAAGTCTCTAGTCTTCTGGGACCTCTCCAGTTGACCAGGAACACCAACAGAACATGGAATGTGGCTTGGCTATCGCCTCTGCCAGTTCCCTCAGCACTCTTGGATGGATCTCATCTGGCTCCATGGACTTGTGGCAGTCCAGGTGGAATAGTAGGTCTCTGTTTCCTCCTGAATTGCGGAGAGTTTATTCTGCACTCCATCTGAGATTTCCAGGTTAGAGAGTAGAGTACCCTGTGGATAACTGGTCTGACTTTTAAATATAGACCTAAATAGTGCATTGAGAACCTCAGCCTTTTCCTTATCCTCAGTGGTCACATTCACAGCGACGTCCAGTAAATAATGGAGATTCTCCTTTTTCCTCCTCTTACTGTTAATATATTTGTAAAAGAGTTTCTTGTTCCCTTTTACCCCAGTGGCCAAGGAGTTCAAGCAGGGCTTTTGCCTTTCTAATTTTCTCCCTGCACATCCTAACAACTTCTTTGCATTTTGTCTAAGTTGTCCATCTCTTTTTCTCCTGGAGCCTCAGGAAAAGCTCCCTGTTCATCCACGCTGGTCTTCTTCCCTGCTGGCTCACCTTGTGGCTCAGCAGGATAATCTGTTCCTGCGCCTTTAAGACTTCCCTCTCGAGGTGCAGTCAGCCTTCCTGCACCCCTTTATCCTCCACGACTGAATCCCAAGGGACCTTACTTACTAGTCTCCTGAACAATTCAAAGTCTGCCCTCCAAAGTCCAAGGTAGCAGTTTTGCTGTCCCCTCTTCTGGCTCCACCAAGAATCGAGAACTCCACCATTTCATGGTCATGCTGTCCAAGACAGCCCCTCACCTCCACATTTCCCACAAGACCTTCTACGTTCATAAACAGCAGGTCTAGCAGTGCACTTCCCCTGCAAGGGTCTGTATGAATCCTTCTTTGTTTTTCTGGCTCAAAGCTTGCTTCCTGAGGTATTTCTTGGGATAAGACTCTTAACTGATTTATTGAGGAGACAAGTGATGGGTGCTACTGTGTGAAAATCAACAACACTTTGTGGACATTTGAAAGCACCTTCCTCCAGAGCTGTTTGCCTCCGGAAGAGAATGCTCAGGAGTGTTTACTGGTGGAAGATCTGGCCTGTGACTAAATAGCTCCAGCTTGGTATGGGAAAACTGGGGAATGATACCATCGTGTCCTGTGAAAAACAGGATGCAGGTGGGCATCCCTGCTCCCTCTTATCTGCTGGCAAGGCCCGGAAGGTGGGAACAAAGGAGTTTCTGCTGAGATCCCAGAGCCAGGAGCTGCCAATCCAAGGAGAGCTGATTCAACCACTTTGGATTTGAGCTGTCACTCCAAAGAGAGCTGACTCGACCACTTTGGATTTATAAATAAGTTTGTACTACCATCAGAAAGTCGTTGTCATCAACGGAACAACAATGCCCAACGACTCACCACTACTGAAGATCAATGACTGAACTACGGAACCATGCTGGATCCATGGTGGTGACTATCTCCCTCTTGTTTCCTATAAAAACTCCTTGCTTCTATTTCCTATCTCTTCTATCACCCTTCTTCCCTTCCCCATCTCCCTGATTAAGATTTGTAATAAACTGGTTGGACCAACATTTGAACAGTTGTTTCTTAATCTCACGCCAGGTATACATTTATATAAAAGAACCTCATCTCCCTCCTATAAATTGGAGTGAGACAGGGTCTCTCACCAGCTGTAGAAGAAAGTTACCTACCATACACTCTAGGAATCTCCTGGACTGCTTCTTCTGTGCTGTGTTGTATTCCCAGCATATAATAGGGAAGTTGAAGTCCCCTATGTGAACAAGGGCTGGCCATCACACAACTTCTGCCAGCTGCTCATAGAACACCTCATCTGTCTCTTCATCTTGGTTAGGTGGTCTTTAACAGACCCCCACAAGGATGTTTGCCTTGCCTGCCCTTCCCCTGACCCTTACCCATAGAAATTTAACCTTATCATCCCCAGCCACCAACTCAATAACATCAAAACACTCTCTAACACAGCCATCCACACCACCATCCCTCCTTCCTTGTCTATCCTTTCTGAAGAGTTTGTTGCCATCCACTGCAGCACTCCAGTCATGGGAGCAATCCCCATGTTTCTGTAATGGCAACTAAGTCACAGTTTGCCTTCTGCACAAAGACTTCCAGCTCCTCCTGTTTGTTGCTCGTACTGCCTGCACTGGTGTAAATGCACTTCAGCTGAGCCCCTTGCCTCACCCCTAATCCCATTATCACCCCCCTACGCTCATCTCTAGCAAGTCAGGTTTCCCTTCCCCCTTCATATCCAGTTTAAAGGCCTCTCTACAAGCCCTGCCAGCTCCTGTGCAAGGATCTGTTTCCCCCTTTGAGATGGGTGGGACCCATCTGCAGACCTCAGGGCAGGTGCTGAGTAAACTGTCCCATGATCAAAGAACATAAAATTCTTGCATTTGCACCAGCCTCTCAGCCATGTGTTTACAAGATGGATTGTTATGTTCCTCTCAGTGTTCTTCCCTGCCACTGAAGGAATAGAGGAAAATATGACCTGTACACCAGCTCCATCAAATAACCACTCCAGTCCTCTGAAATCATTTTTGATAATCTTCAGGCCTCTGTCAGCGACTTCATCACTCCCACTTGAACAATCAATAAAGGATAATAATCAGAAGGGCAGGTCAGACTGGGGAGTTTCCTAGAAGTATCCCTGACCCAGGCCCCACGGAGGCAGCACACCTCCCTACATATAGGGTCAGACCAACATATAGAGCCCTCCATTCCTCTCAGTAGGGAGCCACCTACGACAATCACCCTTCTTTCCTTCCTGGCAGAGGCAATCTTGAGGTGTGGAATTGACCTCACCCTAGACAGCTTTGCAGGTAGACCTCCCACCTCATCCTTGCTCACCTCTCCTTCAGTTTCCAGGGCCTCAAACTTATTGCATAGAGGTACCTGGGGAACCAAGGTAGGTCAGGACGGGGGTTGCCTGTGTCGCTGAGCTGGGCTCTGTTTCCATTCCTCCTCTTCTCTCAAATTGGCTCCCTCTGCTCAACTAATGCAGGAGAGAGGGTCCACCACTGTTTGGGGGGTGTCACCCCATTGTCTTTCTCACAGAGAGGTACTCCACCAATCTATCTCCTGCTCACACTTCCTGACGGTCCTCAATCTCTCCACCTCCTCCTTGAGCTCCACTACCATACTAAGCAGATCATCCACCTGCTCATACCCCACAGAGGTGGAATCCCTTCTGCCCTCCCCCAGCAGCAGCAAGCTCAGGCACTCCCTGCAGCCAGAGGTCTGCACAGCCACATTTCTGGGCAGGCCCTCTGTCTGGATCACCACAGCCTTCTTGGGGCAAGCCTGCTGTCTGGTGAAGACCATGTTTAAACCTGTGGTCTCAGAAACTGCCAATAGGAGAGCTGGTCTCCTGAGAAAAGAGAAACAGCACTTACGTGCCCTGCTGCTCGACCCACCTGCTGCTGAAATACGGTATGGGCAGTGCAGGCCATGCTCACGCACTGACTTCACCTCCTATTCTCAGTGGCCAGGTAGCTTCTGCCCTCCCTGAGGCTGCTTACAGCCTAGCAGCCTGGTCAAGATCAAGAGTGGGCAGTGCTGACGCCACCCCTGCTAGCTCAATAGCCTACCCACAAGCTGACAGACCCCAGCACAGGCACAGCAATTTTGCTGGCTTCAAAAAGCCCTAAAAAGAGCTTTCTCATCACCCTTCTTGCTTCAGATCCCTTGCCCAGTGCAGTTTTATCTGCCCTGAAGCCAGTCTCCGCAGCAATGCATATAATTGATAACATAGTTTTTATGCACTCTGTGGGAGCTGTATCACATAAGGCTAATAGGAGGTGTTTACAAAGAAAAGAGAAACAGAGAGAGGATTTAAAAAACAGGAGTATTTTTCCTGATTAGACAATATTCCACGTATTGCCACATAACCAAAGAACCTACATGCAAGAATTAGTGTGAGTCACTACTTTACTGATGTAACAAAAAATCTACACCTGCGGGTAGGGTTTTTATGTTATTAGGCTTGATATTTTGCAGTGTTTTTTTCTTATCGTTACTTCACAAGCTGAATATGCATACACAGAAAGCAGCACACATAGCTTACAGATTTGGCTTTCTTTTTTTTCTGTTGTAAATCATACTGTTATTTTAGAAAGGATATGTATTATGTCAAGTACTGAAAAGGATACTGTCAGATTCAATACACACTCCCCTTTGTCACTATAGTAACTAGACTGTAATCTAAATCTCATCTCTTACTCTTGTGTCAGACTTGTCTCACAAGGCTCCACACTCCCAGCCTCCCAGAATCTCATTTTCTATGTCTTCTGTGTTGTTCAGCCTCATAAGCAGAGCTGTTGCCAGGAAACCAAGAAGGGCTACCACCACCAGTGTTAGCTTTGTGTGGAAAGATTTCAAATGAGTGTACATATACCTGTGTCCTCACTGGCTGCTGCAACCTAAGAGATGAGTAGAGCAGGTTCCGCAAAAAATGAAGAAACGACTGCTGAGAGCTGTGTGCCATGCAGGATGAACCCTGATCCACCTCCATGCCTGCAACTAGGGGAAAAGTGAAGTGCTATGGAAGGATGACATCATATACTGACAGCACACAGATCGCTCTGAAAAAACGATCAGCTGCTGCCCAATACTTATTTTCTGAGGTACCCAAAGAATTTTTACTGAAAGTTACCTTGACTTCTTTCTTAAACTTTTTTCTAGTTATGTCAGCTTTTACATCCAGCTGTATAACAGAGATTGATCTGATAAACCTCAGCTTCTGTTAAAATTTTAAGCCATCTCTTCTTCTACATTTTATTTCAGATAATTTAAATTATTATAATATGTTTGTGCAATAGGTATCATATGTACATTTTCCTCTTCAAATGATAACTTTTTCCTTGTATTTCTATTAGAATGGTGTACAGATTTGCAGGGTGTTTGGAAAACTGGTGGATGACACAAAACTGCAGGGAGTTATTGATTCACCAGAGGGCAGTGCAGCCATCCAGAGGGACCTGGACAGGTCGGAGAAGTGGGCTGACAAGACCCTTATAAGGCTCAACAAGGAGAAGTGCAGAGTCCTGTATGCAGGGAGGAACAACCTCAAGTACCAGGACATGCTGGGAGCCACTCAGCTGGAAAGCAGCTCTGCAGAAAAGAGCCTAGGACTACTGGAGGACACTACGATGAACATGAGCAAGCAATGTGCCCTTGTCACTGAGAAGATCAGTAGTATTCTTGGCTGCACTATGCAAAGTATTACCAGCAGGTCAAGAGAGGTGATCCTTCCCCTCTACTCAGCATTGGTAAGACTGCACCTGGAGATTTGTGCCCAGTTCTGGGTCACCCAGTTCAAGAGAGAGCTGGAGATACTGGAGTGAGTTCAGTGAAGGGCCACCAAGAAGACAAAGGGCCTGGAGCACCTCTCCTGTGAGAAAAGACTGAGAAAGCTGGGACTGCTCAGCCTCGAGAACAGGAGGCTCAGCAGGGATCTCACTAATGTATAGAAATAACTGAAGGGAGCATGCAAAGAAAGTGGGTCCAGGCCCATTTTCAGTAGTGCCCAGTGCCAGGACAAGAGGCAGTGGGCACAAACAGAAGCACAGGACATTCCCTCTGAATATCAGGAAGTGCTTCTGTGCCATTCAGATGATGCATTACAGTAGTGTGAAAGAGAAGTATAGAATAGTGGTTTCTTCTATTTGTTTCCTTTGTCCTGATAACAAGGCTGCAGAAACTGCAGACATCAATTTGAAGTGCATGTGTATGCATTTATCATGTTGAAGTAACGGGATTTGTACAGCTGATAAAAAAGAGGGCTCAGGAGAGACCTAATGACAGTCTTCCAATAGTAAAGGTTAGGTGCAGGGGAGGTAAAGGTATTGTCTACGCAAGAATGCACAATGACAGAAGAGGCAACATACACAAGTTACTTTGGGAGAAACTCCATCAGGATATAGGAAAAAAATTCCTTGCTGTGAGGACACGGTCCTGAGCAACCTGCTTGAGCAGACTTCCAGGAGTCCCTTCCAATCCTGAACATTCTTTTATTTGGTAACAGCTAAACTCCCAAAATGATGAAATCTTTTTTGCTGGAAATACTGAAGATCTTGAAGGTCTTTCCAAACCTGAGCAATTCTACAATTCTATGATTCTATGACTCTGCTTGAGGAGGTTCTGGATAACCTAATCCAGGTCAATATGAGCAATAAAATGATTGGAACAAATAATTTGCAGCAATAAACATTTGGTAAAGAAAAAAAAATCACTTTCATCTCAAGGTGTTTGACATGTGAAAGCATCTTTTTCTAGCACAAATGTACACAATTCCCACATATTCCATTACCACAGATACAACTCAGGTACTTGTTTCACCTCTTTGATTATGATCTTAGTGTTTTATTTCTTTCCCCAGCTGAATACTTTCCTTCATGTAATGACTGTCTCTACACGTTATTCCTCTTCTATTGCTCAACTGCAGTCTGAGGAATACTCACAAGAAATCACCATTCTTATGCAGTGTTGCACTAGGAGTTTGAAAACAGTTATGATGCAGCTTGTTCAGCTTGCTTTCTGTCATTTCTGCAATCACATCCAGATAAACCTTCTCACATACTTGTTTCCATAATTTTGCTATTTATCACATTTCTTGTTAAGTTTTGATAAGTCCATATTAAACATTATTTGCTAGGAATAACAACAATTTCAAATATGCCACTGATGCACACAGTTTGTTCCTTCATTCTAAGTATGCCATAGATCAAGCTATCTACCTGCAATGGTGAGCATATTAAATCACTTGCAGTTCCATTTGCATGATCATCTTTCCAAACACTCCTTCTGTGCTGCTGACTTAAGCACTTTGAAAGACTGACTTGAAATTACTGTTTTAAAAATGTGAACATTGTCTCACTGAGTATGCAGGAAATTAAATGCATTAGCTGTTATCCATTTCAAATTAGATTCAGCACACAACTGCCTAATGTGAGTGCGCCTAGCAATAGCTTACATTTGTCTCTCCAATAAGCTTTTTAATAAAAAGTAATTTAGTGTTAAAAGTACCAGAAAGCCTTTCATTAGCAGTGGATGGGGTTTGATTTATTCATGTGCCATGCAACATACGTTGCTGATGTTGTAGTCTACCACATGTTCAATTTTAAGTAAGCGTTTCAGATCTGGGTTGATATCTTGCAAAGAGCCCATCTGCAGTTTTGCATCTTGCGTGGCAGGAACATTCAGTGAGCTCAGGGTGGCTGGTTTGTGTTGGTGAATAAATCAGAGAACAAGACATGGGGCATCAGGTTGCAGATTGGAGGGATCATGCTGTTTCCTCGGATCATGCTGGGTTCTGTTTTTCCCAAAGTTGTTTCAGGGCATGCTTTTAATTTACGTATTCTTTTTTGCAGCAATTGCAGTTATGTCCTTCTAGGGCCTCTGCAGAGAGGACATGTCATTCATATATTTTCAAATATGCAACAACCAGAGTCACAAGGCCATATTTTGCATAAGGTATCTATCCTGAATAAGATATTTCATTGTAGTACTGCAATGCATGGAAAAACGAAGTTTGGAGGTACTGTCAAGACCCATATATGGAAAGCAGTTCAACATCTGCATCATCCAAGGTGTCATGAAACTATTCAAATAGGACTGGAGTTATTGAAGGTACATACATAGGAGGTACAGGCAGGCTTTTGTGAATCCTGTTTAGTCTAACACTATAATTAGACATTTTTTTATAACTGCAAGATACCTCTCCATATCAGCTACTGCTTTTTGAAAAGCTTTGCTTATCTATTTTGCTTTGCAGATGCACACCTCCAGACTCATAAATAATTAAACATATTTTATGTCTTCTTTTGTTTGAGTAGTTGTCAGTCAATTTTGCCACAGGTCAGACAGAAGTGTGCATAAAGAGGTATTTTTCTCTGGTTCTTCATATACTTAAGGCCACATGCCAGCTTTCACATTTATGTTACCAAAAAGCAGACAATTGAAATGCTGTTGTAAAAATGTTCTGTGCTTTTAAGAAACTGAAAACTGAGATGCTCCAACTTATTGCAGAATTCCTAGATAACCTCTACAGACGACTACTGGGTAGACCAACAACATTGCTTGAAAAGTTTCTTACCCTGATAAGGATATTAAAACAAACCCTAAGACATTACAGAATGAAATATTTCAAGATGCTTGCTCACAGTTCACAGATTCAGTTCTTCCAAATTCCCTCAGTAATGTGCACTTCTACACAGTTGCCTTTGCTACTGGAAAGCTGCTGAACGTGTCTGGTAAGAATCATTAAAATGCTCCAGTGATGAAAACAACCAGAGTCTTGTCAGTTCAGGAGTCCTGAAGAAGGGTAAAAGGAGAGAGAAGCAGCCCACCAGTGCATTAAATAAAGTTATTTTCCATTTATCCCAAGGAATCCAATTCAGGCAAATATCTATCACCCAAAATATTTGCATCTTTGTTAAAATACATTCATATCACGTGTGGAAGGAGATACTATTCAGACTCAGTTCCTCAATACTGACCCCATGTCTCCTGAAGCATTAAAGATGTGGAGCAGAAACTGGAATTCTATTCTGTTCTTTCTCTCTCAACAATGAGGGATAAAAACTTGCTTTTACATACTTACGCTATATGTTCATACATGAAGCTGTTCCTTCTGGTCTCTTTTTCTTTGAAATTATTTGAACCTTACATTTAATTTCAGAAAACAACAACAACAACAGCAACAAAATGACAAACGGATCCCAAAGGAAGTAGCCTGAGAATAGGCAAGTAATGAAAAGAGAGATTACATAAGTGCACCAGAGATGAAGGGAAAAAGCATGCATTCAGACATTATTAGACACCTGAGATACTCTGTGAAATGGAAACTTGATGTTTTCTCAACAATCTCTGAATATTCTAGAAAAATTAATTGGGAGCTCATATTTATTATAGCCTATAACGTACAGACTTCCACTAAGAATCAGGTCTTAATACTTCTGATTCGTAGAGCAACTGTTTCTTCTTTCTCCCACAGCCCTATTCCTTCTTCTTCCATTGTCTTACAAATCAGCTTCACTTTCTCTGTGTGATGAACAGCTAAAATAGCCTCCATCACTAACACCTGATTCTGTTTTGCTTATATGGCGAAATGCGGCCTCATGATCACCTCTTCTCCCCATGTATTAATTCATCCAGCCCTTAAGGCCTCTACTTATCCAGTTTTTTTCATGTAAAGAAGAAAGGCACTGTCATCCAAAATCTGGGAAGAAAACTATCAGCACCAGAGCCCAATGGTAAAAAAAGTGTAAGGTGTATCTTTTACAGGCTCAAAAGGGGACTTATTCAATTCTTATCTATCTCTTTTGACAAGAGAACTTTCAGCCTGCTCATCTTGCTGCCCCACAAAGACCTCCTTCATCTGTGGGTGCTGCCTGGTGGTTTACAATTTATATGTGAGTCAGGATGTTCTTAAAACCAATCTTCAGCTAAGCTAGAGCAGTGCTGAGAAGTGATACAAAAGCAGACAATTAACTTGCAATATTTTCTTTGCTAAAACAAGTATCATTTGGATTATAAATGAACATTATCACTTGTATTTGCAATGCAGGGTAATGTGTCTCAATAACACAGTACTGTACGAACAAAGATGTATTTTATGATATGAACAGAGAAAAATGACTTGTACAAAAAAATGTTTTCTTATGCATTAATCTGGCCACATTAAAGAAAAGTGTGATTGCTTCAACTTAAACAACAGAAAAATATCAAGATTATTTAATTAAATAAGGTTGTTGAGTTTTGGGGTTTTTTGTTTGTTTGTTTGTTTTGTTTTTATTTTTCTGTCATACGGAACTTTTAAACCTTTTTTTCCACCAGCAAAATCTGATGCATTTTGAAGATATCCTACCACAGCCGACAGAAATAGAATCTGGATAAACATTGCCATCTAGTGGAGCCCTGTGCGGCAGAGTATACTGCAGCCTCACGATTTTACTCAGGAGCAATTAAAGCTCCTACTTAACAGAAAAAGTTTTCTAAGATAGATAAGCAACAGTGAGTCTTCAACATAGGTTGCACAGACAGAAATGATTTTACAATTTTTGCTAGCTGAGTCTTGGTTGGGATGTCTTAATTGGGGGCCTTTTAACCCTGAAGAAGTACTTTGAATCAGAAGTAAAACAAATAACAATTCTTTGTTCCCTTTTTATGAGATGTGTATGACTATTAAAGTATTTGTTTCACAGTACAGAACCCAATCCATAAGCAAGGAGACTGCTCGTGCCCACAGAGATGTATCCTTTAGTGCAAATTTGAAGAACAATGGGAAGTGTTGGAAAATCTGAGACATTCCTAAAGATCCAGCATTTCATAGACATAGATCTTGCATAATTTTCTTAGGCTGGCAACTCCCCAGACACGAAAATTACTTGAAAAATTTAGCCTCAAGCTCAGATGAGTCAGGAAGTTATTTGGGGATTTATTAATGAATGACAAATAAAGAAAGCCACAGAGAGATGAGTCATTTCACCATAACACCAAAGAAATAACAGACATAGCCCTTCTAGTTCTTATTCCCTTTGGCTTTTTCTTTTCTTGTTCTGTTTTTGCTTATTTGTTTGTTTCCTCATTATTCAGAGTAATTTGCAGCTATTGCACTTCAATTTTAGTTTCTTTAATGACAATTTTCTATAGAGCTGACTCACAGATGAAGGATTTGTCCTCCTGATATGGTAACAAACAACCTCTAACCTCCAATTTCCTCATGTTTTTCTTCTCCTGAGTCATCTACTGTTAGTTCTAAAGCCTTTTCACTATGAAATAACAGAAGTTCAGACCACTCTCTAGCATTATCACTCCTCATGTGTGTCAGCTACGATAGCAGGTAAATCAGAGCTGTGTCAGAGACAGCAGCAGCATCAGAGATTACACCTTCTGCAATTTTTTTTTACAAGAATAAGGCTGCTCTCACACAAGCTTCATAGTACTTGAATCAACACTTACTTGGAGAGCTGGCAGAAGCAGAACCCCAGCAAGAATAAAGCTGATGAGCAGTTAGGGTGTGGTCAAGAAGCATAACGAGAAAGGATGAAAGTCACTGCACGGAAATGAGGCAAATGGGCTTCTCAGCAGACAGTGTAGTCATTTGGCTGGGAAAGTAAACATGGCAGCAGAAAGGAACAAAGATAAATCTATTGCACTTGACATTGGCTTCAAGGTCACTCAGTGACACCTTAAAGTTTGAGTACAGATAAAGATCCACCCAAAATCAGTGCAAAGCAAAATTTATGTGCTACTCAGCCTACAGGAGTAAACAGATTCACTGGTGGATGCGATCTCCTTTGTAGACTACCACCAGGGCAGAGGATGACAGACACTCTGCGCTGCGAGGGCTTGTCAGAGGCATCAGGGAGGGACATCACAGATACATACAGCAATATAATGGCAGAAATAACATTACTATTGCTGTTCATTTAGCAGAAGCAGAACCACAGATTTGCAGCCACATGAAGTTTTATTTGAGAAAAGGCTGGAAGGGGAGATTGCAGGTTGCATTCCATGACAGAAATAGCCAAATAAGTTCTTGCTGAGCACTTATTTATTCAGCTGGTTTCATGTAAATAAAAGGAATGAGACCAAAAATCGAAACAACAGAAATACATGCTGATGGTGACAGTTTCTAGTGGAAAACATGACAAATGTTTCTAAACTTCATCAAACTCAGACTAAACTATGTCCACTGATTGCAATTCTGCACAAATCAATAGCATCTTTCATCACACATCTTTATAACATTTTGCATTCAAACTTTTACTACAGTCCTTTCCCTTAACCTCTGATCCAAGGAGAGAGCTGTATAAAATTTTTGTCTCGTGCACTTTCACAAATGTTATCATTGCTACCAAACAGAAATATAACCAATGAAGTTAGGAAAGAATGCTCAGGATTCAGATCTCAAGTAGGGCTGGCAGCTAGAGGGAAAAGGAAAAAAAAAAGGG
>JACDJE010000409.1:311767-327629 GCA_016647715.1 Pavo muticus | reverse complement strand
TTTTGGTGGCATGGAGGAGGCAGCATCCAAATAGTATATGCTTTAGGCTATGGCAAAGCTAATAGGATCTGCTATGTTCTGGTTTTGTGCCTGCATGCTCTCAGTGGGTACCCCCCCCACATCATCACTTCAGTAAGACCTCATCTAAATTTAGCATGTTACCAGATGAACATATCTTTTGAGGAGCACTTCTTTGAAAAGACAATCGCAACTTAAATTTCATTTCTGATGCATAGAGAACTTGCACAAAATTCATACTGAACTGAACTGGAACATTAACAGTGGATTCTGTGATGAATATCTTGGCACAAAAGCATGAGCACCTGAATTACAATTAGACAGGCGAGCAGGCAGCAACTGTATATCAGATTAAGTTCTGTGCTATCTGAAAGAGAAGATAGGAGCTCTAAGAAGCTGTAATAGTTCAAAGAGAACACAAATGGTAAAGCTTGGGGATGGACCTAGATTTTGAACACTCTAAGATACCTTGACACCATGCCATTAGATATGAGACTGTATTTTAATTTGAGGTATATACAGCACCCTGTATTTGTCCCCAGAGGAAGCTCTTTGATGGAATTATGTCTACTGCTCCATACTCCTATATTACATTCCCTGCTTGGCAGATCAGGCCTGTTCCTTAATCTTTTTTTCATCCTTCCATGTTCAGCATGTCCCAGAGCAATACAGTAGCAGGGAAGCTGTGGCTGCACCATAAACATCTTTCTCCAGGACAGAGCTAGCAAAGCTGCTGCTACTCCAGCTTTGCAAAATGTTCACAAAGCATGAAGGATGGAGACACACAGTTTGCTATCTTGCTGCATGCTCATGCAAAGGTTAGAAAGAATCTAGTATAGGATAAAAAAAATCAGCAAAATCCTTATTGGGAACATCAAGCTGTCTTTGGTTCTCTCTGCTCTCTTTGTAGCATCCTTTCACCTAATTAGAACAGTGAGGGGTTTTGTCAATTTTTTAGTAGATGACAAGTTATTTCTAAACTTCCCTGCATAAATAATTTTAAAGGCACATTATTTCAAGATGCAATTCTGGGATCAAATTCTGAGCAGAGAAAACAACCCCAGGAAAAGCTGACATCTCTAGAACAAAATTTCTGCCAGTTTTCCAGGAGGATTTGTTCTCACTAGCATCTTAGCAAACAAAAATGTGTGCTAAAGAGTAAGATTGAGGGGAAAAAAAAAACTTTTTTAAAAAAGGAAAAAAAAAAAGCACTAATGATGCAAATGTAAAAAGTGAAATAGATGGAATAAAATTATAATACATATAATTTATTATATATATACTTATAATAATATATTATATAAATTTATAATTTATACATATAATTATATATGTATAATTATATATAACATATATTATTATAAATAATAAATAATCATAATAAAAATGACTTTTGCTGAAGCCACATCTTAAAAACAAACCGTATTTGCATCACAACCTCTGAGCAATGCTAGGCTGTGCTTCCCTGACACCAAGTGGTTAAACTGCAAAGGTGCACTCTTGCTCTCAGGCGCTCCAGATCCAGAAGGCTGTCAGAAGGGGGTTATAATTAAAGGTTCTAATAAAGACAATTCTCCTTATCCCACTCTTGATTAACTTACAGGTCCTAAGATGGTGTTTCATAAGAATGTCACATAATGTTAACTAATTGTTTCACTCTGTCATCTTCATTTTCCAAAGAAATTTCCATTTATTCATACTAAAAATATTGCTGAATCTAGAAGCCAGATTAAGTATTTTAAAATATCTCAGCTTCTGTTATTCTGTAACAGAAACCAAATCCACATTCTGTTTAAGTCAATAAATACCTATGCAGTATATTTTACAAGGGACTCACAGACAACAGAAGCTGAAACTAAGCCTGACGCTGAACAGACATCTCTTCCCATACTGCTATTACAGAAGTCAGAAAATAAAATGTATTAGTAAAGAAAAATAATTTTAATAAGTGCACCAACACAACTGTCACTCGGTTCAGGCCAACTGCCTTTCAAAGTTAATGATTATTGTGACCCAGACGTCTTCAGACTCTCTCAACAGTAAAATATCTGGTCCTATTCACTAAGTGTGATCAGCATTCAGGGGAAAAAATCCCATTTTCCTTTGAATTTCCATGTCTAATGAACAATTAAAATGAGTGCAATCATGTTTATTTCTGCTTCCTGCGTGGTTGTCCTCAACTATTCCCACTCATTTTGAGTTAATAAATTCTTCACAGTGGACTCTATGCTCTATGTCTCCCTGTTTGATTGTTAAGCCAAGTATGTCCAAATTTTCACTTTCATTTCTGTCATTCCTGACATTTCTGTTAATATAATTCTGTCTGCAATAAAACAGAAGAGGTTTTCCTAGCAGGTAAACTTTCTAAACTGCAGTTTAAATTCTTTTTTTTTTTCCAATCCATTAGCTTCAACCACAGGCAAGTGACCTTCAACCATAAACCTTTCTTATCTATCCTAGCCTTTTAAACACTGGGTTTCTGAGCACATGGCTTTACCATTACACTAAAAAGAAAGAAAAATAGAATTAAGGGCTTCTGAATGGATGTTAGGAGTCAAACAAGACTGGAAAATCCTGGGAACTATAGCAACCTGCTGGTGGTGTACTTTTTATATGAAGAAAATTGACTTCAGCATTTTCACCAGATGCCTAGTACAAGCTTCAGACATAATTAATTGCAGTAGTCTTAGCTGAGGTGATGATCACAGAGAAGGATTAATGCCAGTATTTTCTTGTGATAAAGAATAACAATTTTTGCCTAGCAAGCTAGGCATGAAGAAAGCATCGCTCAGACTTCATACTAACTCAGCTTTGCTAGGTACACTTTTGGTAATCAAAAGCAGATACCTTTGAAGAAAGTCAATACTGTGATAAATCCTTATTGCATTTCATTTCTGAATACCCTCACTTCCGATTTCATTTGCATTATTTCTTCCCACTCTGTTTTTAAACTGTTTTGGTGTACACTGATGAATCTTGGAGGAAGAGTCATCATCAAAAGAGACTTGACATGCTTTGCTGATTCGCATTTCAATGTTAAGCTTTTCATGGATGTAAAGTTACAACACACAACTACAGAATAAACAAATCAAAAGGCAATATAACAGAAGTTGCTATTTAGGAAGGCCCTGAACCACCTTGAGATGTTTTGGGATACCACTCAATTAAAGTTTGGTTCGCAGGGATATAGTATGCTATGTCAAGAGGCTGCATCCACCTAAACTGGGCACAAATGTCATCTTTACAGGGCCCTCAAGAATGCCCTGCATAGGAGGAATTAACTTGCTGCCTTGTAACAGTCACAGGAGAGGAGGAACAGAGGAGACGTATGGAAGGGACATGGCTGAAGACACAGTTGGAGATGGCAGCACTTTTATATCTCCCAGAACACATTCAAAAAGACAAGAGTTCAGGGAGGAGACTGATTTATTCTGCACAGTGTGCAGAGTAGAATATTCCCACAACATAAGTGTGCCAAGTCTTTACACCTGCTTCTATTTATAGTCAAATTTTTCACTATTTATCTACCTAAGTTACACCTACCTCTTACATGTGCATAGGATTACGTAAGCACAAGGTTACATAATATGTTTGAATCTTCTGTGCTTGCATGGGTATCTTTTATGATCTTTGTTGGTTGTTTGGGGAGATATCCCACTCCTCACTTTATCCACACTTGGGCACAAGGACACTTAGTCTATTCTGATTGGTCACTGCTTTGGACTTGGGCCCTCATCTCAACGCTGTCTGTCCTTGTTTCTTAGTTATAGCAGGCTTGGATCTTTAAAGAGAAACATCCTATCCTGGGAAGGTTGTTTATCCTAGATAAGCAGGACACCTGGAACTTAAAGCAGAGCTTCAACCTTGAGCAAATAATTCAGCCAGACCTGTCTCGGTCATGGTCCTAGTGTTTTACTAATTGTTTCCTCTGCAGTTCTAATCCTTCAAAAGACCATTAACTCTGAAAGACTATCAATTTATATAGAATATATGCTGAATAGTTTACTCTTTTTAAGGCAGCACATAGCTGCCAAATAGCACCTTCTTCAAGGTAGATAGCACGTATTAGTACTAGTGACTAGTGTTCATACCCCCGCATTTGCATTACACTAATATGACAGCACAGTGTCTGAGTGAGCTGAACTTCTGGCAGCACAGTCTTTAATATGCGGCATGAACCCTGTACCTGAAGTATTTGCAGACCTCAGAGCCTCCACGGCAGTGTGAAGAGGATTGTCCATGAGCTTTCAACTGAGTTACATTTTTGTATTTGCATTCTATCCAAATTTTCACTGCACTTTTGTTTAAGTAATTTGCCTCTTGTCTTGAATTGCCGTGTATTATTTGTGCATACTGTAAGAAGCCCACAGATTGATCAGTGTTTGAAGTATAAAATGTAAGGTCATGGAGTATCTTAAAAATGAAAGGTGCTTTTGTTCCTTTTATTTCACCTCAGAGTGGAAAAGAACAGTAAGACCACATTCCCCCATTCAAGTCCTTGGTTAATCCAAAGGGAGGCATGCCAAGCATTGCAGCATTTGCAGAAATCACTAGAAAGAGGTGACCAGCAGTAACTTCAATACTGCCAGCTCCAAATAAAGATAGCTCTTAACCCAGAATCTTTTCAAGGGCGGCATATCTGGGGTTCTTTTTAAGCTGAAATTGAATTTATAGGTACCTGGGCTCAATTTTCAAGCTTTCCTTCATTAAGAAGCAAAGCTAATAACTTTCTAGTAAAAGCTTAGGACTTAAAGCTGACACTTGTCACCCATTATATGCTACTTTCCCATTCCCTTCATCCTTCAGAAACATCTCAGTGCAATTTCAGCATATACTGTGAAAATCATAGAATCATAGAATTTCCCAGGTTGGAAAAGACCTTAAAGATCATCAAGTCCAACCTTAACCTAACCATACTACCCTAACTCTAACAATCCACCACTAAATCATGTCCCTGAGCACCACATCCATATGTTTTTTAAACACATTCAGGGATGGTGACTCAACCACCTCCCTGGGGAGCCTATTCCAGTGCTTAACGACCCTTTCTGTGAATAAGTTTTTACAGACTGGGAGGAGCAGTCCTTGAGAGTAGTCCTACAGAGAAGGATCTGGGGGTCTTGATGGATGAAAAAGTTAACATGAGCCAGCAGTGTGCTCTTGCAGCTCAGAAAGCAAATGGTATCCTGGGCCCCATCAGAAGAGCCAGCAGGCACAGGGAGGTGACTGTCCCTCTCTACTCTGCCCTTGTGAGGCCCCATCAGGAGTACTGTGTCCAGGTCTGGAGCCGCCAGTACAAGAAAGACAGAGAGCTGTTGGAGTGGGTCCAGAGGGGAGCCACAAAGATGATCAGGGGGCTGGAGCACCTCCCTAATGAAGACAGGCTGAGGGAGCTGGGCTTGTTCAGCCTGGAGAAAAGAAGGCAACGGGGTAACCTAATTGCAGCCTTTAAGTACCTAAAGGGAGCCTATTAACAGGAGGGGAGTCAACTCTTTGAAAGGATAGATAACAGCAGGACAAGGGGAAATGGTTTTAATTTGAGGGAGGGAAGATTTAGGTTGGATGTCAGGGGGAAGTTCTTTACTATGAGAGTGGTAAGGTGCTGGAACAGGCTGCCCAGAGAGGTTGTGGATGCCCCATCCCTGGAGGTGTTCAAGGCCAGGTTGGATGGGGCCCTGGGCAATCTGGGTCTAGTATTAAATGGGGAGGTTGGTGGCCCTGCCTGGCAGGGGGGTTGGAGATTCATGATCCTCGAAGTCCCTTCCAACCCGGGCCATTCTGTGATTCTAAGACCTCCCCAGGTGCAACTTGAGGCCATTTCTCCTCATCTGGTCACCTGTAACCAGTGAGAAGAGACTAGCCCTGCTCTCACCTTTCAGGTACTGGAAGAGAGCAACAACGTCTCCCCTCAGCCTCCTCTTCCCCAGACTAAACAGTCTCTCCTCACGGGACATATTCTCCAAGCCCTTCACCAGCCTTGTTGCCCTTCTTTGGACCTGCTCCAGCACCTAATGACCTTTCTGCATTGAGGTGCCCAAAACTGAGCACAGTACTCAAGGTAGGGCCTCACCAGTGCCGAGTACAGGGCAGGATTACTTCCCCAGTCCTGCTCACCACACCATTCCTGATACAAGCCAGGATGCCATTGCCTTCTTGGTCTCCTGGGCACACTGCTGGCTCATATTCAGCCAACTGTCCATCAGTACACCCTGGTCCCTTTCCATCAGACAGCTTTCCAGCCACTCCTCCCCAAGCCTGTAGGTTTGCCTGGGGTTGTTGTGACCAAAATGCAGGACCCGACACTTGGCCCTACTGAAACTCACACAGTTTGCCTCAGCCCATCGATCCAGTCTATCCAGGTCCCTCTGTACTGCCTTCGTACCCTCCAGCAGATCAACACTCCCTCTCAACTTGGTGTCATCTGTGAACTTACTGAGGGTGCAAGACTAAATTTTTTGGCACAACAATCCAACTGCCGACGTTTTGTTCTTATGTGTTCTTCATGTGGTTTATTTCTAGAACTGGACTCCAGTAAATAACTTGCTCCAGAAGATTACCGTCAATTTTATTCAAATTAAGTAGTCCATTTAGTTCAATTATAAATTAAATATTTTGTTTAATGACATTAGAGAACAATGAAAATATATTTTTATTATCTGAAATTCTTGTATTAAGCCAAAATAGCGCAGAACTCCCACAGCATGTCCTACAATACCAGGTATAAGTATTCTGAACAACTTCACATTTTATATGCCTTTTCCTGAGTGATTATCCCTTATTCTGATTTAGCCTCATTATTTGAAAGTTATTTCAGACAAGCAGAATTCAGATAAGCACATCTGTAAGTGGAGTTACTCGACAATAGCCACAGAAATTGAATTATGTCTACTTCAATCAAAATTAACTTTTAAGTTGAATAATCCCACTTGGTTTGCTAGCCAGATTTCACCTCTGATCTGGATACTGGCAGGAAATGACTATTGTTTTTTTAAAGAATTTTCCTTTGTAAAGTTAGGAGTAACAACATAAAAATAAATAAGTTTCACTGATTCACTGTTATGATCCCCAGCTAATTTATCTGTATGATCAAAATGATATTGAAGTCATTAGAGTTGTGTGTCAGAACCTAGGAGACCATGGCAGAGCCGCATCATGAATGTCTAAGTACCTAATGAGACTTTTTAAGCAATGACTTTTGATCACTCTTTCTTGAACCAAGAGAGCAGGTCATTTCAATCTGAGAAATTCATCTGATACGAGAATAATGCACTGCCATGCAGAAAGGGCAAAAACTGCCTTTTACAAATTGATGATGCATGATAATAAACTAAGTGCAGATTGTTTTAGACATTTCATAGAAGAACAATATGGAAANAGTAAGGAAAAAAAAAAGGGGTGGGGGGGAGGGAAGAAATCACATAATTACAGAGCAAATTTGTTACCAGCAGTATTGAAACAATAAATATCCTATCACTTAAAATCAGTGACTCAGAATGAAGGGCTATAAATGCCAATTCTTATAAACTGTGGTGGCAGGGGTTAGAAAAATATATCATTTTCTCAGTCACTCTGTAAAGTGTCCGTAAAGGTGATTCAGTATATTCCTCTAATTCCATAAGTGGCGTCTAAAAATAATGCACCTTACCCATACTCACAGAGCATCTCTTAGAACCATCATACATACACTAACATGGTGAAATAGTTATTGATGGCAGTCGGCATAAAAGATTTTTCTTATTTACAGCCAGTTAGAAATGTTCTGTCTCTAACTACCAAGGACCGTGAAGTCAAGAATCTTCTCTCGTATGTGCTTTACTAGCATCATTTCTATTGGCAGGACATACAATAACAAACAGAAATCACTCATCCTAGTAACATGCTCACGTGTCTCAGTTTCCCTTAAATGCAGTGTTTATGCAGTCTGCTCAGTGTTAACCCTGGCACATCCGTGGGTGCAGCAAGAATTGTATGAAGGGGTGGTGCCATATACTGAGCAAATTGGAGGAGAGTGAACAGAATCACGTAACTCAGAACAAATTAAGAGCAGAATCAGTGTGCTGGACTGCTTGACACATGTCTTTCTGCCGGCAGTGGCATGTCCTGATGCATGAGGCTAGTGCTCAGCTCTAGCCCCAAGCACAGCACGAAAAACACTTGGTAACAAGATATAAAAGATGAATTCATCTAAGGACAATGAGAGACTACCATGCCATCGGCTAGAAAGACAGCACTGCAGCCAAGAAAATCCACAAAATCTTAATCTTATGACTCCAAGGAGGAAAAGCTCTCTGGGGAGCAGCTGCCTGAAGAGGAGTAGGGAAGGTTCAAGAATAGCAGGCTACACCAAGAGACCTTTCTGAAATCTGAGGGTGCTAGCATGCCTCCTTTTTCCTGTTTTATTTCTTCCTAACAAGGGTCGCAGCGCAGTGTGTTTATTTAAAACAAGCAAACTGAATTGAGACTGCAGTACAAACACCCCTGTGGGCCTGTAATACTGTTAAGCACAGGCTATCAGTCGACCACAGCAGCCAGGGGCAAGCAGCAGGCCTAATCTGCCTTCCCCACAGTGGAGTAAATAGGGTGTCTCCATTTTCAAAAGAATCGCATTCATCCAGATTTTTATCCACACAGCTGAGGGCAGATTTGGCCCAGCTTGTTCAGTGGCCACGAGGGCCTACAATACACATGCAAGGATGCACAGATGTGCAACGAAGTCTGAAAAACATGCTCTGCCTTTTCCTAAAGTGTGCACAATGAATATTAAACAACCCCCTGAAGTTCCTGCTGCTACTTGCCTGGAATCAGCATTGCCATCTCTATTATACGAGCCCTCTTGGGAATGCTAATGACTATTTAAACTAACTTAGAGCTGATGTGTAAAGAGACAAGGCAGTGACAGGGATATGGCACAAAATAAGTACAAGATTTTTCTGTACTTTTACATACTCTTTACCTTTCTTCTTTGTTTCAAGCAGGCCAGACATTTTTTTTTCCAAATTGGATGATTTCTGAAACTCTCAGAAGACATAAAATGTTATTTCCACATCCCAGTGGCTAACACACCCACAGGCATTGTTAGAAAGATTTAGAAAAATGAAAAAGCTGCTACATACCAGAACACCATGTCAGAGGCTGAACTGACCAGATGAGTCACAGAGGAAATGGATGCAGAGCCTTGCGAAAAGTGGAATCTCCCTGTAAGCCACAATGCTTCTCTAGCTTCGTATTTGCCTTCTAAGTATATTTGCACCTGATTTCAAAGAATTACAGCGCTAAAGAAGCAGGAAGATTAAATGAATGTGTTTAGTCAGGAGATAGCAAGCAGGTGATGTGACAGCCAATTATTAACATAACCAGAAAGCATTTATACACAACATACAATCCTACGTTACTTAGAAATTACCATATCTTACTTTCTTCCATTTTCTGAAATGTAACACTGCTAATGCCTCAGCCAGCAATATAACAGGGGGACTTTACTTTCTGGAATTCACTGCTGCAGCTTCCATTTATTAACTTGAANCCTTCTTGGTCTCCTGGGCACACTGCTGGCTCATATTCAGCCAACTGTCCATCAGTACACCCTGGTCCCTTTCCATCAGACAGCTTTCCAGCCACTCCTCCCCAAGCCTGTAGGTTTGCCTGGGGTTGTTGTGACCAAAATGCAGGACCCGACACTTGGCCCTACTGAAACTCACACAGTTTGCCTCAGCCCATCGATCCAGTCTATCCAGGTCCCTCTGTACTGCCTTCGTACCCTCCAGCAGATCAACACTCCCTCTCAACTTGGTGTCATCTGTGAACTTACTGAGGGTGCAAGACTAAATTTTTTGGCACAACAATCCAACTGCCGACGTTTTGTTCTTATGTGTTCTTCATGTGGTTTATTTCTAGAACTGGACTCCAGTAAATAACTTGCTCCAGAAGATTACCGTCAATTTTATTCAAATTAAGTAGTCCATTTAGTTCAATTATAAATTAAATATTTTGTTTAATGACATTAGAGAACAATGAAAATATATTTTTATTATCTGAAATTCTTGTATTAAGCCAAAATAGCGCAGAACTCCCACAGCATGTCCTACAATACCAGGTATAAGTATTCTGAACAACTTCACATTTTATATGCCTTTTCCTGAGTGATTATCCCTTATTCTGATTTAGCCTCATTATTTGAAAGTTATTTCAGACAAGCAGAATTCAGATAAGCACATCTGTAAGTGGAGTTACTCGACAATAGCCACAGAAATTGAATTATGTCTACTTCAATCAAAATTAACTTTTAAGTTGAATAATCCCACTTGGTTTGCTAGCCAGATTTCACCTCTGATCTGGATACTGGCAGGAAATGACTATTGTTTTTTTAAAGAATTTTCCTTTGTAAAGTTAGGAGTAACAACATAAAAATAAATAAGTTTCACTGATTCACTGTTATGATCCCCAGCTAATTTATCTGTATGATCAAAATGATATTGAAGTCATTAGAGTTGTGTGTCAGAACCTAGGAGACCATGGCAGAGCCGCATCATGAATGTCTAAGTACCTAATGAGACTTTTTAAGCAATGACTTTTGATCACTCTTTCTTGAACCAAGAGAGCAGGTCATTTCAATCTGAGAAATTCATCTGATACGAGAATAATGCACTGCCATGCAGAAAGGGCAAAAACTGCCTTTTACAAATTGATGATGCATGATAATAAACTAAGTGCAGATTGTTTTAGACATTTCATAGAAGAACAATATGGAAATTGCAAAAAAAAAAAAAGTTAAACAGGTATGAAGGGCAGGAACTGACGGAAAATATAATGTAATCAGTCACTTTTCATTCTCTTACCATTCTCTTTTCTCTTTTTTATTATTCGTGTTGGTATTTCATTCTTCAGCTCTTCTCTTTGGTTGCAGACAGAAGGGTGTTACATATGCTAACTCAGAACTTGAAAGACAATGGTGTAATGGAACAACAGTACATTAATTGGAACTAATTTAAGTGACCTTTCACCAATTTGCAAAAAAAAAGATAACAGTAGATCACTTACAGGTGTTTTTGTTAGAGCTGACGCCTTAATGTGTTTTTATTCACGGTTCTCCATAACTAAAGCAAATTGAACATACTTGTATTCCTTCCTTTCATTCTGTTCTTCATTTCTACTTTTGTGTTATTTTCTACTTTTCATTTCTATTTTTGTGCATGAACAAACAACTACGATAGAAATGCAAGTATAGAGAGAAGAGAATCACAAATGCAAATGAAAAATAAGGAAAAACAATACATAGCTTCATGAAGAAGTAAAATTATTCTGAACCAAATTAAGGAGATTCTTTGTTGAAGCAAGTAATTATGATGCAAACAGCAGAAAGAAAAACAGTTTTCTTGTTTAAACACAGACCTATACAAGAGGGACCAGATTTCTCAACCAAGAATCAGTCCCCAGGGCACCATGCAAGGCTCTCACTGACGCCAGCTTGAAAGCCAGGCCCCAGAGGCTCAGGGCTGGACCTCAGTCCCAGCTTTGGCATGCATTGTCCTGCCTATGATGGGAGTTTCACCAAACACAATATTTCCATTAGAGACATTTTTAAAGGCCCTCTGAAGAGATCCAGCTGAAAAGCTGTGATCTTTAGACTTCCTTACAGAGAATGCACATGATGACCATTTGACATTTTACCTTGAACTGCTTTTCCTTGTTTAAATCATTTCTTTAGGAAGGCCTTTCTAAACAAAACTTGCTTACTTTCTTCAGGTCTGGTACATGAATCATCCCAGTCAGGCACACAATAACCAGACACAGGCAACAAATTTCAGTCATTTTGAAAGGAAGGAGGGTAAGCACAGGCCATGGATTTGTAGCCTGCAGGATGCAGTCAGTCAATCAAGCTCAAATGTTAGCAAAATAAAAATAAGTAGCTAAAAATCTGGTGCTATAGGAGAATAGGACTGAGTTCCTAACTAATCCCTGAAGCAGAGAAGAGATATCAGAAGTTGTTAATTATGATTATGTACCAAAAAGGAATGAGATGTGTTTCAAGTCTTCTAAAATTAGACTAAGCTATTAGCCTTCAACAAATACATTATACATTATACTGTTCAGTTTTCTCAAGAAGAGAATTCCTCACTGTAGGAATATCAGTTATCATATGTAACAGAGTCATGTGAACTGAATTTACTGCTCGAGCAGACACCCAGCTTTCCATGAACACAGAAAACAGAAATAGGACCTGTGAAATACAGCCTTCTTGTGGTTCACTTACTCTGCATAAGCAAAAACAGAAAACTGTGGGCAAAAAAGGGAAGGGAGAGAAGGAAAGGCAAGGATAAAAGAAACAATTTTAGATTTCTCTGCTGAAGGCAAATGTTTTCTGGATTTAAAAACAAACAAAGAAAAAAACACTATATAGGGTTTTCAGGAAAGTTTTTGTTCACCTTGTAAGACACACAGTGTAAGTCTCAGATAACAAGGTTTAATCTGGCATGAATACCCCATGTGATTCACTTTTCATTCTTTGCCCCACAATCCTCTGATCTAATTTACACTGCAATTTAAACACTAAAAATAATTAGCTTACTTTCTAGGCAGCTTATTGCTAACAAGATATAAGGCAAGCTTATTTGGCTAGCTTTGATTATAACATATCTTTCACTTGGTTTCTTGGCTGTGATTAACCTATGTAAGTAATGAGTTCTTCAGGTGAGAGACTTGCTCCCTCTCAGTTCTTTAAAGAAGTATTTAAACTCATGGAACTGAGCCACAAAACAGCTTCTCTATAATATAATTTACATTCTTGACATGCAGCTGGTCATCTCTGGTTTTCATCTACAACACACAAAGTAGATAGACGCAAAACAGGAAAATATCAAATATGAAAAGCTCTGAATAAATGCATCAAAGGCTTTTTATGCCTTGAAGCTGTATTAATCAAAGTATCGTGCATTTCACTTAAAATTGTTACACTTTGTTTTGTAGTAAGGTTACCTGTTGCAGCGCTCCCCGTAGGATTAGCGCTACCAAACTAAATCTGCCCAACTTAACAGAAGAAAATTTTTTTCTCCATGGCTATATATTATCGCTAAGCTACTACAGTAGATTTTTAAGCTTTAACTAGTTTAGTTAAACAAATAGTTTAAACTATTTGTTTTATGAGGCAGCAGCTAATCAGTACATAACACACACTGAGACTTAAAGCAGACTTAAGAAATGCTTAGTCTTGTAAATAATTCTGAACAACTTCAAAAAGGAGTGAAAAATCAAAGTGCAAAACTTTGGCAAGTTCTGAAACAGTAAAATGTCCTCCCACAGGCGGAAAAAAAAAAAAAAGACAAAAAAAAAAGGGGGAAAAAAAATTAGGGAAAGAAAAATAAAGAGAAATGACATAATGAGATAGTGAATACACTCCAGGTAGAAAAAAAAATAGAGATGAAGCTAATATTTGAAATACAACTTCAAAACTGCAAGTGATTTTCCTGGCTGATTAAAATAAACAGTTCCACAACTCTATGACATGAAGTCTAATATAACCTAGTCTCATTACACTATCAGAACAGTGAAAAGCAGCCATAAGGGAAAAAGCCTCTTATCTACAGGGCAGTACACATTTTATTGCTTTTTAATTACAACAGTTTAAAAATAACTCATTCTCAACACTTAACAAAATACTCTTACTCTAGAATTCTAAACACTCATTTATTTCAGTTGATAATTAATAACCACAATACCTCTAGCTAAATAATACTTAGATAAACAAGAACAAAAAAAAATAGTACTAAAAAAAACAGTACATCTTGCAGTAAGTAGATAATAATATGGTGTTTTACAAGTACACACTACATACTCTAAACATTGTGGCGTACTACTTATATAAGCCACATCGCTCTTGTCAGATATTTTATTCAGTTCTTCTAAATAAAAGGCTTCAGGTTGCATAATTACAGCTGGCATTTTGTTTCACTAGCCAATACAGAGGAAATAAATTATTTCACACCTGTGTGTTTTCTTCCCCTTGAAACTGTAGGAATTCAAATTTCCTATCCACAATAAAAAGTAAACCAGTTGTTTAAATATTTGGCTAAGTTTCCCTTTGCAACTGTAAATTGCACTGCTGTGAAGTAACTTGCATCCTGAATGCTACATTGTGATTAATATGACAATATACTAATTAAATCTCCTTAAGTCACTGAAACAAAGACAGTGCTCTGATGACTACACTGTTCATGTTATCAACATCTCTGTATTTAAGAAATATAGAGAAAAGAGCAGAAAAAAAGAAAAAGAAAAAAAAGAAAAAAAAAAATGAAGGGATGGTCTCCCCAAAACACAACTCATATGAATGGACCTTACAGTTTTGATATTTGTAGAAAGTTTGTATTACCCAGAATATCTAAAGTCAGCAGGTGTGGTGTCTTTCTTTCCATCTAAATATGTGGAATTTGTAAATGCATTTTTGTTAAGTGTACCTAAATGAATGACTTCAAATTTCCACTTTCAAAAGTGACTGCTAACTTTGAGTGCCTCCTATTTCAGAGAACGTGGCAGTGCTCCACTGTAAGTAGCATTTGTGTGCTACTTACAATTCCACAGAACACTATCAATAATGGGGACCATACTGTTTAAGGAGCTTCAGAGAATGTTTTGGAAGATATCCTTGGGAGAAAGATGCTACTTATCAGCATACACTGTTGACACCAGTTAATGTTAATGACATGCTTTCTCAGCTAAGGCGTTCTAAACAGCATAAGAGAGCTAAGTTTGTAGGCAGACTTTTAGGCAGGAATGTGTATCAGTTCTAACAGACATGGTGGGCTCCTCAGAAACTTCATTTCCAATCAAGAAAGAATGACTTCTCTGTAGTCTAGGTACAAGAGGCTAGACTGAGCTGGGACAGTGTCCTGCAAATCTGTGACAACCCCCTGTCCAATACCTCATCAGCAGGCTCAACCATACCTGCATCCCAAAGAGCAGCTGGCTGCACATCCACTGCAGGAGCACCACAGGCTGTAATTTCCAGCTGCAGAGATGACAGCCTTCTCCCAGTTCTGTTATGCCCTTGTGCCCTGCATACTGAGGCCTGCTCTACCTAGAGGCTTTGCTGCAGCCATAGCATGGATAGGTTATGTGACCAGTTTGCCCACTTCAGCCTCACAAAGAGCAAACCATATCAAAGGTCACCAGTTCTCCCTGCTTTTCTACATCTTGTGGTAGTTGAGGGTAGGCAGGCCATTCCCTCTGTGTTGCACAAACCAAATTTTGCTCCTGGGCTACTGGTTGAAGGGATCCAGCTGACCACAGAAACTATGTACAACTGTTACATGTACAAAAAAGTCTGACACTTGCAACAAGGAATGAATACTGCACAAACTCTTATCTAAGAGTCTCACAATTTTCAGAAATCCTGCACAAATTTGAGGTCGCTGTGGGGGCATTTTGGACTACAAGATTAGTCTTTCAAATGAACAGCAATAAGCAAATATACAACTTCTTTACTAACATTTGAACACTGATTTGCTCTCTCAGCAAAGTATTATGATGATGACCACATCTAACCTGACAAAGCCACAAGACAGATTCAAATAATGAAATAAACTTTTATTTCTGAAACAAGAGGGCTGTATCAGTTTCACCTACAGGTATGTGCTGGAAATCTGATTCACTATAAGCACTTTATCAGCCAGGGATCACTTTCCCTCATGTTGTTGTTTACTGTGTAGAGCTGACTTGCCTTTATTGTTAACCTGGCATACAGCACCTGATGTGCCCTGAAAACTATTTAACAAGTTTTAGGAAATTAGTTAGGGAATATCCCAGCTGAGGTGTAAACTATGTTGAGGGGGGAAAGGAATGGTTAAAAAAA
>JACDJE010000409.1:283627-311575 GCA_016647715.1 Pavo muticus | reverse complement strand
CCCCATTAATTGGAAATCATTTCATTTGCACTGTCACTTGGAGATTTTAAAAAAGAGCATCTGGTTCAATATGCTAATTGATAGATAGGTTGAGGGCTTTTTGTTCTTACTTGTTTGTGTGTTTTTGTTGGAGACTGTGGAGACTAAGGGTTTTGCTTTGTTTTTCTCATATTGTTGGTTTGATATTACAGATTTTGTATGTTATGAAGAAACCAAATTTGTTCTTTTTTTTTTTTTATTATGAAAACAAACTTTGGGGAAATTTTGACTGTCAGCACTCTCAATTAGTTCTATTATACAGCTACATCTCAGTACAAAAGTTGTATTTAATCTTTTATCAATATGACCTCACCGGTAAGCGTGTCTCAAAATAAAGATTTTTAAAGCCAAGTTTAAGGCTTTTAATATCTAACCCAGTGCTGACAGCATGCGAACATTTGTAATGTAGTCTTATAAATCGGACAAGAGCAGCTGAGATCGAGGACTACGTTTAAGTAAAGTAACACATCAATCATCAGTCATGATGTGTCTTGAAAATACTTTTTTCATGGTAAATAAAAATTTCCTTTAGCTTTTTAGTGTCTTCATTTTCTTTTTCAGAAGGCCAAGCTATTGTTGTTATTGCCAACTGTATTATCACTGAAATATGAATTGTACTGTAAAGATGAGTGAATGAATGTTTTTGAGAATAAGATGACTAACAGGAAAATACCATACAATTTTACTTCTTATCTTAATATTGCAACAGAATTGTCTTTTTGTTTTCTCTTGTGTCTTTCTGTTCTTTTGGAGTTCTTATGTAACAAAATACCATGCACTAACCCTGATTTTAGAAATACAGTTCTGTTAGAATAGTAAATAACTCTCTACTTTCATTCCTTATAATTCAAAACAGACTGACATTGTATTTTGTTATACTGTCAGTCTCCTCCGAATTTCTCATCTGAGGCATCTGTTTAACAACAGCGCTGCCGAGTTTTTCTTTTGGTGAAATAATCTTTGCTGCTTGTATGCAGACTTGTCCTACCTGTAGTGAATGCCTGTTTGGTGTTTTGATGCCTCCTGAGTTACTGAAATTGCTTTCTTCAAGGCCTTCACAGTGGACCCATAGAAGCATCAGGCTCACTGAAGGTAAAGCAAGGAGATTACTTTGTCATCTCTGTTTTCCAGTGAGCACAGTTGTGAAATGGTAGCTCTTAGTGTTGTATACCTATGCTTCCATGAAACTCTGTAGAGCAGAAAAATAAGTAAAATGTTTTTCTTTCTGTATGCACATCAAAATCAGATGTGTGAATATTATCGCTTGTGTAGACAAACATGCTTGTTCTAGATTTAATCTCACTAGTTCAGCACCAGTTGTAGCAAAGCTGTGAGATCACAGCCCTCAGGTAGGGGTCTGCAGACTTGTTTTGTTGTACATCGGTTGCTTAACTAAAACTAATAGCCAGCAATTGTCCATGTTTCTGTATTTAACTGTTTTTTTTATTTGAGGCAAACAAAATTAAACATAATTGAAGTACATCGAATGTATTGCAGTCATATCTTCTAATTGCAGTGCAGATGCAGCCTGTAAGGCAGTAAGCCCTGCTTTTATTCTTCTGAGAGACTATTAGAAGGATCTGCTCTAGTTTATGATAATTTTATGATGACCTTTTATCAGAAATTTGCAAGAATCTGGAAGTACTAAATTACATTATATGTAAATGAGATACTGGAAAGCTAAAATTAACAAAGGATGCATAAAAATACTAAAGTGGAAGCTTTGCTCCTGTAGCCTAAGCTGTTGTGGAGTCCTACTGAAATGCATTTATCAGGCTCCAGTGTATTTCATGTGTAGACCCTGGTCCTGCAGTCAGATCCATAGTGGAGGAATCCGTGTTTCACAGCGTTTGTTACTCATGTTCAAAAATTAACACTCTAATCCTCGGTAGCTGTAAACAACTGGAAATACGTTTGCAAAATATAGATAAAAACAGACATAGTGATCAGTTTACCATTTGTATGCTATCAGGCTGGTTAGCCAGTAGAAAGGCAGACTCTGCACAGCTTATTACTAAAATCTCCTGGTAGGAAACATTTTCAAAAAGATGGAGCCTGCTGTTTACATAATGGAGAGCAATTGTTAGTAGCCTGCTGGAAAGGACAGCTTGTCAGGATGCTGGCATTTGACATATGCTGCTCTTATTGTGAGGTGGTTCTGTAGCCACTAAGCTTGAGTTCCTTGCTAAATTCTTCCAGGTGTTTTAGAATAGCATCAATTAATGCAATCCAAAGACAACCAATGTGGAATTGAATACCAACAGCAATTCAAACGGCCACGTGCACTCTATTCACTCAGGAGATGAATTCTTATTTTTGTTGGACTTTTTTGCAAAAGCTGTGGAAAATTTTCAGTAAAGCTGGAGCACTGAGGAAGCAAGTGATTCATATACTCCAAGTCCTGTTTTTGAATAAAATGCTACATTATTTTAGTCTTTGGACCTATGTAAATGTATTTCTTTGCCTTTTTTGTTCCTTCCCTGGTATTCAAGGATTTGGGATTACTTCTTTTCTAGAGCTTTTATATTTTCAAAAGTGATGTGCAGCTTTTGTGAACAAGTTGGCATGTAGGAAGGTGGCATGCCAAGCACTGCAGCCATTCTGTCCAGACCTCGGTATGCACATCGTTTGAGTGCACCGAGGGCTCAATCCTAGTCAAAAACGAGTGAGCCTGAAGAGTAGGTACCACTGGGGTGGGAATACTGGCTGTGTTTTGACACTGCTAGCCCACTGTGGGTGTGTCCAGCCAACTAACGCAACAGAAAACTTTGCCTTGTAATAAACCTTGCGGCAGCTAGCTGTTAAATCAGTTTAGCAGCAATGTGAAATCGTAGCTCAGGGCTGTGGTTTGACATGGATTTCATCTAGCGACACCAGTTTAAACGCAATCCCTAGATATTACATGTTATCCATTCTCTGTTTTGCTTTCTTATGTGCTCTCAGTCCTTTTCCCTATGGACATTAGTGCTCATTTTCAGGGAAGAGGGGNTTTTTTTTTATTCTCTACAAGAACAACACTCCAGTGAATTCGTGATAGCTTCAGTACTCTTCATCTTTATAGGACATCTGAAACTGCGTCTGGAATACCAGAGCACAGAATAAACTACCTGGCACTGAAGACGGACACTAAAACGCTGTTACCATTGTATATAACATAATAAAAACTAAAATAACAACTGAGACCTACTGCAAAAATTTCTGTAGCTTACTGCTTTCTCATATAACAATCTTGGTAGCACGTTTTAAGAATCGTTGTTCAGAATGAACTGAACTAAAATGTTCTTGTTCAGGAAGAACTTGGGTTTCTTGCCTTTCAGTAAACCAAATTGCATTTAAATCCAAAACTTTTCAGTGGCTTTAAAACCTCCAGCATTGTGTAGCAATCTTTTATAAAAAAAATAAACTTAAAAAATCACAGTTCTAAACAATGGGACTTAAGCTGTCACGCACTTTTGCATCTGACAAGAGCAGATGTTTATTTTCTGTTTTTGAATACGATGTTTTAAAATTGTCAGCTGCTGTTTGAAATTACTGTGTGTCAAACAAAAAGGTGGACCTGTTAAAACAGGGAGAGGTGTGTCTGAAATGTTTTTGTGACCAGATAGTTGGTTTTGGAATAGGCCACAGCTGGTTACTTGTTTTCCTATTTATTTTTGCAGCAGAAAATACTGTGTATGTCTGAAAAAACATCCTTAGTTGTTTCTGTCATAGACAGCTGAGGTGAGGACATTGCAGTTCGTGGTTCCGTCAGATTTTGTAGTAACTTCTTCTATAAGAGTTTATGTTCAGAATCTATTGCTTTCAATAAAGAAGAATTTGCCTTCTTTTGAGGCATGGGCCATATTCTCGCACTCTCAAAATGAGATTTTCCAAGATTTATTGAGGAACATAGCCTCCTTTGCAGCTGCTGATCTTTGACCATTCCTGTAAGCTGCTACTATTCATACACAACTCTTCTGCAGAATCTGACCAGTCTTCAGCCTGAGGAGTACCACAAGGATAAAGCCTACATAAAATTAAAAGGCTTGTCCCTGTGTCCATTAGGGTCATTGGCATGCCCAGCACAAACTTCTGAGAGCTCTACACCATTAAGCTCAAGTGAAATTAACGCAGTGCTCCTTGATGAAAAATAAAAGGCTTGCTTAAGAAAAATAATGACATTGAGTAATTTAATTACATGAGGAGGTACTATCCCTTAGCACCTTATTAATTACCCATGTTTAAGAGGAGGATGCTCTTAATGTAAAAGCACCATGTGACCCCCTGCTCAAGTCAGCAGCGCCCAACCTGGGCTCACAGCAGCTGCCCGCAGACCCAGCACTGCCACAGGCACACGAGGGGGCAGCGGGACAGAGCGGAATCTTAAGGTATTTTGGAAGTGAAGGGATGCAGAGTACCCAGTGCACTGTAGCACTTCCATCATGTGCTGAATCATGCAACCAGACGTCCCGGTCATGATGTTACTTCCAGTTCCACTTCTGTTTTCCAGTCATTTTGCATTCATGTGCCCAGTGCTTTCTGTTCTAAAGGAAGTGTTTGTCTGTCATTTCTTGAACTGTTTTGCTTTCAGTGGAACTCAAAAAGCCACGGTGGGAACAACTCTGTTGTAGTGTTTTAACTCAGTAGAGGAACTGGACACAGCTGTGCACTCCTAACGGGCTCAGAACAATTGAAGCTGCCGTTTACCAGCACTCATGTAGCCACTCATCCTTGGCACCTCAGTGCTAACAGGCCATGTGATTTTGCATATCCCAGCAAAAGCTTCAGATAGAATCACAGGATGAGGGTCAAGGAGAGGAAGAACACCACAGGAGTCTCAGCAGAAACACAGCTTTAAGGAAAACATCGGCCCTGCATATATCACGCACCCACCGCATGCCAGAGCCCATGTGATTCCGGCCCCATGTGCACAGTGAATGGCCATGGGCAGCTACAGGCCCTTTGTGTTATTTAAAAACAGTGTTTTTAAAAAGTTACACAGCAAAACATGAGCAACATCTGCTGGCTGCTCACCCTGCACGTGGCAAGATCTGGGCTACGGAACGCAGTGGAGCACTGGGAGTGCCCCACCTATTTCGGTGTATTGAAACGTGCTGTACTGGAACACACTGCTGTGAGTTAGACATAAACGCAGCTCTTTAAACTTTCCAAATCCTGAGCAGAACGGTGCAAGCAACGGGATTCCACCGAGGATACCTCTCCTGTTCGGAGCTCTGGGGTCTGGCAGCGGAACGTCACCAGACTCGCCGCATATGCACCAATGGTGGCGGCTGTCGGCGGCCCCGCGTAGCGCCCCGCGGCAAGCCCGGCCCAGCCCACCTGTTACCGCGGCCGCTATGACATCACTGTTCCCACCGCTCCGCGCCGGTGACGGCACACCGCCCCGACCCAATCAGAGGCGCCAGAGGGGGGGTGCAGGGAGCCACCGGCTCTAGGCGGGGGGGCGAAGGTGCATGGGGCGGCGGGAGGGGGCGGTGTCCACGGAGACGCGTCAGCCGCCGCTGCCGGTCCCTCCCCTGGCAGCCCGAGCCCCGCGGGGAGCGGCGCGGCGGGGATGAAGCGGGCCGTCTCGCACCCACGGTAGCGGCGCGGCAGCCTCCGCCATGAAGCGGAAGAGCTGGGCCGAAGCCCGGCGCCGCGCCAGCCCGCCGCCGGCTCTGAAGAGAACTCGGAGCGCAGCGTCCAGGGCGGCGGGGATTGAGGAGCAGGACGAGGAGCGGCGGCAGACGCCCTCCGCCGCCGGGCCCGAGACCTGCGTGCAGATCGCCGGTGAGGGGGGCGTGCCGGGGCTGGGCGGGCTGCCCTGCGGGGCGCCGCAACTCGGGGTCGGGACAGTGAGGAGGGGCGAAGCCCCCCTCCCCGCCGCCTCCTGCAGCGACGCGCCGGGACTCCCGCCAGGCGGTCTCGGCCGGTCCGGGAGAAAGTTGGTGACGGCGGGGAATGGGGCGCGACGTCCGCGAGTGGATGGCACCGGAGCGGGGTGCGCCGGGTTCGGCGGTGCTGGGCGCGTTTCGGAACAATGAACGCAATGCGCGCTGAGTAACTTTGGCAGCGCCGAGCGGTGCCTCACGCTGGGGTTTGGCTTGGAACAGAGCGGAGAGAAAGTATTTAAACTGGCAAAATGCGTATCTGCGAAACAGAGCCCAGCAGCCTAGCTTGTACGTGCGCTGCGGGCTGGTGACCCTCCGTGCCGGCTGGTGGGCGTAATACTTGTACTGGCTGTCCTGCTCTGTCCTGTCTCGGCCCCGCGCGTTGCCCCTGCCCTGCCCGTGGTGGCATTGCGACAGCAGCCGGTGTTCGTGTGGCAGCCGCGGAGGTGCGGCCGAAGTAACTCAGTTCCTAAGAGACGTGCCTGGGTTTAGTTTGTATAGGAACAAACAAAGAAATGGACTTTTTGTGTGCTGTATNATGTACTGAGCGATGGTAAGTATTCCAGTGCTCAGAATTTTTCATTAGAAATCACGTTGGCTTTCTTAAATGTGCTTGTCTGTGGTGAATGTTCATGTAACTATGTCAAGGAATATCCGTTCAGATGTGCTTCTTCACTAGTGATGTCATTTCAGAATTAAGAACTAAACTGTTTCAATACCATGTGGTGTTATTTAGACTTACTTTATTGTAACATGTCCATTAGGGCAACAAGAACTTCCTCTTGATGCTGTTACATTTGCAAACATGCTTTTGTGTTGAAGCTTGTATTATTCAAGAAGATGGTAAAAGCTCGGCTGAAATGTGGGAGGAATCCTTTTCCTTTGTGAGCTACAGGTGCTTAAAGGATTAGCTGACGTTAGCTGCCTTTCTGTTTGCCTGTTGTGCAAGTATTGCTCTGTATTACCTCAGCCTGGCAGCACTAATTACAGTTTTTTGCAGAGTGACAAACTGGGCATGAACTCTGTTTCTGCTGTTTAATTACAGTTCTTTCTGTTTGTTAGTGCCATTTCATGTCTCTGGTTTTTCTGGAGCAGCACTCTGATAAGCAAGCAGTGCTTTGTTTGTATGGCTGCTGGAAGTCTGTGTTCATTGTGCTCTGAGACATTAAATATGACTGTATCAAAACATACAACTAGAAATTCTTTTTAACATGACCATCATGTTTATTTCAGGCAGTGAACTGTGTATAATCTATGCCTGCAGAATAGAAAGCAACTGAGGAGCAGGTCTTAAGTGATCTACCTACCTATCTATCTAAATTTTTTAAAGTCTTTTTTTAATTCTAGGTATCTGCTTGCAAATTGAAATATAAACTTCACTTACACCATTTCAGTGAAAGCACAAAAAACATGCAGTTTTCATTACCATAGTAAATTACTTAAACAAAACATTTGCTTTTTTTTTTCTTTTCCTTTGGTTTTGCTAATTACACAGGAAGAATGCTCAGAAAATACTTAGCATTATCAGATCAGAGGAAAAACAGGAGAGGTCACCTGTTGCCAGTTGTATTTTAGCTGTCTGTTGAAGATATATTTCAAGCTTTTGTTTTTTTTAGCAATATCTCTTCCACCTCCCATTCTCGTCTCACAGGAATGCTTTTGTGTGTGTGTGTGTGTGTGAAGATGTTGCTATTGCAAAAAGAAAGAAATCTGTATGGNCGCCCTCCAGTGCTCTTTGTTTACGAAGACTTTGAAGAAAATCACCATATCAGTACAACTGAGATGTCTTGGAAACAATAGGATGGCTACTGACTGACATCAGATAACGCACGAATTAACAAACGTAAACCTTTGATAAAATTGTGAACCTGGAGTACCCAGCCAATGGGGAAACAAGGGAGGGGGATAGGCAAAGGGGGAAACAAGGTACAAAAGCTGTCATTGTGTCATTAGGGATGCTCCTGCTTGTGGGACACCCTCCATTGCAATAGCGAATAAAATCTGCTTTTACCAGAGATACCATTCTGACAAAATTATTTGGATATTTCCAACAAGTCTATCCTCTCAGACTTACTTGCCTTAATGATTTATAAGGCTTAGAATGGTTTCTTGGCTTCCCATCAGGATTTCTTAAAAATCTTTTCTGAGCTTTCATTATACCCAAACTTCTTAGAAGACACTGGAACACGTTGCAGCAATGTATACTCTGAAATCTGCATTCAACCATTGAGCAGAAAGGGATGTCTTTAGTCACCAAAGTATTAAGTGGAGTGTCTAAACTTTCTGGAATAAGTGAAAAAGTTGACGAAACTAACTCAAGCTTTTATGCGCCCGGTAGTGAACAGCATGTGTCTTTGTATGCAATCTGGAATGCTTTTAACCAAAAACTTACTGTTTTCGAAAGGGTTGATGAATATTTATTCTCTGTGTTTGCTTTTCTTTAGCAGTAATGCATACTGTATCTTCAATTAATTGAGGTAATTAACATAGAATGTACAAGAATGCTAGGTATATGTAGACAAACACATTCCCAAAATATTTGAACTACTTTTCATTGCCTTCTTTTAAAGCCAGGCATTTGGCTTGCTTTTGAAACAAGGTTTCTAAACTGGTGTCACGTAGTGATAAAGTATTGGAAATTTTTCAAATCTTGAGTGTTCTACTTTGTGTGACCGTGTGTGGAAAACAGGAAACAGCTGTTGTTACAGTTAAAATAGTACATATAAGAAGACATTTATGTGCTCAAAATGATTCATGTGTATATTACTACTTATTACTACTTCTTACTTTGTGCATCTAGCTTAAACTATCTAATTTTTTTTTTTTTTTAACCATTTCTCTTACTAGCTTCTATGGAGATTTTGGACCACTCAATCTGGCAATGGTCTACAAATACTGCTGCAAGCTAAATAAGAAATTAAAGGTAATGCTTGTTTTAGTGTTCAGTATTCATGTCTTTTTAAAGAACAAAAGCAAATGGGGCCAGAAGTTTCTTTTGTTAAGGTGCTTTCATGTATTCCTAAGGAAGCTAAGTTTAGAAAATGCATGCTAAATTCCCTTACATGCATTTAGGGAGGAGAAAAGCCACTTGCCTTTAAAATCCACTTTCTTGTGGCAATGACTAATATTAAGCTCCTAAAAGATGAGTTTCCAAATGGGTACAGACACAGTTAGATTTGTAATGGTGGATTATTATTATTTTTTTTTTAAACTTATATTCCTCTTCTGGTACTGACACCTCTTCTATAAGGAGCAGTATTTGATTTTTGATAGTATTTTTGGCATGGTCTTAGAAAAGACTTGTCACGCTCCCACTGCATCCTCTTTTATAGGGGTGCTTAGTAACTGGAGTCTTGATAGAACATAGTGTCTTTAAAATAGAGTTTCTGTATTGATAAAATCAATGACTTCAAGTTAGTTTACCTCTAACAGAAGTTGGACTGTAAAACCTGTTGGGCAGATAAAAAGCTCATTAGTATTAAGGTGAATCACAGTTTGCTTCTTCAAAACTACTTAGATCTTAAAAGCACTACTGAGCTATAAAAATTGGAAAGCATGCAGAACATAGTAGTTTAACAAAGTTGAAGTAGGGTTTTGTTGTTTTTTGTTTGTTTTTGTTTTTGGCAGAAGGTATTACTTGGTGTCTGTCACTGGCATCAGTTTACATAAATCCATCTCATATTGTCACTGTAGAGCTAAGAACAGGCTTACCTGAGACAAGATTCTCTTATTTCTGTTTACGGCATGGGTGTCACACCTTTTGGCTTGCCTGGGCTGCATTAAGTACAGAGGAATTGTCTTGGGCTGCATATACAGAAGTTGCTCCGAAAGTAATGCCTTCTATTCACAGAAATTACAACCAATACAAAGAGCACAATAATGCTATTTGATAGAGCAAATTCTCATCTACGGAACGCTGTTTTTCAACACAGTTACCAGCATTAGCTGCCAGCAGTGAACAAGAGTTGCCTGCCGCAGTATCAAAATCTGCACCAGCAGAGATGACCTGCTGTTGCCACTGCTGGAACACACCACACACTGCCTCACTGTACTCGCATATACTGTTTGGTCTCCATAATGAACGTCAATGAATGTCAGTGGGTACTATTTTTTCCACACAGAACAATTCAGTAACACACCTTCACTTTAGACACCGTTTTGTCAGACTGCTGCCATCTGTCACATGGCAACAAAATGTAATGGGTTTTTGGTGGGAAGGTTCAGCCTCTGCTGCCATACTGCCAACATAGTAAAATAGGAGGCATTACTTTTGGAGCAGCCCTTGTAAAGTATACAATATCATTAATTTATAAGTAACAAAACATTTTAATTTTTTACTTAAAACATTAAAAAAGGGGTGGAACAAAAACATAAAACTAATGGGATATGTGACCCTTGTTGTGAAACTAATGCATCAGTCTGGTTTGATGACAGTGGTTGCAATTCTTAGTGAGCTCGCAAGGTGTTCGTCAGAAATTTTTGGTGAGATTTTGCTCTTCTGGTACATAATCCTTGACAATTGTTCACAAATGTGCGTATTGCCAAAAAGTGGTGACATGAACAAGGTGTGGCTGTGAAGCGAAGGATTTTTCTCTTATAAGAGAGGGCGTATAAAAGTCTGGTAAAGAGATGTGATCAGATTTTTTATTTGAATATCTGATTGCAACTCTATGCATTCCATTTGAAAATTTGTGGGTAAATGTGTTTATATCAGCTGAAAATGATGTTGCAAACATAAATCAATTTTTTCTTTTTTCAATCTTGAAACCTATTTTCAAATTCCTGTATCAAGCCAGAAAGTACAACTGCGTATTACTCACTGTTCAGAGCACTGTGTTCAGCCAGTGCGTCAAGATACATGCAGTTGTTTGCCATCACGTGAGTCAACACTGCGCTCCTTATGCTTTGCTTTCAGCCAACACAGTGTTAACAGCGCACTGATGGTTTGGTTGTTGATGAGGACTGGGTGCTTGCCCTACTGTGCAGTGAAGAGCTGCTGCCTTTATAGTGCGGGTCAGGAAATGGACCATATTGCCACCCGTGGCAGGCTGCAATTTAGACATGTCTGCTTTACAGGGTGCTCTGAAGAAACACGAGTTTATATAATTAATAATCTCTTTCAATATATTGGGTTATTACATTGGAGGGGTGTGTTAAGATTGCTGAGAACATATTACTGCTAGTGATCTGGATTATAGCTGTCTTAAGTATACTGAGCGAACAACACTGCTATTTAAACAGAGATATTTTATGATAGTTTAGCAGTCAGTCAAGTTTCAAGCGCATCAAAGTTTGTTTCAAGGGTAAGTTAGGGGATAGTTTTTGCTGCCATTATAGAGGTAAATGTCCTTCCTATTGGAAGCGCTATTCCACCTTCTTCCTAAGATAATTAGATAAGCAATATGCCAAGCACTTAGATGAAATTTTAAGACATTATTACTAATAAGATTTAAAAATGTTATCAAAATATTTTTATTTAAGCCTATGTTTTCTAGTTCCAGAGATATTTTAGAAGCATCTATTAGTAAAAATCTTGGAGTCAAGATTTTTCTTCAAAAAACATCTAAACTACATTTTTAGCGCTGCTGGGACCTTAACTTATCTGTGATGGTTTTGAGTATGTTATATATTTTCTGCCATGTGATGTATTTACTTCACATAGATATCTATTGCATGGGGCTTGAAGTCAGAAATATTAAACACATTCAAGGAGAAAAAGAAGTATCTGTGTTATCTGTGTAAGTTAGTGTAATTTTGTAAAATTATTTAGGCTGGATACTGTGAAAAATCCTGGAATAATCTAGGTGGGGATACAGTAGACTTCTGAAACTTTTGAGGGATTTGTCTACGATGTATTCTGTCTTCTCAGTGTGAATGGTTGAAAGTAGGTGAACTGATCCTTGCATTCTTCTAATTTTAGAAAAGGAGATATGAAACATTTAAACAGCAAAATTATAATCTTGTTCATTTCTTGATACAGTCGTTTTCATTGATAAAGAAGAAAATAGTTCATTATACTGGCTTTGATCGAAAAAAGCAAGCAAATGCTGCATTTCTCGTAGGCTCCTACGCAGTAAGTATTAAAATTTTTCCCATTACAACAGAAGGATAAATGTATTCATTCTTTCATAGTCACTTTTTAAAACAGCAAGATTAAAACACTTGTTTTCTCTTGGATAATATTGTTATTATTGTATCTTACAGTAAGGTGCCACCTTCTGTTAGAACTTTCAAAGTCCAGCAGGTATATGGATGGAATTGTTTTGGTTTTTTTTCCTTGCAGTGAGATCTGTGCTCCTAAAAGGAAAAGAGAAAAAAAAATTGCTTCTGAAAAAAAATTTTGAGTTTCATTATTTGTCATAGTTTTTTGAATTTCAAAAAATGTATGCGTATTTTCATTTTGAAAAAAAGACTGATTTTTTTGTTTCCTTTTTTCCACAAATATTGTCTTGGACCAAGTACAGTATATCATTTCCTTTTGCAAACACATTTAAATATGTCTTCCCCACTTTCTTCTTTTTTACTATGAGATGATCTCTTCAGTTAACCTATGGGAAGGCATAAAGTTGTGTAGTAGAGCCAGTATAAAGCTTGGGAATGTAAGAGATGGCTGCAGATGTGCTGAGTCGGTCCTTGGCTGCAAAAATGGGAAAACATTGCTGGCTTTCCATTGCAACTACATCTGAAAGAATCAGTATTTGGTACACAAAACTGTAGCTGAGGAATGAAACAGCTTAGGTATGAAATATGGGATGAACTGTGTTCCTGTTCTGTTTTGACTTGAAGTATGGCTTGATTGTAATATTCTCTCTCTTGTTCATTTGCTTTTGAAACAAAGTGATGACCAATGTGTTTTTTGATGATGAAAATTTGAAGGATCAGAGTTCATCTAGCCTTAGGTCATTCTGGTTTACCGGCTGTGCAGCTATACAGTACTAACTGTGCTAACAGTCTTCTTGCTGCTTCCCTACTTTATAGCTAAGTCCTATTTGTTGCTTCCCAGGTTTTCTTTGTTATCTGTTTTCTACAGTAATCATTATGAATAAAGAACTTAACTTGAAAATCTGCCACTTCTGCTATCTGAAAAACAGGAGGCTTACGAGTGTTACTGCCGATCTTTGTATTCTTAAGAAACTGGCAACGTGAGTTACTAAACTTGTTTGCTGTTAAGATGTTACATCAGGTAAACAGCTGCAGCTTTTAGAAAAACTTCTTCCAAGAGACTCAATTGTATCACAGGTCTAGAAAGCATGAGTGGAATGATTTCATTTATCAGCTGTTATTTGGAAGGTTTTTGTTTTTCCCTAAAGTTTCATTCTGATTATGTGTAATATTACTGTGCAGCCCAGTACCTGACATTTTGAGCAGAATCTGCTGTATAGAAAATTCATTGACAGCAAAACAATTGGAAAATTGTTGCTGTGGTTGACTATTTAAAAGTTTACAAAAAAACCCAAAGCAATCCTAACAAATATCTTGTGTGGGATCATCATGCATTAGCCTTACCATGTCACATTAACAATATGCAGTCAGAAGGAATGCTGGGACAGGCTTGTATAAATGCATAAAGCCTAAGATTGATATCTACAGATTATGACAGTACAAAACAGAGTAAATAAAAAAAAAATTAAAAAAAGAGTAAATAAAAATGACCACTGGACAGAGTAGTAGCAAATTTTTGCTTCAGAGAACGACAGTGAAGATTATGTGAATTACAGAGCACAGTTCGGCTGAGGTGTGAAGAGAGATTATGACTGACTAGCGAGTGCATGTGGGAAGGCTGTGACATATGACAGAAGGAGGCGGGTCAAAGCCACAGATAATGTTTTAGAGTTCAGAAACCTGCACTTATTTTATTGCATTGTACGGGTTCAGTCTTTCAGCAGTTTCCTTTAATGAAAGGAAGCACTACGTGAGTGTTCATCCTCTCCTTGGGGGTAGGAAGGGTTGTCCTTTGGATAATATGAGTCGTAGATGGTGAGGTAGCTCTACCTGGATCCTGTTTTTCTCTCTAGCGCAGTAGTTTTTGGCTTCTGTGCTACCTTTTCTATGAAGTGAGATATAATCTCTTCCCAGATTGATGTGGGAGGAATTCCAGCGAAGAAAGATCACAGACTGTGCCCCTGAGGCTTACTTTTTTTCCTTGGTGTGCTTTGATGATCTTTCATGAAGAGGCAGGCTTAATTACAGCAAACAGTGGTGGAGTGTTCAGACATACATAACCCACGTTCCTGTTTTCTGCATTGTTCTCTGTGAAGCACGCAGTCGCTTAGAATCTGCACAGAATGTCTGATAAATGTATGTGTATAATTGTAATTCCTGACTGGAAGGAAGTATATTAAGGTCATTTTTGTTTTAAACATACGTAGGCTTAAGCATCCAGCTACTTCTTCGGTTTAGAGTGCATAGCTTTTTGATGAAGAAGGATCTACCATTTGGTAATGCTTCTCATTATCTGAACTGAATTGGATCATTTTATTTCTTATCCCATAATGTAGAAGTGATAGACTAATAGATTGTCATTCTGTATTTTATCTTCTATGGGTTGAATGTTTTTTCAAGTTCAATATCCTTTTTTTTTTCTNAACAAAAGATTGAGCGCACAGTCTGTATACAGTCAAAAAGTCGAAGCAGTGGGTGAGGGGATTAACTTGTTCTATGCGGTCTCCCACTGTAGTATGAAACCAACAGGCTTAACCCAAATTTCAGGAGTTGATGTAACATTAACACTGCAGAAACTGAGTTTGCCAAGAGAGTCTCTAGAATTAACTTCATGTGAGGGCTTCATAAAGGAGAATAACTCCAGTCCTGTTCCCAGCTGTATTCCTTCTGATACCTCTTTTTTACAGCCCCCTATGAGAAGGAAGGTGCTATACTCATAAACTATCAGCTAACAGCAGGCTAAAATTCTGCTCATGTCTGGTGCTCTTATTTTCAGGGGATCTTTTGAGCTCCTCTATTGCTGGGTGCACTCCCTACACTCACACACGTCTGCACTGCTTAGCATCCGCTACTTGTCACCTGCCCAAGTCCCGCACAGTTCTTTTACTCCTGTGAGGGAACGGGTTATGCTTTTTCTGGTGCAGCAGCTCAGCACTTCCTAGAAAACAGCAGTTTCTGGCTTGATCGTCACACACTGCAAAGGCAGCCCTGACCAGGGGCTGGTTGACAGTGCCACCGCTTCTGCTCACACACCATTTCTGGAAGTTTTCCTTTGGCTCCGCTGCAAGTAACTGCATTCCGGCTGCTAGGCAGCACTTCTGGAAGCGCATCTCCCTCCCTGGTCTTTCAGAGGCCGTCACTGGCCTAACCCGCCGCCAGCAGCACAGCGCCAGCCATTACTGGCGGTGAACTGACTCCAGCAGCCGGGACAGGACACTGCCCTCCCACCCTGCCTCGGTGCCTCCTCGAAGCGCTTCACCGACCGGCTCTGCCTTACTCTCTCTTGGGAAGGCTGGGCGGAACGGCGGAGCCGCGGCCATGTCCGGACCGCCCGTGTGCCCCATTGTGCAGCAGGTCCGACCCGTGTCCGCTGCGCCGCGCCCGGAGCCCGCGGAGCTGCGGGAGGCCGCCCACTGCTTGGTGGTGGACGCGGACGGGAGGAGGATCCCCTTCGGGGCCTTGTACAGGCGGCAGAAGGCCGTCGTTGTGTTCGTGCGGGTGAGGAGGGCGTCAGTGGGCTGGGCGGGCTGCCACGGGCTGGGCAGTCACGGTCGTACTTGGCGGAGTTCTGAGCTGTAAAGGTGGGTGTGGGGGGTCTTCGGCTGGGTGAGCAGGGGCAAATACATAGAAGATAAAACAAGTCTTCAGCTATGCGTTTAAGGAATCAAGTGTACTGCTGCCCCATGTCCCAGCTGACAAGCCAGCTCTGTAGATAGATGACTAGCAAGGCGCCCAGCTCGGAGTCTGTGCTCAGGCTCAGATTAATTGAACCGGGTTCCTAACCCAAATTTGTGACTGCAGTGAACTTCAGTCTTTCCTATGCCCATTTCCCGGTCACCTCCAAACTAGTCTGCCTGAAGTCAGAATCTGTTTCTTCACTGCTGTGCAATAATGTCTGTTTCTTACATGTCCATCTGTCGCAGAATTTCTTGTGTTACGCCTGTAAGGAGTATGTAGAAGACCTGGCAAAAGTCCCCAGGAGTTATTTACAAGTAGGTGCCACGCCCCTATATGTGCTTTGCAGTCAGACAGCTCAATTATCTCCTGCTGCAGGCTTAAACCTTCCAGGAATCAAAGGAAGGCTCACCGTAAAGTTAATGCTTTCTTGTTTGCTACAGTTGCCATAATGCATCTGCCAAGGAGACACATGAAGGGAGTTATTGCATGGCATACCCTAGGAGCAGCATTATTTCTCCTAGCACTATTAGCTTGATGCCGTTTTTTCTACTGTATTCCAACTGTTAAGACAACATTTGACGGGCATTTCTCTTGGTTTTAGTGATGCCCTGGGCAGCTCTCTGCTCAGACTACTGCTGCCCTTCTGCCATGCTGGTACAGCTAGCCGCTGGGTGTGCATGGGACTAAATCAGGATAGTGCTCTGAATTAAAAATAGTCTCTGTTCACTGGATTGTTTTTTCTAAACTGCTCAAGTAATCTTACTCAGAATGACATTTTCTTAACTTGGCTGCTTAAGTTAATAGATACAGAGTCAAATCCTTCCACTTTTTTTGTTTNTTTCCCCACCCAGCAGCAAGAACAGAAGTATGGTTGTGCTGTTGCAAGGCCTCTGTTTTTATTGACTGATTACTAGAGGCGCAGCAGTTTACAGCCATGGCGCAGTCCGTATTTGAAGTTCACTGTGGCTGCAGCTGCCCTGGCCTTCGAGAGAGTTTTGTTTTGGTGTTTTGTTTTGTTCTAATGTGAATACGAGGGTGGCTTTAATCCGTTATGCAAAGGACAACAAAACAAACAGCGTAGGCACCGGGTGTCCTGCCCACCTCTGTGGGGGCCACCGGGATGGATGGCGGGGGCCGGTTGGGCTCCGGGGCTCTGCTGGGGAACGCCGCGCCCCAGCCCGGTTCGGGGACATTTTGCGGCTCGGTTTAACGTCGATGCCGTGGCGATTAGGGTGCAGCTGGGGGCTGCCATGCTCGGAGGGCCGCGGTGCGGCCTGGCCTGCGCCACCTGGAGGAGGAGCCGGCCCAGCCCCGCTGTCCATGTCCGGACACTGGGGGCCCGCGGAGGGTTGCGAGCCCTGAGCCGTGGTACTGCCACCTGAGGAGGCAGGAGGAAGTTGTTTGGAGTTGTGCTGTCGGCAGGCGTGCTACAGAAAAGTAGGGTGTTTGTTAAAGCTCTGTGTTTCCCTGCATTTCAGATCGCCTTTATTTCGCGATTCTCTGCCAAAAACCAAAGAGTGGAGCCGCAGATACCCATTATTTCTGTGTAGACAATGAACTTGTCTATGAAAAGTAAGTACAGACTTTCTGGTTTTTTTGTTTTTTTTTTTTCTTTTTTAACAGATTTTTGGAATAAATCAGTCAGAACGGCAGTAATGAGAAACCAGTCTAATTGACGTTCCGTGTTTAAACGTAGCTGAGGGAAACATACTATTCCCATTATAGAGCTAATAATATGAGTCTGTGGGAATCAAATGTTGTTTCTGCATTAGAATTAGGTAAGAATTTTTTTTATTTCATGGTCTCCGCTGCCATAGTTCCTTTTGGGAGTCTTTCTGCTTTACTTGGGGGGGATAGTTTGCATCACTTATCCTTCCCCAGGAATGCACGCTCAGTATATAGGTGTATATNTCTTTTTTTTCTTTTTAGCTTCATGATGGGTTCCCGCTTCAGCTGCTTTCCTTAGATCAAGGAGCTGTGTGGCATTGCATCACACTGGGAGAGTCTGGGTGGGAAGAGAAGGAAATTAGAATGGGGAAATAGTGTCCATAGAGTGAGTCATGAAAATAGCGCTCATCTGTGCGTGTTATAAGGCCTTTGATAGCCTATGCATAGTTTGAATACAAGTTCTGCAGGAATTCCTACTTGTTTGGAATAACAGGCTGCCAGGATTTAGGAATAGCACAGATACAGTAAGTTTGTGTGGTTTTTGTACTCTTTTTTTTTTTTATTTTAAACATAGTCACACTTGAACACGTAAATACATTAAAACTATAACAAACTATATGTAACTGTTAAAGATGCTTGCATGTCTTCATAAGCTTTCAGTATTTTTATACTAGCAACTTAAAAGTCTGTCTTTTAAAGGCCTATCAACCTGAAGTTAGAATTCTTAAACAGAGTTATTTAACTTCTGTTTATAGGAATTGCAATATGTTGGCATGATTTACCATTCAGCATCTTTTGTTTAAATACGTATGTATGTGTATATTAACTGTGAGGAGATGTGCTCATTTTGACAATTTTTGCAATTACAAAGGTCTTCATTAACTGTGGTGAAGTGAAAGGGCAGTTGTTAGTGTTCTGGTTTACAAGCAAAGTCTGTTCCCAATCTCTTCCTCACAGTTGGTGTTTTATAATGTTCCCGCATCTTCCATCTTCATCTAACTTGTCTTTCTTTCCTCTTTAGTGGAGATAGTTTCTGAAGGGGTCATACACGCATGTATCTTTTTCCTCCTGTATCTGCTGCTTCCTTCCAGGTGCACTTTGACGTGACAGCCTAACTCAAGCTACAGGGCTCTTCAATGTAACAAGGACTTAAAGATGAAGAACGGAGTTTCCAGTACACTGTTATATATGTAGCTTTTAGGATATTTTAGTGTAAATATTAACAGTTTAGAACTTAGTTCCTGTATTGTTCATCTTTCATCTATGTAGGTCACTCTAAAAGTAATGCCTCCTATTTCTTTCCATGGAAATGACAACAGATTCAAAGAGTACAACAACACTATTTGATAGCGCAAATTCTCAGCTACAAAACATACTTCTTCAATATAGTTGCCTATACAGTCCGTCTTTCATCGTCCCAAACAGATGGAAATCAGAAGGTGCCAAATCAGGACCATGTGGTGAGTATATGGTAGGGCAGTCCAGTGAAGACTAGCAGTGTGCTCCGTGTTCTTAGTACTGGTATGGGCCTAGGATGATCATGTTGCAAGAGAAAGGTTGTCTTCTTCTCTGGTGTGACACTGGAATTTTGAGCCTTCAGCTTAGTCAATATCTCAGAGTTGCTGGTTTGTCCAGTTCCAGGAAATCCAGAAGGATGACCCCTTCCTATCCCAAAGACAGTGCACATCACTTTGCCTGCTGAGGACTTCATCTTGAACCTTTTCTTGAGTGGGAAATTTACTCACTGGAAAGCCACTGCATCACTGCATGGATTGCTGTTTTCACTGTAGCTTATAGTGGGAATACTACCTCTTGTCACCAGTAACAATGCCAATCCTGGAAACTGTCACTTTCAGCCTTGTATTGGTTAAATAGGTCCTGACAGACTTGCATATAGTGTTATTTCTGTTCCTATGTGAGCATTCATGGGAACCACCTGGTCCAAACTTGACAATATTTCAATTTTGCCACCATTATTTCCAGTGCATTCAAGCTGGTATTCAGCAACTTACACAGTTTCTTGGTTGTAACCTGCTGATCTGCATGGATGAGCCAGGCAGGATGCTCTTCATTTCATGGTGTCACAGCTGTGCATGGCCGTCTAGAATGTGGCTGTTGCCATTGCTGGTACATACCACCCACCACCTCTCTGTGCTCACATCCACTGTTTGGTCTCTTTTTGTGTTCAGCAAGTGTCAGTGAATGTCAGTGGGTGTTATTTTTTGTGCCTGGAGGAATTCAGTGACACCCCTTTGCTTCACATGCATTTCTGTGTCAGATGCCATTTTGTCAGGCTGTGCCTCTGCTGCCTGGCAATGAAATGTAATGGCAAATTGGTGAGAAGGTTCAGCCTCTACTGCCATACCACCATCTGCCTCCAACACTATGGGCCAACATTATCAAATTGGAGGCATTACTTTTGGAGCAGCCCTCATATTTTTGTATTTTGTTTAATTTTTATGTATGATATGCTGCATAATGGGAATAATATTCTGTGTACACAGCCACACAAAGCATAGCCACATTTGGTTAGTTGGAGTTGAATGGTCACAAATTATTTGGGGTGGATAGGGTGAGGGGAAAGGTGGGAGGGGGGGAAAAAACCTTTGTTCTTCACCTTCTAAAGAAAAACTGCTTTTCCTTGTAAGCTGGCTGCACTGTTCAGGCCTTACCACTCTACCAAAGCAGCAGTGATCTTCTGAGTTGGTATCTACAGTGGCTTCTCTTGGTTTTCGCCAGGACTTGGCTGTGGGTGAGGAAAGTCCGCTTCTTCCACCATTGCTCCTTCTATATTAAGAAAGAAAATGTACTCTGTGCACTGACCACCCGATTCCCAAGATCCCCCCTCTCCCCTTAACTGCGTTAACTTAGTAACAGTGTTTCTTTTCTCAGGCCTGGCACTAATTATGTACTTGGAGGGCGACCCTCTGGGGGTACTGCCCCATGAACTGCTGTAATTCAGGTCACCTTCTCCAGGACTCATCTCTGTACTTTGTCTATTTTCTGATCTTCTTTCTTCAGGGTAAGCAGTGTTTCCTTCATCCGTTCTGATCCATAGTACTGTTTTTGCCTTTCCAGTTTGATGGTGGCCTTCCTAACTGTGGGCCTAACATGGGGTAAGAGTTGGAAGTTGTAGAGGCAGTTAACACCAGCCTACATAACATTGAGCTGTTGTGCTTTTACTTGGCACTTGCAAAATTGTCTCTGGCTAAGACATAGAGAAGGAGATAAATCTGTTTAGTGGTCCAAACTGAGTGGTAGTAAATGGGTAACAGGTACAGTGCTCAAATTAGAGGTGGGTAAACTGTGTTCACTCTCAGCTACGTTTTGGTGAAGAAAGCTTATGCTTGTCAATTGAATGGCAGAGAGAAGATGAACAAAGAAGTACTGGTATTTCATACATGCAAATGTTGCCTCAAGTCTTTCTCTGTGTTCAAGACCTCTAAAAACTTACCTCATCTGAATAGTATTTTGGAAATGATGATTAGTTTTCATAATAACAGTTTTTCTTGCTTTTTCTACTAGGTTCTTCCTTACCATGTTCTTTCCAGGCTGCATTTCTGCGTAGGGGTGCTCTCTGGGGATTCATCGCTATAGTAGTATTAGCTTACTTTCTTAGCTGTTATGCTAGAAAGCTGGAAAGGCTTTCTATGCCTCTCTTGACTGTTTTAAAAATGATTGGAGGTTTCTATCTACTTAACAACTGTGTTTCTGCTAATAAAAGGATAGTTGGCTACATGTGCATTTCTTTAGTACAGTACACCTCCATGCAAGAGTCTTCTAATATATTTACGTTTTAATTTATGTGTAACCTTTTCTTCTAAGAAATACTGCTAGAAAGTTTAATGTATTAACTGTCTAGTACGTTCAGTTTAGGTTTTAATAACATAACATAACATATTTGATACTTTTATAGTAAAATTATGCATGTGTGCCAGCTTTTGGTTATGTTTGGTCACATAGTAGTAACGGTGTTTGTTCTGAATTGGGTGATTTGTATTTATTTGTAGTTTACAGTGGTTCAGATTGTTTTAAGTGAGTGACATTTTTGGAACATAATTGTATCACATAAAATATGCTTGTAAGCAGTTGAAATTGAATCTTCTCATTGTTGTCTTCCTTTTCAGTAACCTTAAGTAGATATTTCACTTACGCGCTAATTAGGAAAATAAAGTTGGTTATTAAGTGCATCATCAACATGAATTTAAAGGGCTGTTTGCAGGCTTGAGTTAATATGATTTCTAATAGCATAGCTTATTTAAATAGCTTTCTTTATTTTCCCTGAAAAGCAACAAATTATATCAGGTATCTTTATTACCGGATGTGTTCTGTCTTGGGTGCAGTATTACTCTTTCACAAGGTTGGTGTGTGCACCAAAGCCTGGTGTTCTGGGGATTATGATGCCTCTTTTCACCAGGAATACTTTTCATCCTATTGTGAATAGTGTTTCTGTAGGAGCAACGCTAATCTAGAAGACCTGTGTTTAAAATAGGACCGGTTTGAAAATAGTAGTATAAATCAGATAAGATTTGATTACTGTAAGAACTCTCATTCAGTGGTTGATTGTGAGTCTTGAGTAGCCTAGTCCTACAAGCTTTTCCGTTTCATTGAATGAACATTCTAGTGGCTGTTGGACTACGTGGCAGTATTGGCAGGAGTAGTGCTTGAGAGTATATAATGCTTGGATGGATCTTGACCATTCACAGAGCTACATCCAGTCCTTTAGTTAGAAACAGATGTTCTAAATGAAAAGGATGATTAGAGCAATGTTAATGGTTCAACCCTAATGGCAGATTTCTGGCTGTATTTTGAAGTTCAGTAGGATATATTTTTTGTGTGCATAAAGAAAATGAATTTCTAAAGAAGTAGTACATAAATGATTGTACAGAGTGAAAAAACAATACGTTATTGTGAAAGATGTCAGTTGTTTATTATAATAATTTGAATATACTTGAGGATTTGTAAAGGCTTTAGGACTTTGCGTGTGTGTGTATGTAGGCATGTATGTACATGCATCTGCACTTGTATGAGATTGTATGAAAACATTAAAACCAATGCAGCTGTACTTTTGCGTGCTTTCTTTCAGATCTTCACAAAGCAGAATTTTCAAGTTTCTTTTAAAAGCTGCTTGTTTTGAATATTTGGCCTGAGGAAAGAGAGCCCCCTGTGATATGATTCTAAAATTTGAATAAACTTTTCTCTGTTTATATATACAATAATACATGAAAGTACCTAGAAAACATAAGTTTCTACCAAATAACAGTTAATTTAATTGTTTAAAATTTATACTCGCTCATCTTTTTATTGTACTTCATGGTGGTTGCATTATAGGCATTAACTTCAGAAAACAGCTTTGTTTGTGAAATATTCTTTAATCCTGCAGAAATGTAAGTAGCCAGGCTTAGATTCAGCATGTAGTCAAACTGGTTTCAAGTGTTGCATATTTCTATATTTCTAGAGGCATATCTTTTCCCATTTCATGTCCTCCCCCTTGTACACACTTCATCAGTTTACAAACATATCTGTAAATATTTTTGTTTTCATATTTGTCAGTTCAACATTAACATTTTCATCTTTTTCTGAAACTTCAGTTCTGCTGAGTGCCTTATAAAACTTCTTACTTCAAACAATCCTGTCGGCCTAAAGGTCACTCTAATTACTTTTACTTCCTCTCTCATTTACTGACTTTCACACAATTCCAGTGAAATAATTCGTCTTTAAGGTTTAGTGACCTCCTAGTGAGAAAAAGTAGCTGCCACTGACCTTGAACTATGAGGTATTTCTCAGTGTGTCTAATAAAGTGTAGGTCTGTATCAGGAGTGTGTGTTTGAGGTGAATCTCTCCTTAAATCCTTCGTCAGTGCATTTTGGTTTACTTCATAGAGCAGTCTATGAGCAATCCCAACAGCTAATGAGTGTGCAGTTCACAAGATCAGACTAGGCTAGAATGAGGTTAAAGTAAATAAATAAATAAATTCTGGAAGACTACAGTACAGATGTCAGCACTTTGTTGCCAACTTTCAAGTCTACAGTTGCATTTATGCTAGTTCACACACATCCTAACGCAGATGTGGTCTCTGCTGCTTCGATGTTTGCTGCTTCCCTGTGCTTGGCTGCTTCATCTCTCACTCCTTTAGTCCTACCTACAGTCACTGTCTATGAAGGCTGCTCCAAAATTAATGCTTCCTATTTGATTATGTTGGTTCACAATGTCAGAGGTGGATGTTAATATATAATATTCATATATAATAATATGTAANATGAGCCTCACCTCTTTCCTAGAAAAGACAAATGGGAAACTGCGTGTAAAGAGAGCAGCAAGAATACTGAGAGCAATCATGGACAAAAGCATGGATCTCATCCTTGCTTAGAAGCAAGAGTCTTTAGATAAACTGCCATGTCTCCTAAATAGCAGTATGTTTAGAAAATCCTAAGATTCTGTCAGTGTTTTGGAAACTGGGCATAGTGATGTAGGAAGAATGTAAATTTCCAAAGTGTAACAGAATCCTCTTTTTAAAAAGCTCTAGTAGAGCCATGGAATAAAACTGGAATACTCCAGCCTAAAATGTAGTTTTTTGGGTCTAGTCTACACAGGGATATGATGGTGTATTTATGTGCAGAACTGTAATTCTGTAAGTCTTTATTTTTCTATAACTTCTTAGCTGTAACTATTTGTACAGGAACGGCACAATTTTAGGGTTCACTGTAGAAACCTCTGATTAGGCAGGTGTTGCTCTTTGGTATCAAAGTACCTCCCCACACTGGAATGCTGTGTAGCCCTGCCCAGCCCCACAGACAGCACTATGACCAGCCATGGGCAGCATCTGTTTGGGGCCAGGGTACACCTCCAGTACTGAATTGGCCCTTCGCATTACTGTGTTTTCCCTTCCAAGGAAATGTTCGCTTGTTCAAATAGCACAGCATGTCACCTAGGATTTGACTTGTGTTTTTCAGTGGGAGTTAAGCATGCACATAAGTACACAGCATAACAAACTCAATTAAAATGCAGTAGGTTCTTGTATTTAATAATAATTCATGTTCCCTTAATCTTTTCATACTGCTCACCGTGGCTGCTGTTTACAAGCTTCTAATAGTGGAACAATTACAGCCTAATCTTCATTGCATTGGTATGACACATTTATTTTTTTTTTCAATAGAGAAACCCTGAGAGAGAATGAGCCCATAGGCTTACCTGTTCCTTTGGCTGCTTTAAAAGTTATTTCAGGTTTTGGACCTGAAATGGTCAGGAGAAGGTTCTGCCTTCTCATAATGCACTTCTGAGAAATGAATTAATAGTTCTGGACTGGAAGCAGATTAAAAGCATCAGGCCTCACTCTTGCACTTGGACAGACTGGAAAATATTCTAGTGACCATAAAGGCTGAATACCAGCATTACCTTCTCTGCTTACAAAACAGCCCGAAACTCATTAAGAACATTGCAGGCTACTCTCATTTTCATCTTTGTGGAAGACAACAGCACAAACCATCCCAAACAGCTATAAAGATGTATGGATTTTGTCTTGCCTGACGTTACACTGATACATAACAGAGTTGGTAATGCTTTATTATGCATGGATTTTATACTCAACACAATTATTGTGTTTTTTATTTCCTATTGAATTGTACTTATCAATCTAAATATTTTTGTTTGCTATTAAGAGTAGTTCAGAGAAGCTGTGCTTCTGGAAAACTGTTTATTTTGGCCTATTAAGCTGCACGGTAAATCTTACCATTTTGTCTTTGTCAACTAATGTGTGAGTCTGGCTGGTACGAATTCAATTTGCTGGTACTGAATACATTTCTTCTGTTTACTGGAAGCATATTCCCATATCCTTCTATCTCTGAAAGAAATAATTTACATGATCTAAAGGAAGTGTAACCGTTTTGTCTGAGAAGCTTAAAAACTCATTACTTCCCTTCATTGCCAAGTTGTCATTGCTCTGATTTTATAAATAACATTTTAAAGAAAGTGTAGAATTATAAGGCATAAACTTTGCACAAGAAGGTGTGTGTTTCTCTCTCACCTCCCTCCAGCAGTTAATTCCAAAATGAAGTAACTACAGTAACAAAACATGGAATTAAATCTTAAGTGATAGAACACCATGGGGACTCTTTACAGATGTTTGTTTGTCCTCCTGTTCAGGGGGTATCCAGTTGGTTGCATTGTGGAACTAACTCCAGAAAGAATGTCCTAAGCTGTTACCACATATCCCCCTCTTTTCCCCCCCCTCCCNATGGCTTATTTTCCTAATAAGACAACTGATTCTGTTTGGGATAGGCAAGTGTTATATCCTAATATAAAAAAACCCTTACCCTGATACTTCATTAACTGTGTTACTGGCAAACAAGGCCTGTGTTTTAGACTGAGGCCTAATGGTGCAACTGCAGAAGACAGCACTACACATTGATTGAAGTTATATATACTAAGGGCCATCAGTGTATGGAAATCACAGATAAACTTGTTTGTGCACGAATATTTGCATGCTGCATCCAAAGATGCAGGTGCAACTGTGGTGCATTTCCAAAATCATAAACAGGTTGCATTCAGTAGGAAAGATGATGCTACTAATGCTACAGAAAGTGTATAGTTCACATACCTGTAACTTAAGTTACCTTTTAGAAGTAATTTACTGCTTAATAAATTAATGTAGCTACTAACTGTGGATGACAGATAAAAGCATTTTTGCTCCAAGTATGTCAGTGACATTAATTTTGAAAAATTTTAATGCAGAACACCATGATCATTATCTCAGACCATCAGACTGCTAATGCTTTGCAGCCATGCAGAAACACAGAGTTCCTCTTTTTCAGTTTCAATACCTGTGATTTGTTCTAGGAAGCAAATGTGAGGCTTATAGTTATTGGACAGTCGTCTTATCATCACATCAAGGTAAATAAGGTAGTCATTAAATAAATTGTGTACTCTATAGTGTCTTAATGATTTTCATTGAGAGATTTTCCTCAGAGTGAAAAGACAGTCGTTAGCAGCTATAGAAAACCAGGCCAGTATTGTTTTTGATGAAGTAATTCTAATAGTAATGCTTGAATAAAGCAAATAACTAAAGCTTTCAGATTAAAATCCACTGAGACTTGTTAAGGGAAGATCTTTTCTTGATGTCAGCGGAAGCTTTGTTTTAGTAAAAGCTGTAGGGCTAAAATTTTTTGGCCTTTACTTTCATTTAGCGTGTCAAAGTCACAAGTTTTAAAATTGGGGCACATTTCAGTATTTTTTTCACTAACTAAATTACTTTCTTAACCTTAAAAATATCACTTTCTTTTATGTACATATTTTGCAGCCCTTTTGCAGTTTAACTGGGTATACACATGAAATGTATGTAGATCCACAAAGGGAAATTTATAAAATGCTTGGCATGAAAAGAGGTGAAGGTAATGGCATATCAGGTAAGAATAATTTTCTCATACTGATATGACTTACAGAACAAGAATGCTCAGAAAATAATAGCATGATCACAATGGGAATAGGGAGCCTAACCATCAGACCATCTCTGGTAGGCTGCACCTTTTCAAAGCACTGGTTTCTTCAGTAATCACAGCAACCATTTGATTTTGTTATTCTTGTTATGTACTTTGTATATCTACATGACAAGTTCTTTGCTGTTTTGTTTAGTGCAGAGCCCTCATGTAAAATCAAGCATGTTCTTGGGCAGTATTAGAAGTATGTGGAGAGCAATGACTGGCCCAGCTTTTGACTTCCAAGGAGACCCTGCTCAACAGGGAGGAACTTTGATTTTAGGCCCAGGTGATCTCACTCTTTTTGTCTGAAAGTGATAGGCTACTCCTTACACTGTTTGCTTTAGTGCTACCATCTCTGCTGCTGTCCCTGTGGACTTGTAAAGAGAAGGACAATCCTGTGCTGTCTCTGCGGTTCTGCTAGCAGAATGAACCCATGGAGGTGTCATTGTGCAGTCTTACCTCTGGCAGGGACAGCACAAAGCTGATCTCTGTCCTATAGAAATCAATAGTGCTGCTGATGGCTTAAGTCCAGAAGGTATTTTTGAGTGGTATTAACTCATATTCTGCTTTCAATTTGATTTGAGGCACTTAATGTGTTTGTAGCAGAGGAATAAAGCATTAAGGGGGGCTACCACATGACAAAGCCATCTCATGTCTTTAGGACTTGCTATTCTTCAGCAGATTTAATTCACTTAGATGCTTCAATGCCCCTTGTTTCTACAACTTAATTTTAAAAAATCCATGTCATAATTTAAAATAGAATTTACTGTGCAGTCTACAAGACATGTAAGAGCTTGTAGTAAATCACAATGGTTCTTTGATTCGCTTATACCTTTTAATAAGTACCGTATTCAACTAATTGCTTGATTATTCTCATTCCCTTTCAGGTAATGAAGTTCATTTTTTGCATCATGATAGAAACAGATTGGATCATGTTCCCATTAATTCAGTTTTGCAGCTGGCAGGAGTTAAAGCAGTAAATTTCACAAACAAACCCCAGGTTATTGACATATGACACTGAGACTGTGTCTCTTTTTTTTTTTTTTTTTTTTTTTTTT
>JACDJE010000409.1:201353-279409 GCA_016647715.1 Pavo muticus | reverse complement strand
AAAAAAAAAAAAAGCCAACCAAGAGCAAAGATGATGTACGTTTTTGTGAGTAATTCAGATCATAAAGTCGTAGGATATCCTGAATTGGAAAGAACCCACAAGGAGCATTGGGTCCAACCCCTGGCTCCTCACAGCACCACCCAAAGTCTAAACCCTGTACCTGGGAGCGATGTCCAAACACTTCTTGAACTCCAGCAGCCAGGGGCTGTGCCCACTGCCCTGGGGCAGGCTGTTCCATGCCCACCACCGTCTGGTGCAGGACCCTGTCCCTAACCCCTAGCTGTCCCTCCCCTGACACAGCTCCATGCCGTTCACTCGGGTCCTGTCGCTGTCGCAGAGGGCAGAGCTCAGCGCTGCCCCTCTGCTCCCTGTGAGGAGCCGCAGCCACCATGAGGCTTCCCCTCAACCTGCCTTGCTCTGGGCTGAACAGATCCAGAGACCTCAGCTGCTTTCTTGTACCCGTTGCCCTCAGACCCTTTGTTGTCTTCATAGCCCTCCTTTGAACACTCACTAATAGTTTTGTGTGCTTTTTGTGTTGTGGCCCCCAAAGCTGGACCTAGTGCTGGAGGTGAGGCCAAGCAGAACAGACAGTCCCTCCCCTCGCCCACTGGCAGTGCTGGGCCTGGTGCACCTCAGGCATGGTTGGTCCTTTGGGCTGCCAGGGCAAACTGCTGCCTCATGTTTAACTTATCGTCAGCCATAACCTTCAGATCCTTTCACGTGGGGTTGCTCTCCAACTTCTCATTCCAGTCTGAATGTATATCAAGGATTTCCCTATCCCAGCTGCAGAATCTAGCACCTGCTCTTGTTAAACTTCTTATGGCTGGTGATTGTCCAGCCCTCAGATTTGGCAAAACCTCTGTGCAAGGCACCTCTCTACCCTCAAGGGATTTAGCAGCAGCTCCTCCCAGTTTAGCGTCATCTGCAATCTTATTTAGTATACCTTCAAGTCCTATATTCTAGTCATAGATAGGTATCTAATTAGTACTCGTTAGGATTTCTACATAGAAGAAAAACTGTAACAAAAAAGATTACTTATATAAGAGGTGTAAATAAATTTTTGGACCTTTAATGAAACAGTAACTTCCTGAAGTGTTTTGATGCTTAGTTAATGCAGTTCTAAAGAAAAAGTATTAACATGAAATTATTGAACCTGCTAATGACTGCTTTGTTATTAACAGTTATTTTCTCCTGGCTATGTGGGGGATATTTCTTGATTACTGGAAGACATGATTTGCATAATAAAAGAGTTATGCAATATTTCCTAAGCAGACCTTAGTGTTAGAGGATATACAAGAGTGATCAAGTGTTTCGTGGGGGAACGCCGTCAATATACTTGTGATTAGATGGTCTTTATGATTTTATCTTTTTTTGAGAGGTTTTGACAGTGGAAAGTTTGATTTGTAGTGTTTCAAGTGTATTCACTCTATTCTTAGGATTTTGTTTCTAGAAGTGTGGATTATTATTTTTCCTTTATGGCATCTGGTTTTAATTAATGAACACTGCTTCACCAGTACAAAGGAGGAAGTTCAAGATTTAGAATAATGCAAATGTACTGCTATAGGAAAATCAAAACATTTACAAGTTATTATTTTAATCTTATCTTTTGAGCACGTGCACTGTTTTGTAGAACAGATAATTCATACGTTTACCAATATCTTCACATTAGTCTAAAATAAATGAAATTTGACAGATCTATACATTTTGCTTAAGAATATATGCTCATGGTTTACCAGTATTTTTTATTGTTTTGCTTGATTTTATTGTTGCACACTTATATTCTTTTGCTGTTCATGACAGTCTTTCCCAGTGCTTTTGAACTCTGTGATACTTATGTCTTCTGTAGTAAAAAAGTGACTTTAAGTTATTTCTGTGGATCTTAAGATAATTTTTCTCTCTTTTCCCATAAAAACAGATAATATATCTGAAAGAATCACCAGAAGATGTGTACAAACTTGTATTGACTGGCAGTGTTTCATATCTTCCTTTCAGGTAAATAATAATATGTTATAACTTTTTGTAGCTTGATATTTTGAAGAAGAATATAGCATTTAGTAGTTCTACTTTTTTTCTGTTTTGCTTTGTTGTTTTGTTGTTGTTGTTGTTTTTGCTATAGTTTAAAAGGACACAGCTTGATTTTAAGTGCAAACTTAACAGGGGGCTTAGCATCTGGTTCTGAAGTGTACCGATGCAAAAGGTGAAGAAGCCACACTATATATTATATACTCGTTGAGGTTTTTGATCTACAATGCTTTCTTCTTGGCTTTGTTTTTATGCTAGTAGTTGACAGTTAAAAGTCAAAGTATCTTCCAACGGTCACACAAGACTTGCAATACTTCTAGCACTCATTTTTATTTCACTTAGCAAATGTATGAAGCAGTCTACAAATACTGTTTTGTGCCTAAAGAATGCTACCTAGCTTCTTGTGATTTAGCATAACTTTGAAGTATTTATTTTTACCAATGAGGAAATATATAAAACCACTGGTTTGTCGTTGCTTGACCCCGAGGGAATGTAATCCTAGCCTTTTCTTTGTGGTATATGCTGTGCAGCTTAATTTACCAAATAAAGTTGATCCATCATGCATAGAAAAAACTTCATAAATTCTTCATAGAAGTGTTCCTAAAAGTTGGATCAAACTAACATTCCATTGGCTGCCTCAGTATGCAGAAAAGGATGGCCAAAAAACATTTTAGAATGCAAGTTTGCTGCCTGGTTGCTGGTGATTAATTCAGTCCTTGCTTGTCTGTGTTTTCTAGCTCCTGTCCAAGAGCTGGGCTTTTGATGATTTGAATTTCCTTTACTTCTTCATAGTAAAAGTGTGTAGTAGTATCTGTCTTTACTTTCATACTTCCATCATCGTATTTCTCTTTTTAATTCCTTTTTTTTACATTCCCTGAAATAAAAAGGCCTCTTTAGAGACCTCTGTGTTTCTAAAACTCCTAAAGATTTCTGTGGATTGCTGAGATAGCAGCTTTTCACTCAGGTCATACACCATGCCCAAATCCCCAGATCATCACATTGACAGTCCTACTGAAAAAAAAGAAGCAAATCTACGTTATATAACAAGAATTACTGGGAGCTGACTTCTGAAAGCATGTTTAGTCCCCAGTGTAATACATACAACATGCTGCAGTGTCTGGGAATTTTTCCATTTTCTTGATTTCAGTAGAACTTACTGTTGAATTCAGATTACTCTCTCATCTTCTTCTCTGCAAAAAGCATTGTCTTTCAACAGAATAACAGAAAGTTAGGTAGTTGATACTTCTGGTCATTACCAACAGGAAAACTTGTTAACAGCATGCAAAGAATGCTTTCCACTTACCTGAACTGTGTTCTGTTATCACTGTCTCCCACAGATTTTTTTTTCCTCTTCACACTTACTCATTAGGGAGAAAAGAATAGAAATAAAGTGTAGAAGCAGATGTTCAGGTTCTTCAGAACTTCTTCCTCCTTTCAGTTTGAGTTTGAAGATGGTCTATTTTTTACTTTTATGTAACAGTAATGATTCCCTGTATTCTGATAAGAGCTGAATGTTTTCAGAAGTAGCTGTTCTGACAAGATAAAACATCTTCTGATATTGATTCTGTTTATTTTTTACCTGACTGAAGTATTCCTGTAGAATGCTTATTTGACTGTGCTTATGGAGTCTAGTAATGGTCATATACCAAGAACATGCTATTTTTGCATCAAGAAGATTTAAGAAAAAAGTAGCTGAGTTTTGGTGAAAACCAGTTTCTCAAGTTTAAGCATTAACTATTCTGTGCATCTTATAAGTCTTTTAACATATCCATACGAATGTGTATCTTGACAGTTTTTTCAAGGAGATACTGTTCACATATATTAAAAAATGCATTTGTGAAGTGTCTTTTTTCTTTAAATGGAATTTGAAGAAGAAATTTGCTGTGTATTACGATTCAATGGTTTTGAAAGTGAACTTCAGATGAAAATGTTTTAAGAGTGTATGTTACAATATGATAGTTCTTTAGGCATTTGTTTTTGCCATAGGGAGTTTCTGTTATTTTTCATATATTTCTGTTCTTTGCTGACATGTACGTTGAACATGTCACATTTAGTTATAAAAGGTATAGCTGGAGTATTTTCTGTGTTGTTATTATTATAAGATTCACGGAGGGAAATTAGGTAATTGTTCAACATAATTATTTTGGTATACTAGAAATTGTATTTATCTTTTAATGTTGCTTCAGAAAAATATCTTTGGTATTCAGTTGGATTTAAATGGGAAAATTTTACAGTTCTGATCATCTTACGTTACAGGGATGCTTCATTTGGTACTTGCAGTTTTCATCTAACATTGCTGGATTGTTTTCATGCAATAAACAAGGTAAGTTAAACTATTTTTTTTAGTGTGAAACATCAGCTAATTGCTGCCCAGCAGAAAGAGGGCTTTGAAAGCTGGGAGCTAATTAGTCTGTTACAGCTACAATTGCAGCGGATTTTCTGATTGTTACCAGCTTATTACATATTATGCGTTGTAACAAAACTTCTGGTTGGAACATCCAACTTATGCCATGTGTAGTCAACTAGAAAAGTTTTCAAAGGGGAAATGTTGACTTCTATTTAGTTAATCTTTTCAGGACAGTGGTTTGTACCTCTGATCCCTAAGAGCTGCCTAACAGTTTTATCAGGTGACCAACTCTTGCCTTTGAAAGAAGTCTTGAATTGTTTATTGGTGCTTTTTAGGTGTTTTCAGTATGTAATTGTAATTTGAAGTTTTGCTTCAGTATTGTAAATGCAACAATATTAAAAGCTGATTTTTTTTTTTTTAGTCACAAATTATCATAACCTGGTGTCTTGTTGCAGTACAGTGGTGACTCGTGTGTCATTCAAGAACAAGGAGAATTTGAATGCATTCTTTTTCATCTATATGAATATTGAAGTGGGGAATTCTGTGGCTCTCCGTTCCATTACTATTTTTTTTTCATTGTGAATGTCTCTGCCAAATACCATTGTTTCTATTGCATAAGCCAACTTCTTGTAGTTTTGAGATTTTTCAGGTGTTTTTCTGTGTTCTGACATTGGCTGCTCCTTTGCCAAGAGCGGTGAATTGCTATTCTTTTCAATACTGGTGAACAGCAAGGAAAACCACAATGGGCTATGCAGTGAGAGAGGAGATTTGAATTTAATATTCGAAATATCTGGTGTTATGAGATTGTCTACATTTGCTCTTTCTGACTTAATATGTGATAAACTGCCAGTTACCAAAAAGTTTACATTTTTTTGTAGTGTATGGCTGTAGATAATAAGGAGCGTCAAGGACCACACTGTTTTCTCTTTAGAACTGGGGGCTTAGTCTATCTGCAGCTGGTTCTTAATTAGTGAAGGTATTAGAATCTTAATAGAATAGGATCCATACACAAAAATATTTGTGATCTTTGAATGCAGACTTCAGAATATACCCATAATTTAAATAGGAAATGTTTGCCGATTACTTTTCTCTTTGGCGTATCTTACTACTAGCAATAATAAAAAGACAGTACATTTCTAACCTCACTTCTATTATAATTTACAAATCAGTTTTTTACCTGTTTTGTACAAACTGTTGTGTATTTTTTCAAATGAATTAAGAAATTCCTCTGAAAGAGTAGAACAAGTAGTAAGGGGCATTCGGTAGCCTGAAAGAGAAATTAGCTGTCCTCACTGAGAAGGTGTTATTTTTGTTAAAAGTTGTATTCTGGATTTTAGGCTTTGCAGTATGGTTTTCTGGATTTTGATGAATTTGATGTAAATGAATATGAGCATTATGAGGTACGTGTATCAGTCTTCTGATTTGTTTGCTATTATTAATGCCAGTATGATTGTTTATAATATGTGTTATTTGTTTGTAGTATTACGTTCCATTTCTATTTTACCTCTTTCAACTATGATTATTAAATGTAGGTGAGTGATCAGAGAGAGGGTATTAAGAGTCAGATTTAAGCATAGTCAGCCTCAAACATAGAGGGGAAAAGCAGAAAACAACACAGTAATAAATACTTTTTTCCCCATATTTTTATTAAAGCCTTGGAAGATGATGAGGGAGCAGGAATTTGTTCCTTAGCCATCTTTTAAATGTCTTGCATATTCTTGAGCAGTTACGATGGGCATCTTGAGGGCAGACAGGTCCAAGTCTAAGTGATTTCTGGAAAGCAATTGAAGCGTGCATTTGTGAACACAAAGCAAAATTACAATACCCTTCTTTAAGGTACGGAAGAAGACAGGACTGGGAAACTTGAGGCCTCCAACATTCTGCTTGAGATGTAGGAAATTAATATGAAGATAAAGGACTACAGTGTTTGAATATATACGGTCTCAGAAATGCAATGCTGCTAGTTATCTGTAAAGAGAAAATTGGGTATTCTTAGAATCAAAAAAATCATGATCTAAATAATGAAAAAGAGGAAGATTGTAGTTTAGAAACCTATAAAAATTTTAGAATTGGAAATTGCTCTTCATCTGAAGTATATCAATGGCATTGTTCTAAAACTGTAATTTAGAAAAGGGAAAACACAAGCAAGAAGAGTGAGATTAAGAACAAGTGACAGCCTCCTGATGAAGCAAAAAGCAGGTCACTAACACACTTTCTTTAACAAAAAATTTACATCACATCTATCTAGCATGTATTTTGAAACAATAAGGAAAAGCCTGAAAATACAGGGATAATGATAAACCAAGCATTTTCTCTTGACAGAGAGCAGAAAATGGAGATTTTAACTGGATAATACCAAACAAATTCATTGCCTTCAGTGGACCTCATTCAAGAAGTAAAATTGAAAATGGTATGCTTAAAAAAGGAGGTGGGGGACACAAGCCCACTGCTTTCTTAGTTGGTTGCTACCAGTAAGAAAAAGCTTTAAAAATTGTTCCTCAAATAGTGTGTTTTTTCCTTGGCTCTGTTTCTTTGCTAAGAATCCTGACAGTAAAATTGTAATGCTTGGTTTAATTGCATCTGATCTAGGTGATTATTTTAAAATTCCATTTTCAGTTAGATTATTTCTTTATGTTTATCATAAGTTTTATTTTGAAAGTGTTTTCATCTGTTGGTTTTCAGTCTACATTTATTCTGCAGTTTGAGCCTCATTCTTCTTCCTCCCCCCCACTTTCTTTTTTTTCAAATAGGCTATCCCCATCATGCTCCAGAAGCTTATTTCCCGTACTTCAGGAAACATAAGGTCACCACTATAATACGCCTCAACAAAAAAATGTATGATGCCAGACGTTTTACAGATGCTGGATTTGAGCATTTTGACCTCTTCTTTGCTGATGGAAGCATACCTAACGATACTATCGTTAAAGCATTTCTAAATATTTGTGAAAATGCTGAAGGTGTTATAGCCGTTCATTGCAAAGGTACAGTGTACAAACAATTTATATTACAGGTTACAGTTCTTAGGATACTTCTCAACTTAAGGTCCCTTCCACAGGCCCATTACGATTCTGTAATTCCATTATATCTAGTTACTGACAACTCTGCCAAGCAGCAGCTTTTCTGTGCACATTCTTTATGTGCTTTTGTTCTGCTCTTTGTCTTCTAGTTTTTTAAGTTCCAGAATAGTCTTTCCAAATATTTCCAAGAATGAGGTTGCTGGAGATAAGCTTGCCAATATTAATATCTCTTTCTGATAGAAAGTGTTAGCACTTTCAAAAGATTCTTTTGATCTGGAATTTGCAATACTGGCAAGGTTTACAGGTCTTTCTAAAAACGCGAGATTAAATACACCAAGTTACAGATTTTTTAAAATATCAGTAGAGCTTTTTGAGAAAAGTCATCATGAAGTATTGGAGTGTTCCTACAGAACCATAGAGATCCTTATCCCTTAGAAACCCTCAGTACTAGCTGCTCTGGCTATCTCTGAATGTCTGTTCCTTGGCAGTCTAACTCAAAAGGAATGGGTATTGGGAGCATGCCCAGCATAGCTTGATTGTAGCTTTCTGAGGCATAAAGATTTCTGTGATTCTAGAGGAACTGTTTCCCCTTCCACACCAGATAATGATTGAAGGAGGAAGGTATTTTCTTAAACATTTGCTTGGGACCTTCAGAAGCTCCATTTTTTTTTCCTGGATCTTCACTTGCTGCATGTTTAATAGGATTATACTGTAAAGTAGAAATGATCAGAGCAGCTTTTTACTGTTGCAAGCATGTACAATTACACTCTACCAGGATGTGAAATCCAGGCATATCGTTTAATTGATTATATTTGAAGTGGTACAGATGCTTTGTTTTCCTTCAGAATAAGATGTTCTCTGATATTTGTCACGCTGATGATGTCAAGACTACCTTACAATCCTCAGCCTCCTATAACTCTTGAGAAACAGTAGAATGCTCCAGCCTGTTCTTAAAGCTGGGCAAGGCACAGAAAGTGCTGTGTGGTTGTCTTGTCTGTTGGATTATAGTGAAGATTTTACACAGGCGTTCAGTTGATCATTAAATGAAAGAATGTGATTTGACGTTTATAGACAGTGATCATGCAGGGAATCCACAAAGCTGACTATCTTCCTTACCTTTTCACATTTAGCAAGGTAGATGGTTGCATTTCTAGGGCCATTTAGGAAAGTTTTCTAGAGTAGTCCTCATACTGGCAAGTACCCAAACTTATTGCAAAATCTAGGTTTTCCTTGGGAACGAAAAAAAGACCAACTAATGTTACTGCAATTTATGATCAATTTGCAATTAAAGTGCTTTGCGAATTTTCTGAAAAGGCAGCTGTTCTATACCTGTGTAAAAACATTGTCACACCTGTTTGTGTATACAGCCTACATGCTTTTATATGTGTGTGTGTAAATATGTAAATATTTATAGATACTAAAAACACTTAAACAATGTGTTATTAACTATATAACCTATATGAGGGAAAAAATTAAAAAAGTAGGTTGTACTCAGAAAGTTTTACCAGCAGCAAGTTTATCTAATAAAATAGACACTTAACTTTTTGTCTGAGTAACAATGTCTGTAGCTGCAGCAGCTTCCAGATGAAAATAAGCACGTAAAAAAAGCCATCCTTTTATCTTACACAGCTGGTCTTGGACGAACTGGCACGCTTATTGCCTGTTATATTATGAAGCATTATCGAATGACAGCTGCTGAAACTATTGCCTGGATTAGAATAAATAGACCAGGTTCAGTGATTGGACCACAACAACATTTCCTGATGGAGTAAGTATATTGACTACGAGTAATTTTGAAAATAGATCTAGCAACTTTTTGTTCTTTTTTTACTGCATCCTTAAATTTTATGTTGTTAATTTGTTGGTTTTTGGATTATTTTTCTATACCATGATAGGAAACAGCCAGAACTTTGGACTGAAGGAGATCTTTTCCATGCGAAGTTGAGACAAAACTGTAAAATGGGTGTAACAAGAATCCTGTCAGGAGTAGGTCATATTTCAATTAATGGTATTAGAAACAGGAGAACCATCCAAAACGACACTGAACTGGTAACAATCTGAATATCTTGCTTTTGTGAAAATTGCAAATGCTGTTGAGGATTTCTTAGATTCTAAACAAAGCTGTGGGTACAATAAAACTGTGTTATCAGATTCTTTTTTCTGTTTTCCTTTTTTATATCAAGAGGTTTGGGGATAAAAATGCTATGGACAGGAATTATTATTTGAAAAATGAAGTGCAGTATACAGGTATGGTAGGAGCATTATCATCCTAGTTGAATCTCGAGTTTAGATGCATGTTAGAACAAACAGTATTAGAACTTAAAATTTGCAATCAAAAATTCTGTTAGTGTATTTTGGATTGTCAGTTATATTACTGTATTACTTTCTGTGTTTTGAGGGGAGGAATGAAAAGTTTTTCACTGTTTTTAACTTTGAAGTAATTACCTCTTCTGTGCAACTTTTTGAAGCTGTCTACTTTTAAAGAAAAAAAAATGTGCTACTTCTATAAAAAAGGTGGTTAATTGAGGGAGATGGCGAGTGGGTGTTGTATTGTGCCTAAACAATGATTTGAGATGTGTTTCCAGTGTTTGAACATTCTGATGAATGGGATTCACGTGACATCACAGGAAATAGAGCTGTATTTATATAAGTGGATTTCTTTTAATTTTATGCTGGCAACCTTTCTTCTAACTTTTAAAGTAAAGTTAATTCTTTCTAAGTGTGTACATTTAAATCTCGGGTTTTTTCCCTCTTATCCAGTACAGTGATGAAGATGAAACAGACTGTATAACACAAGGTGATAAGCTTCGTGCTCTGAAAAGTAGAAGGCAGGCAAGATCTACAACTGCATCTCCGCTAAAGTAAGTCAGTTTATGAATACATAAATGCCAGAAATACTTTTATTCATAGCATGAAGCTATGAACTTTAGCACTCATAAATTTGTTGGCAGGACTGATGTTGCTCATTTAAAACAAGCCCGAGATTCACCTTTTTCCTAAAAGTTCTGCTGAAGGCATTAAGGCAGCAGGAGAACTGGGCTGAAGGGCTACATTATTCACTGTCTTTCTGTTTGTGTTGATCTTTGATTCCAGAGCTCTGTGCTCTGCAAATTCCTATGGTATTCATGAATGCTGTATGCAGTAGTTTCTTCCTTCTTCCTATGGTAGTATAGCCGTGAAAGAATATGACTGATTGGTGGTGTTTGATTGCTTGAAATATGGTGTGTTCTTAGTTTTGCAGTAGGGCCAGCTGCTTAAGAATGATTGAAAGAAAGCTTTTTTTTTTTTTTAGCTGTTTCATTTCCTTCTCCTTGGAGAACTTTCCCTAAATCCTGTGGACTTTGGGATAATGCCTCAGGATGGCAGGTAGTAACAGTATTTCAGTAAATAAATCTTAAGGAGACATGTTCTATCTTGGAACCTGGTATGTTAGTCTCCTTATTTAAAACAAGCGTGAAACACCACCTGTAAAATAAAGTTCGTAGGCAGGTGTTGTTTGCATCTGCAGCAACTGTAGGTGGAAAAACTTTTGTCTCCCCATACATAAACTGCAAGGGAATGCAAAATGTGAAAGATATATCCGAGATCTCATTTGTTTGCTAGGAAAGAAAGCGTGACCTCTGGCTGGTAGATTTTTGCAAATATTACACTACTGGAACTATAGACCAAAGGCAACTTGGCTTTTTTTATGCTGTATTTCTGTAGGAATGATGAGGCAAAATTCGTAGCTAACTATGGGCCAAAAAGTGTCACCAAACTTTTAGGAAAGTGAGAAGTACATAGTAAGAATATGCTAAAGTTACGAGAGTGTCTTTGGATAGCCTCACACATTGCTGTGTAAGACTTTGACTTTTGTTTTAATTAAAAGAATCTCTGTTATTCACAGTCGTCATTTACACAGACAACCATATGATGAACAATATGTAAAGAACAAAGCCTGTACCAACTGAAATTTAAAAAAAAATAGAAAAATCAGGCAACAATACAAAAAAAAACAAAACAAAAAAACCCCACCTCAGCATACTCAAATAGTACAGTAAAAAACAGCTACCTTGCACATTGTTTTCCAAGGCATGTATTGCCTTCATTTCTACTTCCTAATATTTTTTTCATATGTAGTACTTTAAGTCATATTATAAAGCTTGTGAAAAGTCTCAGTTACAGCATGTTCTTTAGAATGAATGTTGACTGGGTAATTCAGGGCTTATGGTAGTTTTGCATGCATATTGGCACAGGGAGATGGTATACTAACAAGGAATTGGAATTTCCTTTTTACTTTTTCTTGCAGGAGATGATTTTATGGTTTGCAGCTTGTACTGAGATAATGTGATGACCGAGTGTTACTGTTACTAAATCAAAATACCAGTAGGGATGTTTAGCTGCCTTAGCAGAATTAGAAGTCCTCCATACCTAAACAGCTCTCAGCCTTTTTCTGTTTTAGTTCAGAATCTTAAAAAGTAGTTAATGCTACTGAGAAATTGATTTTGTCTAAGCAACCAAAAAGAAAATTCTAAATCCTCTATGTAGTTTTATTTCAGAGAGAAAACAAAACAAAACAACTACTACAGCAAAGAACAGAAGCAAAATAAGAGCATGAGAAGCTGAGAGGATTACAGTCTTTTGAGGGCTAGAAGGATTACTTTGTGTCACAAGGGGTTTTTGTATAGCGTTTTGAAGATGGTTGTATGAGCTCTATGTGATTTTTGTGAATGGATGCTTTGTGTATGTTCCAATGAGCAATCTGGTATACCTTTGGCAAAGGGAATATCAATTAGCTTTGGCGCTTTTGAACACAGGAAGGTAATGCACCCTTGCTGTCTTGAGTGTTCACATAAATAGTTGCTAGAAAGTGATCTGGCTCTGATCTAGCATTTTTGTATCAAAACATATGGTTGTGAAGTAAGATCTATCGGTATTGGTTGTTCAGACTGCATAAGAGATGCTACAGATGGTCTAGAACGCATTCATTTTTGAAATATTGACAACAACTTTCTTTGGAATAGATGACTTCAGTGAGGATTTCAGAAATTTTGTTTTCTCGTAACACTTAGATACATTTGACAAGTTACAGTTGCATGGATTCATATGGAAAGAAAGAAAATTTTTGACTAAGATTATGGAGCAGTGTGCTTCATGAAGAACTTGAAACAAGCTAAAATGCAGCAATAGCTTTTGCTTTTGAATTTTTGTTCATCTTTTCCTCCCCCCTCCAACCCCTTTTTTAGATGGCTCCTAGCTATGCTGGTGTCTACACTGTGTAGCATTGTCATCTGGTGGATTGTATGTGGCTCCCTTCTTCCCAGCCTGCTATTCTGTCTAGATGGTTTAAGAACATAGTAGCCATCAGGACCCCCTGAGAGAGAGCCACTGTGTAAGTGTCCCATTCCATTTCTCTATAATAGCTCATGCTTTCTGTCTAGTGTGTCTCATAAATGCATGTTTTCACATCATGTTCCTTACTGGCTTTGTTTCACTGCTCTCGCTTCGTTGTATTTTTGTGTATATTATTTGAAATAACGGAGTGATTCTTCTGGCTGGCTTGCAGTACAAAAGGTGCAGAGCTTTTATAATTATGGTTATTTAAAATTTTGAAGCCTTTCTTCTCTGCATGCTCCTGCAAATAAGTAAAACTATATTTGTAAAAAGAAAAAAAAAAAAATCTCAAACTGGTTTATAGTATGATCCTCTCCTTTGCATATTGCAAGTGAAGATTTTAGCTCCAGTTTTACTTCAAAATTCATAAACTTGCAAAGGTGCTTAATTTCCTAAATGATGGTATTATTCATGTGAAATACCAGGAATTAGAATTAGTTAGAAGTGGCAGTAGGCCTTTTTTTTTTTTTTTTTTTTTAAACAGATTATAGTATTATGCCATAAGAGACAGTAAAATTCTACTTTTTTTGACCTTATAACAGAAGATAAAATAGGTTGCAGTATTAGGTCAAGGCTCACTTATTTACTCAACAAGCTGTTTTCATCTTTTGTTCTTAGTTATTTTTATAGAGTATTATAGGAATAGTTTAATACCTTCTTTCTGTTACTTAAATTCAGGAGTTAAATCATTAAAAACACATTCATTACTTGAGTACAATTTTGACTCTCTTCTCCACTCAGATTTTGTCAGAGTGGTTGCAGCCGCTTTTTACTTAGAAGGTGCAATATCTTCATCAATGGCAACTTTCATCTTCTGGCCAAATAAAATTTCAACAGCGCACAGAACTTTGAGGAAACACAAAACAGCTTCTTTCTCTTTCCTTCCCTGTCTCCACGAGGCTGCTTTACCACTACTACTACCCCCAAAGCAAAATGTGTACTTCAAGTGAATGCTTGAAAATTCAGTGCTCTTAGAGAAAGATTAGAAGCCTTGCAGCCACACTTAGCACAGAAATAATTTTGCTAAAATAAAGGAGTCAGTTGCTGAAAATAGCAACTAGGGGAGTTCTCAACTATTTTGTTATTCCACTAGCCTTAGCTGAGGTCATTTTAATCTAGTCTTCTGCAGAAACAAAACAAAACATAACAAAAAAAAAAACCTTAAAGATCAAATTACCTTTTTTTCCCCCTCCCATTGGTACCTAACCTTGCCAAAGAACACACTTAAAATGAGACTTGTTTTGAAAGTTTTACTCTCAGTGTAGCATTAGTTCTTGTCTCAGTGTTTCACAAAAGTGAAACTCAGATTTCTAAAGGCAAACTGAAAGAATAAATTTTGAACACCGTTTTAAAGAAAAGAAACAATCCATTCTTTGTTTTCTTGTACTGTAAGATCAGTTTCTCTCAACTGTCTTCCTTTCTTTTTACATTTCTGTGTTCTGTGTAAAAGCTCCTTCACTAAGGGGTAAGAGAAAAGACTATTTGATGTTAGTAAATGTGTTACTATGCTAACAATTGAGTTACTGGGGCCACTGCCTCGTATTCAGAATTGACAATCATACAGTGTTGTTTTATGTCCCAGAATAGAAAACACTTAAATTTTCCTTAAAAGCTGAGCTAGTGTTCTCTCCATTTTGCAGCTAGTGTTTTAAGAGACCAAGTTATCAGTCAGATGATTCAGTCATCATTCTTAGCTAATCTGGCAGTTCTGTAGGCTGTTTACCTGTAGACTAAAGAGCTAATCATCAGTGACTTACAGGAGTGTTATATATCCCAGACCAGCCTTCCCGGAAATCAAAAGGTGATGAGAACACAGTGTTGTATTTGACGGTGTAACATTTTAACTCGGCAGCCAGCTCAGCACTACCCAGCCGCTCGCTCACTCACCCCCATCAGCACAGGGGAGGAAAATGGAAAAGTCAGAAAAAGTGCAAGAACTTGTGGGTTGAAATAAAGACAGTTTTGTAGGTAAAGCAAAAGCTGTGTGCGAAGGCAAGACACAACAAGAAATTAATGCACTGTCCCATCAGCAGACAAGGTGTTCCGCCACTTCCAGAACAGCAGAGCTCATTGCACATAGCTGTTAGGTGGGAAGGCAAACACTGTCATGCCAGGTGTCCCAGTTACTCCTCCTTTGGCCCAGTTTTACAGTTGAGCGTGATATGATAGGTTACAGGACACTTCTTTTGCCTGTTTGGGTCAGCTGCCCTGGTTCTGTCCCCTCCCAGCTCCTTACGCACCTGCAGTTCCTTGCTGACAGAGCAGTGTGAGGAGATGAAGTGTTCTTTGCTCTGTGCAGCACTGCTCAGCAACGACTAAAGTATCAGTGTGTAATCAGCATTATTTTCGTCCTAAATCCGTAACACAGTGCATACTAGCTACTGTGAACAAAATTAACTCTTATCCCAGACAAAATCAAGACCTCACGAAGTAGATAACCTTGGTAAAACTCCCATCAGGAGGTCAGAGAAGATGTGCTCCTGTGTAGCGCCTCTCTTCACTTTATCCCTCCTTAGGATACTGTAATCAATTATATTTTATAAAAGCTTTTTGCGTGCATTGATTGACTGATCAAGTTTTCTGGTGTTTGGCCTGGGTTTGGGGGTTGGGCTTTTATGCCATGTTGTTATATATCCCCTAGCCACGTTCTTCAATTTAAATGATAAATTGTGAACTATTTAGAAGTTGGTACTAATGACCCAACGCTATTACACTAAAGCAGGTTTTGATTTGTTTGAAGGCCAGTATATTAGCTTAAAGAGAAGTGGTATGCAAACTAGTGTCATGTTGGAGGATGTATGAGGTTCAGAATTAGCAAGTGATGCTAATGGGAATGAAAAATCAGTACATACATATTTTAATAGCGTGGCTATTAAAACGTCTTGTAGCATATCTTCAGGATTTTTCTTTCTTTTTAAATCATATTTCACTGAGATGAAAACCGTTTTGTACATCGGATGCGTTTTCTTCTGGTATTTCTGTATGTTAGTTGTTCAGCTGTACAACACGACGTGCTATTTTTCGTGGATAGTTACCAAGCAGTAAATAGGTGCCCTGAGAATGATTTCATGTTCTTTACATCTGTGAAACCAGTTCTCAAGTGAGGCTGCCAGTCTAATCACCTATTAAATCAAAATTCTGTACATTAAAGGTAATGCAGCTCCTAAGCTGAAAGCTGGGTCTCGAGACAGCTGTGAGTGCTTAGTAACACCATGTCAGACAGTGGTGCAAGTGGGAATTTGTCTGTTTTCCTTGAGGTGCTCTAAGGCTTCAAAGGCTAAAGTTTTATTCCGGTTCAAACCTGTTTGTCTGATCATTTATCAGATGCTTTGTTAATAGGGATTTCAACTGGGCTGCGTGATTTTTATATCACTTGGATGTAAAAATGACATAACTTTTGTGCTTAAAGCTGGTTCTGAGCTGATCCCATAGGTTCGCTCCTCTCCCTACCCTTTGTTAAATACAGTAGTTTTAAGAAGAGGATGCCGTGCTTGACTTATCTTAAAGTTGACTCATGTATGGTGCATATTTTTGAAATTTATAGTCCCATTTTTTCTTTTCTTTCTTTTTTTGCAAACACATAAAATCACATGGAATGTAAGGACTTACCTATGATATGTCAAAAAGATAACATTTAAGTGCTCGTGAAAGATTATTATCTTATTGCTTCACAGCATTTTAGTTCATATTTAGATGAGTATACAGGATTAAGCCATATACAGTGGCTTCTTTTCTGAGCTTTTAGTGTCTGGAAATAAAAGGACACTGTAAGAAAGAGGTAATAATTAGATAATGTTCCAATAACTTCTGCTTTCTTTTAGATACACGTTACATGCATTCTATACAAAGAGACGTTGTATGCATATATTTACGGAGAAAACACGTTTTTTACCTGTGCCTGTCTGCATAAGCAGTAATTTAACCAGCATGTGCCATGATTCAGTCATACTTTAAGTGATGAAAACTCAAGAGGCTAAGCAGGTTTTGTACCTGTTAATTTAGTCCTGGAAATCACTGGTGGCACAGGTGAAGGATGTAATGTTGACTTCTTTTCACTGTTGGCATCATTTGCAAATTTTAGTTCAAAGTGCAGTGTTCCAAATTGGTTCCTGTTGTACAATAACTACACTGAAAAGAGAGTGGTAAGTTTTAATATTAGAACTTTAACTAGAGTTGCCTTATCAGAGCAATAGAGATTATAAAGTGAAATTTAAGGTTTTGAACCTTTTCACCTTAGACATGCAAGGAAAACAGATTTTTGGTAGAAGAACTTGTGTTGTCTGCTGCAACATGATACGATTTTGAAGGTACTTGTGTTTTGTTTTCAGCCTCTCATATAACTGGTTCCTCTGACTTGAAATGTGTAGCGTTTACAGTGGAATTTGTATTGCATTTTAATAGTCCTTGCTGTTGCAGTATTGCAAGTTTGGACTTCTGCAAATCAAGGTGCAAGTGTGAAATATTAGAATAGTCTTGTTCATATAAAAATTTAAAATGCATGAACTTCGTGTTTATATAATCATTTGCCAGACAATATAGAGGCAGTAACTTTGGTTACAACAAGGTTGCTGATCATTTTTGCTGCTGTAAAATGGAGAAATATACTACAGAATTGATTTTAGATGAAATTATGTTCTTTGAAGTACATTTGTGTATTCCAGTTCTAGTATCAAGTCCCATATAAAACAGTAAATATACAGGGTTTTTTTTCTATTCATATTTTCAGTAATTGGTCTTGACAGGTGAGTATGTTGTGTGAGTACAAAAATACTCATATATATTTTCTCCCATGAATACCTGTCGACTTTTGCTCCAGAACCTATGTTTTATGTTTATATATATGATTCTTAGAAGGCAGGTTTGTCAGAATATTAAACAACCAGGTAGCAGTTTATTTAATTTAATGAAGCTTTGATTGCGAATCTAATACAGTGTACTAACAGAGATGAAGTCAGTGAAGCCACTGAGAATTGAAATACTAATAGCCACAGAGGAAAAAAAGAATGTGTCCTGAAGTTACATTAATCTCTACAATGATGCGTATTTTTATAGTTAGAAATTTGCACAGATGGAAAGAATAGAAAGCAGGCCAATTAAATGTTGCACGAAATATATATCTGTAGACTACTGATATATGTGAGTTGTCATATTTTTTTTTTCATAAGATCGTAATTTTACTGCAAGTATTAAGGAATACTGAAAATGTGGTTTCCCTACAAGCAAGCTGCATGATAGCTAAAAATAATTATTTGCATTTCACAGTTACTTTGTTACTGGTGTTGACACTATAAGCAACACTAGGATTTTTCTTCCTGTTAAGGAAATAGTCAGAATATTGCTCTGTAGTCTTCAGGAGCTGCTGAACACAACCAGCATTTGAGAATGGCGTGCTTATTACCTGTAATAGCAGAATGCTGGCATATTCAGTGTTTTTTTTTCCCAGGCTAGTGTATCTAAAGGGAATATTTCATGGTTGGCTGCAGGACACTGAGACTCACTTCTTCACAAATCAAATTACTTGTTTTTTTTGTTTTGTTTTGTTTTCCAGTTCCTTGTATGTCAGACTGGAAAATAACATTTGGTTTTGTTGCGTACGTCAGTTTTGCTCTTCATTTTTTCTGTTGTTGCAGCAACATATAATAGCTTTTTTTTTGTTGTTCTCTAAAAACCTAAAAGAAAACTTCAAATTATTATTTATTCTCTTACTGGTTAAAAAATGTGTAAATAATTTTTTTTTAAAAATCACACAAAAAGGTACCTATATTCCTAATAAAACAGGCCTGCATTACCGTAATTGCAACAAGAACATTATAAAGAGATGGCTGATTTTTACGTGGAAAAGTTTGCTTTTCAAAATGAAAGGCCCACTAATACTTGTTTGATTTGCTGAAAATGTAATATCCTCTTTTCAGTGTTTTCCTAGAAACTTTCAGGTTATATAATCTCTTCTTTTTTCCTACTCTTTTCAGAGTAATTCTGCAGTCCAGTGTTCAGAAAAATAAAACCTCTGAACCTAGCATTTCTGACAGTACAAACATTACTAAAAGAACTACCAGGTCTGCAGCAAGAAACAAAAGTGTAAAAAGGTGAGAGTTACCCTCTTTAAAGATCCAGTAACTGTTCTGTAGACAAATACTTTTGAGCTGGTGTGTCCACTGCTGTTAGAGGCTTTTGCCACAATTTAATTCCTTCTCCTGAAAATGAGAAATGAGAAGCAATTTTTTGTCTTACGTTATGTACTGAGAATATCCGGAACTTTATGTCTTACGTGATTGGTTTATACTACTGAGTCCTTCAACTTTCAGAATTTTATTCTTATTCCTAATGTGAGTAAGAACTGCTGGAGTTAAGGGATTCTGGTATCAAAAAAAATCTTGTAATTACCAAACCTAATCTGGAGTAGGAAAGGAAAAGTTGTTCACAGCAGTAAGAGTTAGATTTAGCATGCTAAGTAAATTTGTTGTGGACAGCTGAAATGCAGTTGTAGGGCAAATCCAGCAGTGGGTAGGTGAAGTGTAGAAAATGTATATGTATGCTGTGTGAGATTTCATAATGAGAGCATCACTGATTATCTGGTCTGAACTTGTTCCACAAAGCTTAAGGAAATTTTAAATTTGGATGAATGTATACGAGAATGAAGGTGTTTCTTGATGCAGAAGAATATGGCCACAGTACTAATATGTTTCTTCTGCACACACATGTTCATGCCTCTCTGCAGTAGCTCTCCAAGACATTATCAGAGATGAGCTTTAGAATATAACTTGATAGAATTTTCAAGTAATATTCAGTGGCTGCAGATGAACAGAATCTGTCTTGGGCTTATAAGGAACAACTTTTGAATGAATCTACCAGGTGATGAAGATCTATTTATTTGTTAGGAAGAGCAAAAGGTGGCTAATAACAGCAACAACAACAACAAAAAACACACAACCCACAAACTCTAGTTTATGTGGGTTGCTTAATAAATTTTGCTGAAAATTCCAGGTTTTCGTGCAGTTTTTCTTCCCTACATAGCTTTTGTTTCCACAGCCTCACCCTTTTTTTGAAGGTAACAGACATTATGAAAAATCCACTCTCCTGGGCTAAGGAAGTAATCTAATTAATAGCAATCTGCAGGAATTCTCTAGTCAGAATTTTCATCAGCAGCTATATGAATTTTATGAATTACATTTTGATTCTTATATCATGTAGAAAAAATGCTTCATTTTTCCTGAAATATCTGTTTTCCTAAAAATCTCAAGTCTTTCTCAGAGTTTTACTGAGAAACTCCATTCTACATTGTTTTCACCGTGTCAGTTTTGTTCCAGATAGATTGATGGGATTCCTATAGCTGTTTTAATTCTTCAAGAGTTTTAATCTCCTTGCAACACTTCGTAGTTGTATACTTGCAGTTGTGTAATTGAACAGGCATATTCAGTTCCTGGAAAACACACCTTTAAGTAAATGTTTGTGTTGTGGGAGGTTAGACTACCTATCCATAGGAGGAAACAGCATCCCTAAACTGAAGAGCAAGGAAGATTTCAGTTATTTTGAAAGAAATGCTATACATGTGTTGATAGATTTATTACTCAGAGGACCAAGGATCGGGTTTCAAATTACCTCAGATTTCATAAAGCGTTTCCTAAAGTCTTTCCTAAAACTTCTAACCCAAATACTGCATTCCATATACTGTTTCTTCTAACATTTGAGATAGAAGAATGTCAGTGAGTTTATGTTTGGATCACCCTAAATATTTATTGTCACAGTTCTGGAGTTCTTAATTATGTTTTTATCTTAGAGAATTAGTTGGGCACTCATCCCTCTAAAGGCTATTTCAGTAAGGCCGTATATATTCTGGATTTCCACTTCAGTACCTTGAATTAATCCTGCAAGTGTCCTTTTATTAGAGTGTTTGGCAAAACCTCACTCAGTTTTTTTAAGCTTTGCCTTCTTTTTTCATGCTTTTTCAGGGACATCTGCAGCTAGGTCACATTGCTTAGAGCCTGTTCCAGCCTGACCTTGAATGTCTCCGTGCAAAACCTCTCTGAGCAACCTGTTCCAGTGCCTCACCACCCTTATTGTAAAAAACTTATTCCTCATATCCAATCTAAATCTTCCCTCCTTTAATTTACAGCCATTTCCCCTTGTCCTGTCAGAGCAGGCCCCACTAAAAAGTCCCTTCTTTCTTTTAGTCCCCCTTTAGATATCGTAAAGCTGCTGTCAAGCCCCCCCGAAGCCTTCTCTTCTCCATGTTTAATCACAGAATAATAGAATTATAGAGTGGTTTGGGTTGGAAGGGACCTTTAAGATCGTCTGGTTCCAACCCCCCCTGCTAAAGGTAGGGATATCTCCCTCTGAACCAAGTTGCTCAAAGTCCTGTCCAGCCTTGTCTTGAATGCTTCCAGGGAGGGGACATCCACAACCTCTGTGGGCAACCTGTTCCAGTATCCCACCACCCTCACAGTAAAGAATTTCTTCCTAATATCTTGTCTAAATCTACCCTCTTCCAGTTTAAAGCTGTTTCCCCTTGTCCTCTTGCTACCTGCCCTTAGAAAAAGTCCCTCCCCAGCTTTCCTGTAGGCCCCCTTCAGGTACTGGAAGGCTGCTGTAAGGTCTCCTCGGAGCCTTCTTTTTTCCAGGCTGAAGAGCCCCAGCTTTCTCAGCCTGTTCACAGAGGGGAGGTGCTCCAGGCCTCTGATCATCTCTGTGGCTCTCCTCTGGACCTGCTCCAACAACTCCATATCAAACAGCCCCAGCTCTCTCCACCTGTCCTCGTAAGGGAGGTGTTCCATCCCTTGGATAGTTTTATGGCCCTCTTTAGGATGCTCCCCAACAAGGCCATGTCTGTTCTATACTGAGAACTCCACATCTGGACACAGTACTCCAAGTGAGGCCTCACCAGCACAAAGTAGAGGGGCAGGATCACTTCCCTCGACCTGCTGGTCACATTTCTTTTGATTTAGCCCAGGATATGTTTGGCTTTCTGGGCTGCAAGAGCACATTGCTGGCTTGTGTCCAGCTTACCATCCACCAGTATCACCAAGTCCTTTTCAGCGGGACTGTGCTCTATCCTTAAATGCCCCAGCTTGTACTAATAAGTATTGCCACAACCCAGTTGAAGTCTATGAAGTTTGTATTACCTCACAATATGCAAATAGATTGACCTTTTCCAGATAAATTGAATGCAATGTAGAGAGAAATAATTACTGTTAAAAAATAGAGATTGTATCCTAACCAGTATCCGTCTTTGTCAAGGTTCTGCTGCTTTCTCTGAACGTCTGACATTAATGTGGACCTTTATTCTTTCCTCGTCTTGCCTGTCTGTTGTATTCCAGTGGAAACATCTTGCACAGTCTTTATACAAAACTTTTTTTGTTGACGCTCCAGGCCATTTTAGTCAATTTTTACTCTAGATTAATCACATTTTTGACCCATCACAATGCAGCATGATCAGCAGATCTGAGTTTACCATTTCATCCTTCAAACTGTTAGACGCTATCGTATAAAATGTCCCTAGAATGATACATCAGCCAAAATAGCCATTTGCAGTTAAAATATTCTATTCTGGCTTTGCACAGCGATCTTAGAGAATTTCAGTATATTGCTCGTAATGTTCTTTGCATTTCCTTCGTGGAATGTCTCTAGATACCAGCTGCCATCTACAAAAGACCAGTACTGGTGGACGTAGCACATTACCTCTTGTAACTGAAATAACACTGTTGTGTAACTGCAAGACATTACATGACTAAAGCATTCTCCACAGCCTTTTTTCTGTGGGTGTCCTTGTTCTAACCTTTTTTTCTCCACTGAGGATGTATCCTGTGTAAATTTGTGAGTTACTGGGAATGAAGTCTGTCTGTGTTTGTATCTTGATAGAATGCATATACCAGATCATTTTAAGGACAGACAGGTCATTTTCCTCTCCTTTTTCCCTCCTCACTTTCTTGCTATCAAATCACTTTTAATAGAACAGTGTGTTATATCAGCTGAAAGGTGAGGGAGATGGAAGAGAAGTCTCAAAATCTTAACTCTTAACATAAATAATCATTGGGCTTGATCCCAAAGTACGTGAAGGACTGGAGGAGCATTCTTCGGACAGATCGTTCGACTAGCAGAAATGCATAGCCAACCTGTGTTCACTCCAGGATAAGAACCCTGTGCATCCTGGCCAGCATATTGATACTTCAGAAATTCCCAGACCAAATGAAACGTAGTAAGGCCCAAATGAAACAGTTTTCTCTGTTTCATCATGTTACAGATTTAGAATTATGTACATAACTAGTAGTTGGTTAGAAGTGAAATCTTGAATGGTCAAAGAATTTTGGTAGGTAGAGCTGCTTAAGAGAATATGGAGGTCAAGTTATTACAGAAAAAAGAACTGGGAGGACAGGAGAAAATGTATGAAAATTGTGGTACAGACTCTTCTTTTAACAAGAGAGGATTAAGCTTTTACAATCTCATGTGCTTTTACTTTATTGGAAATTGTAAAAGGAGCCGTCTGCACCCTTGTTCATACACTGAAAATTGCCTGCAGCATGTCAGAGCTTATCTATGTAATCTAAGTCTAGCTTAAAAAATATTAATGTTTCTTTACTATTCTTTCTACTTTTCCTGCAGTCTTATACTTCAGAGGGAGAGAAGGAAAATGAATACAGCAATTGTACTTAATGAAATTATGGTACTTTTAATCTTCTGTTGCTTTTTTGTATGAGGCTGAGCCTTTCTTCATATTGTCTGTGAACACACTGGTCTGTGCTTTCTTTACAACTGATTTTGCTGTTTTTAAATGCCGTGACTTTTATCCTGCTTCTTTCTTTGAAATACAGTTTGGTTGTTTTAACTTGCCAACAATGTCAGCTTCAAATAATTTTTTGAGTACGCGTTTAAATTTTTTTCCTCAAATATGTTTTATTTCAGCAGCCAGTCCATCACAAGAACTAGAACAGTATTGCGTTAAAATTTCCAATCTGCAAGCAGTGTTGAAAGGGGATATCCAGGCATGAAGGGGATACAACTTGAAGACACTTGATTGCAATTCTAGGAAGATGCCTTTGGCTCCGTTTAAACAGAAGAAACTTATTCATACTCGTAAAATAAAACTGGCAACATGCTTGGTATATGATTTCTTAATTGCTAATGCTTTCTCAAGCAAAACCTACAAAATATGTGTAAATTCAGACTCAGGTGTAAATACTTGAGCTCTCTATTGTAAAGAGGGCTCCCTAGTATGTGATGCATGTGTATAAAATGTGATGGCAATCACTTACAGCTGCTGACCACCAGAAGTGAAAAAAATGGTGGGAGTTTTTAATATATAAATCTGTGTTGTTCATTCAGACTGGGCTCAGGTCTCCACTTGAGACTGAAACTCAACCACAGAGGCTTTTTACTTATAGGATTGGTACTCTCTTGTGTTAATTGGCTATTCTTTCTTATTTTATATGACTTTTTTTTAATGAAGTCCCAGTGTTGAGAACACAAAGTAACTGTTGTCCACCAAAGAGTGCTTTATTTTCAAAGACTGTGATTTTTTTTAATTTTAATTTTGAAAAAAAAAATAAAAGTAAAAAGACAATTGAAAGCAATTATCTTGTTTTTAATAGCGATAGATTTTCAGTTGTTCCCAACCACTGGCTCTTTTACCTGTTTGTAATTGCTTTAAATCTGGTATGATTGTAAGAAGGAGGAAAAACATTTAAAGCAGTGAAATGTCATTACTTTTTCTTTTCATATCTTCAGGTCTTTTAGATGAATCTGTAGGTTACCATATCTGAAAGGTAAGACTTTCTTTCCCAGGATTTATTGGTAGATTTAATAACTTACAAATGTTACAAATGTCAAGATTTTTTGCTTGAAAATACTTGAGTGCAGCACATTAAAAAAAAAAAAGAAAAGAAAAGAAATAATATACGCTTCCTGTACAACTGAAATTGATAATAGAACTCAGGAGCAGATATAGTTGGGAACATCTGACTACGATGATTAAGAAACTACTGCTTACCTCTCAGTTAAAAGCAGTGAAGTTTTTAGAGCAATCTGAGTCTGAAATTTTCATCCACTACAAGACTTCAAACGCTGTCAACATTTTTTCCCTTCTGCATCCACATTATGAAATACGTCTCAAAAGCTTGCTTTGACTTGAGGCATCCTTGCTTCATGGAAGTTTATAGCTGCATTTCCCTCAAATGAGAACTGCTGCCATATAGACTTAGATAGAATACAGTTCTCTCTTCATTTTGTAGCTCTTACAGAAGAAAGGAGTAGAAAAGGATATCTGGAATCAGAATCATAGAATCCTTAGAGTTGGAAGGGACCTTTAAAGGTAATGTAGTCCAACTCCCCAGCAGTGAAAAGGGACATCCACAGCTAGATCTGGTTGCTCAGAGCCTGGTCCAGCCTGGCCTTGAGTGTCTCCAGGGATGGGGCATCCACCACATTTCAGGGCAACCTGTTCAGTGTCTCACCACCTTCACTGTAAAAGACTTTTTCCTTATATTCAACCTAAATCTACCCTCTTTAAGTTTGAAACCATTTCCTCTTGTCCTGTCACCGCAGACTCTGCTAAAATGTCAGTCCCCTTCTTTCTTGTAGCTTCCCTTTAGACGCTGAAAGGAAGGTGTTCAGTCCATTGGATCATTTTTGTGGCCCTCCTCTGGATGCACTCCAACAGGTCTGTGTCTCTTCTGTGCTGAGGACTTTGCATCTGGATGAGGTGAGGTCTCTCCAGCAGAGAGTAGAGTGGCAGGATTGCCTCCTTCACCCTGCCCGCCATGCTTCTTTGAGTGCGGTTGGATATGGTTGGCCTTCTGAGCTGCAAGGGCACAGCGTTGGCTCATGTTCAGCTTGCCACCTACCACTACCTCCAAGTCATTTTTGGCTGGGAATTTTAGCAACAGAATAACTTAAGTTTTTAAAAGATCCAGATTATATTTGCAAGGGGGAGGATTTTCTTTCAATGAAGAAAAAATTATTTTCAAATAAAAGGAAGTGTTCTGTTACACTAGTGGTTTCTCAGTGCCACTATGAATAACCACACATGAGTTTGAACACATTTTTGTGGCCAAAGAAGAGCATTGTGAGTTGGAGAGGAGGCAGGATGTAAAATGTATGGTGATAGCATCTATGATTGTGTATGTGTGTGTGTGTATATATATATATATACACATATATATGTTTGTATACTCCAGATTTGCAGATATGAACACAAAATAGGACAGGTTTGTATAGTGCAAGATAAGGAGCACTGAGGCTTATACCCTGTTTTCTTTTTTGCTTGGTTGGTTTTGTTTTCCACTTAATCTTCACTATCTCTTCCACTCTCTTCCTGGTGAAAACCACCCAAAAAACAGGATAGAATTCACCCTGATAGTGATAAAAATGTTACTTCCTTTTTTTTTTTTTTTTTTTTTTTTTTAACTGCAAAACTGCAGCAGGTGGTTTGTTGTGCAAATATGAATCTCTTTATTTTTGAAGAAAATTTTCATCTTGAAAATTTTATCAGTGAACTTACATGCAAGTCTTAACAGGCAGAAGGGAAAGGATGAAACTAATGAGATGAAGGGATGAGAGTTAAAAACAGGAACAATTTATTGATATTGTTTTTTGCCTTACCCTTCTCTTAGCTGAACTTCTTAATCTAAAATCTATCAGCCTTTTCCACAGCCCTTCAAAATTTGGAGTTGGAATTTCCCTTTTTTAAAGTAATCAACAAAGCGATCAGTACTTAGAAGTTAATCAGAAGTGAATTTGCATTAATTTGCACACCAGATGGCAACTCAAGCTAAACCAAAACTGTGTTTGGTGTGAATATGTTTCAGACTATCCCATCCAACACTGAGTATCTTGCTGAGAAACACCAAAGTGTCAGAGTATCAGATATTAACATAAAAACTCTCCAAGCAGTCTTACATGGTGAATTAACCCATTACCTCATTGTGTCTCACCTAACTGTATTGCTTTGTCTGTCCAAGTTTTTAGTGTTTTGCCTTCTATCTTTATTATGTCATACCAAAGCTGTCTTAAGTACAATTACGAAGAGTAGTAGCCAGGGGTGAGGGAGTCCTTGGTTTCCAAATCTGTTTTGAAGTGTGAAGTATTGTGTGCCAAAAAGCAGCACGTGTATGACGGCAGTGCCACAGAGCTGCTGAAGGAACTTATTTCTGCTGTTACCAACTAGCAGTTTTGGTTAAACTTACTTAAAAAATTCTTTCCACTCTTTCAACACGTGAGATGGATTCTTCTGTGATCTCTGCAACATACTTAATACCTGTGCTATCTTAGGTCAAATTGCTAGCTTCCATTACAGCATCGATATGGTAATAGAAGTTAAATCAGACCATGTCCTTTTGCCCTAGGACAATAGGAGAAGTGCTGCTTTAAAAATAAATAAATAAATAACAAAGAAAAACACTATTTGTAGAGACTCGTGCATTAAAATGGGGGGAAGAAAAAGATAACATTCACCAATTTGTTGCACTGCAGTTTTTATATTAATAGTTTGCAGACTGTGTCTTGTGTAAACTCGTGTACAGACTATCAAGATCTAGAAGTCTTCGACTAATCAGTACTATTCATCCTGATTATTTTTAAATTGTATATTTCTAATCATATTTTTTTAACTTGGATTGACAGAATGGGAGTTTATTTTGCTGGAGGTATTTTTAAGATAAAGCTTCATATTATCTTGTAATATCAAATAGCTCAATATGCATTTGTGTCTCATTTGAAAATAGTGCATATTGTATTTGGTTTTATACAAAATATTGAATAGTGAGAATTGTAAACATGAATTCTGTAAAATTAAAGATAATAATCAGAAGTTTGTGTGTTCACTTTTATTTCCAACATTCTAAAGGAACTCAGAACAATACTGTATTTGTACAGTTCTGACCACTTTGTGTTCTTAGAAATAATGAAAGAATCTCACTTGCCTAAGAAAGTTTTTTAATTAAAAAACATAGATCTCAAAATATTGCACTTTAGAAACAATTTTGAGCGGACTGACTTCAGAACATAACAGTAGTTGTACTCAAATGGTTGGGACACTCTTAACCAGTAAAAAAACAACATGGTTAAACCAGAACAACTGGCTTCTAAGTTAATTTGTCTTCTTTATGTATGATTGTGTACCACTCATATTTTGGAAATTGGTGTAATATGAAATACCATATACCACATGAAAGTGAAGATTTCTCAAAATAGAAATTTTTAGAATCATTTATTTTTACCTAAGTTATGAGGGTTTATTTTAGTCCATGAAAAGGGAAGGGAGGAGAAGGGGAGGGAGAAGGAGGAGAGGTACATATTATCCACTCCAATATTTTTTCTTACCTTACATATTTAAGAAAAGGCAAAGCGTGTGCACCTTGGTCAGAGCCTATTTGACACTCTCACTTGCTCTAGAAAGGGATCCTCATATTTGCTTGGAAAATCTTTGTGTTCATCAGTTGTATGGTGGCCCTTTCTACGCTTGTGTAAATGTTTAAACCACTTATTCCTTTGCTAGTTGCTTGCTGAAGAGTGAACAAAAGGCTCTGCCTGGGCAATGTCTGTGTTTGCATGTGATCGCCACAGCAAAACACCACTAATCCCTATGTAGGGATGTAAGCACAGCACGTGCACTGGACAGGGAAGGGCAAAGGACCAAAATACAATACAGAGAACAGCTGAACAGTGGCCCAGGCTAAAATTTTAGCAACGTTGTATACTGCAAGAATAATCTGTTTACAGTATTTCTGAAGCTTACTTTGATTGGGCACTCTTAAGCCTCCTTTACAGGTTCTACACAGCCCATGTAAGAACAGACAACACTGCAGCAAAAGTAATGTGCTGTCTTTGGAAATATTCAAGGTTGGGCTTACTGAAAACAGAAACACTGCGAGTTTTAAAACTAAATAGCTAAGAGGAAGGTGCTTGGTCTTTGTTTTTTTATCTATTTTGGAAATCCAGAAATTCCATCCCTTAAATAGCTGCTTTCCCTCCTCAAACTCCTTCCCAATACACAAGGCTGCTACAAATCTGGCAAAGACTGCACTGCCCAGACAGCCTGAGCAGCAGCTGCTGTTGGTCACTCAGCTGCAGGTGCATGCAGTGTCTGCATGCCAGCAGGCACACACCACTTCTGTCTCACAGCCATGGCTGGCTCCCAGCTCTTCCAACTCCCTTATCTGCCGCACACCAGTTATGCCATCAACTCAATAAAAAGCTCAGTCCCAAACTCCTTATGACAACAGGACAGAGGGAGCAGACAGAAAAGTCTCCTTGGCAGCAGCTACTCTTAATGCAAGAAAACCCAAAATGGCTACTGCTAATAGTGGGAAGACTGCCATTAAAGACGCTGGTCATTTATTTCCTTTGTATTCTTCACAGTGGAAGGGCTCCACTTCCTCATTACCCTTCCTTCAGATTTCCTACTAGGCCCATCTGGCTTTCCTCCCACATTTGAGTTCTGTCAACACAATTCATTGTTCACTATTCCTCCCGAAAAATCATGCTTCTAGGACTGTGTCTTCACAACATGGAATACTTCTGGTGTCATGCTTCTAGGTGCTTTTTTGTCCACCTCTGCCCCTCTACTTTGTTTCTGAAGTAAAATGTTTAATGTTGCTCCCATACTTGAGGAATTCCCTCACTTCACTGAAACCTTCATAGAAAATGCCCACTGGGAAGTTACCTTTCCTCCTTTCCAAGGCACACAACCTTTGTCAGAGTCAGGAAAAACATCAGAAAACAGCATTTGGAACAAAAAATACAACAAAACCACTCCACCAACAAGCACAGAATTCCTGGATTATATGAGTAATGTGTCAACTTACTTACTTTTTCTCATCAGAAGAGAGTAATCCAATACCTTGTGTCTGCTACCTTTACCCTTCAGCAAAGCTGTCTTGACATTTCATTATGTTATGCAAAACTCATTATCTCTTATTCAGGTAGTTACTACCGTACAAATCCAGACAGAGAGACCTTTGTGAAGAGCTGACAGCGGCTCACAGTTAGTCAGCTACAGATAAAATAGGCAACTGAACGCAGAACATTTTTTTGACACTGGCTACTCAGGAAAGCAAAAATCTTATTCGAGTCATTAAGCACTAGCTGGTCTCAATCACAACACTGCCATTAAATGTGATGCAATATCTAAAGCTGCTCTGTAGATTCAGCCATCTGAAACATTCGTTGCATCACATCCTCAAAAAGGTGTTTGTGGACAGGTAACACCTGGAGGTTTGATGTACTTCACGTTAATTCTGAGTAGCAGACTTGAAGAGCGGCAGTTGTTACTTCTTTGAGTCAAAAGACCGAAGATCACACCCCACAAATTGTTCCACACTTGCCCAGCATGTTACTGAAAGAGAAGATCTCTAATTCTATGCATGTTCACTCAGTGACATATATGAATGTGCACTTTCTGCAGATAACCATGGAGCACGTTCAGTGATTGGTCCAGTGATAATGTCAGCATTACATTATTATCAACACTGCATTTATGCGTGTGAGTACATTATTTCTTGTATGAATGTGTCTATATACGCACATGTTCCTGTGACAGCTATGCAAAACAAAAAAAAGGAATAGCTTACGCATGATGTAAGAATCCAATTGATTATGTCTGTGTCTGTATATAGACTTGACTCCCAGAATCAAACTCCACAACCCAAAGTTAGATTATGAAGCAGGTATGTTTTAATCAGTGCTGCGCAGACACCAGGTGCAAGGGGGATATTTCCGCCTATCTTGCACAACGTAGGGCAAAAGCTTGGTACAGATATACACCGAACTAATACATAATCAATGATTTTCCCGGAATTTGTATACATATTCATTACATTTCCGAGAACCGATCAGCGTATGGTCCCTCCCTCTTGCATGCGCACCGTGAGCAGTGGGGGTCTCCTCCTGGTGGTCATGGGATGGAGGCTCATTGTCTTCCTCACTCTGTCCTTTTCACCCTGCTGCAGTCAACAGAAGTAATCCGATCCTGACTCGTTCCTTGTGTAATATTTCAAGTTTACAATAGAGTTTTGATATGTTCTTATCTAGCCTCACATCCTGCTTTCCTGCATTCCTATGCAATAGTTAACCCTCAGTTTGTCCTCTCCTAACTCAGACTGGTTATGAGTGTTATATCCCAGGGATCTGTCTTGGGCCTGATGCTCTTCAGCATTGTCGACGGTTTATGGGCTGGTTTGGCCCGGTTCCGTGACTAGAGGGGCAGAGGGATTTCACACTGACACCATGATCATCATCATTGGATGAGCATTCAAAAACTGCATAAAGGATTCAAAGGAGAGACTGGGAGCCTGCTTAAAAATCAAAAGTTCTGTAAAATTAGCAGCTCCCTCTGCAAACAGATGTAAAAGAGAAAGAGGAATCTTTTTTTTTCCTCTTTACAGAAGTAAGTTTACGAATGTCCCAGAATATTGGCAGTCCGCCTGGACTTTCAAGGTCAAGTTTTCAGTGAGCACCTGTGAGAGAGAGATAAATTTTCCCAACGAAGCTCTCCAAGAGCAGAGAGAGATTCGTTCTAAAAAGCTAAAAAGCAGCTTTTGCCCGCATTCTCCACCAAGAGTGTCGACAGTTTACGGGCTGGTTCGGCCCGGTTCTGTGACTAGCGGGGTGGAGGGATTTAGCAAAATCCGCACTTCCAGAAAAGGGAAACAGGGGACCCCAAAATAATTTAAAAAAAGGTGGCAACAATCTGAGGAGAAATAAACTAATTTACTAAATACAGTATCGGAATGCAACACACTATAATACAATATAATTAGAATTGAAGCTAATTAATCAAACATAATGAGAGAGAGAGATTGTCCAAAAGCTGGGTAGGCCTCACCATAATACTGAGGTGAGATGTGCAGTCCAGTCAAGCAGCAGGGAGAGAGTCTGACGAAGAAGAGCCCGTCAGATGACCTACCAAGGCCTTATATCTGTTCCCCTTGAGCAGAAATGATAACAGCACAGCGAACAGGCTTCTGGAGAACGTAGTTCTTCTCCTCTTAGGGGACAGGTACCCGGAACACTTTAACTCCCAGTGCACTACATGGTGTTATGATGTGGAATACTAATAACCAAAAATCATAAAACCATGACAAGCATCTTTATCAATATCAAAGATTGTGGGACTGAGTGCACCCTCAGCAAGTTTGCTGATGACACCAAGCTGAGTGTTGAGTTGACAGAAGGGAGGGACGCTGTCTGAAAGGACCTGGATAAGCTTGAGAAGTGAGCCCATGTAAACCTAATGAGGTTCAACAAGGCCAAGTGCAAGATGTTGTACATGGGTTGCAGCAATCTCAGATATGAGTGTATACTGGGAGAAGAACTCATTGAAAGCAGCCCTGTGGAGAACAACTCAGCAGTCCTGATGCACAAAAAGCTGGACGTGAGCTAGCAGTGTGTGCTTGCAGCCTGCAGACAATTTATACTCCACTCCCCCATCCCTTCACATTACAACAACCAAAATTCTTCACAATTATCACATTCTATAACCATTTCCAGACCATGTTTTTCCTGATACATCTCCTAATTATCATCCTTAAGTCCACACTGAACACTACACTGATGGTAGCTTAGCTCCACCACACTGCTCTTTTGTTCCCCCTTCTCAAAGGCAGAGGGAGCAAAAGTGTGATGCAAAAGGACTCAAGGTTTGAAATAAGGGCAGCAAGATCACTCACCAATTACTGTCATAGGCAAAACAGACATGGCATAGAGGTATTCATATAAGTTATTCCCTATTACTAACAGACCAGAGTAATGATAAACTAAACACAGACTAAAAGCATTTAGCCTCCCACCCTCTTCTGCCTCCCCCAAAAGTGGCATAGGGGAATGGGATGGGGACTGCAGTCAGTTTGTAACACCTTGCAACATTTCTGCCCATGCTCCACACTGGATCTCTCCCACGGAATGCCCTCCTTCCTAAACTGATCCTTTAGGGGTTTCCCTCAAGCTGCAGCCCTCCCAGCATATCTCCAACACAGCTCTGTACCGTGGGGCCCACCCTTCAGGCCCTTCTCCACACGGGCGGCAGCTCCCTCAGCCCTCCTGCCCCACCCGGGCTGCTCTCCAGGGCTGCAGCTCCACCTGGGGCTGCTCTTACGGGAGTGTCCACGGGATGTACCTCCTTTCAGGCCTCATCCACTGTTGCCTCGTGGGGTCCTCCAGGGCTGTATGTGGAGATCCGCCCCGCGTGGTACCCACGAGCTGCAGGAGGACATTCTGCTCCTCCGTGGTCCCTTCTGAGCTGCAGGGAGCTGCTGCTCTGTGCCTGGAGCTCCTCCTGCCCTCCCTCTGCGCACTGACCATGGTGCTTGTAAGGCTGCTTCTCTCACATCTCTCACTCCTCTCTCCCAGCTGCCGCTGTGCAGCAGTTTTCCCTCTTAGATCTGCTCTTCCAGAGCACATGGCTCAGCTTTTGCAGCAATGGAACCCTTTAGAGCTCTGTTCTGACACAGGCACTGTTGTCCACCCCTCAAGCCCCCTGCTACCAAAATCTTACTGTGTAAGCTCAATATATTTGCATTCATCTAGAATGCAGTGAGTAGTTTTTCCAAGGCCACTACAGTAATTCTAACAGTAAAGTGCCTTTTTGTAAAGTGAATTAAGGAGTAACGTGAGATCTGCAATACAATTTAATCTCTTCACAAGATGCATGGCACATTTGTGTATATATTTACTCTCATTACCACTTGTTTTACATGAATGAGTAAAGCTGAACCAGGAGTGACTGTTAAAAGCAGACATGCCTAACAGACAGAGCTATTTTTGGTACCTTAAATATGACAGATGATTGAGATTTAATATGTTCTCTTTTCACTGACAAAAAAAAAAGAAAGTAAACAGATCTACTGTCACCACTTACAACTGATGATAGTTTATTCTCTATATTTAGATACTATAAAGAAACTGTCAGGACATAGTTAAGTCTGACAGGCTGAAAAAGGAAATAGTCACACCTGGCAGCTCTCAGACACTCCTGGTGTGAGCAATAACCAACTACACCAAAACTCATTCCCACCAATCTCAGGTTAGAAGAAGGAGCGGTCACTTTGAAGTAGCAGGAATCAATGCCCCAAAAAATGAAATGATCCTCCTGTTCTTTCCAGAATTCAAACAGACTCAACTGCATTGTGCAGGAAAAAGTGGGTAAGAAAATTCTTTTCAGGAAACATGGGATTGAGATGATTCTTGGCTATCCTCTGCATAAGAACTGGAGTAAGCTTGAAGGGGAGTCTACGACTAAAGATTAAAAAAAAAAATATTGTAATCAATGGTGGCAGCAGTAAAAATTAAATGACAGTGAATTTTTTTCTAGAAAATGGATCACTGAATTATGATATTGCAATTACTGCTGTTTTGTAGATGTCTTTATGGCCTTATATTGTGATGCAGAAGCAATGGAAGTTACAAAGAGGTATGATGTCTATTGCAGGAATTATGCTTGCAAAAGATGGGAAAGGATGTTGCAGTGGGTGCATTAAGGGGAAAAATGTGGGGAATATCCTGAGGATGTGCAGATGGTAGTAGCACGAACAGCCCCTCCTTCTTACACCAATCCAGAATTGCCTCAGGATGGGAGAATGTCAGAGCAGTGTCCAGCTGAAGAAGGTGACGGGCAGCATGGCCTGCTGTTCAGGCTCCCCTCAGGCAGGCTGCAGGTCCAGAAGGAACACCCATCCTCATGCATGTACCTTCACAACACCCTACTTGCTGAACACGCTGAATCCCAGTCTGTGGGATCATATGGACAGAATTCTGACGGGATGTATCAGTTATTAGAAGTGCTAATGCTGATACTTAACCCAAATTAGGGGGACCTGCAAGTGCATATTAAGTGCACTTCTGACCACAGAAGAAAAGGGGATGACTGCAGAGGCAAAGAGGAGGGAGGCAGAAGAAACAGATGGGAAGACTCAAAGGATTATTTGTCTACTAAGGAAGATCCAGAGTGGGATCCAAATACAGGGGGAGGAAGGGTGATGCTGAAACACTACCAATTAGTTTTATATGAGGTGCCAAAGCCAAAGAACATAACAAAACTTACTAGGTTAGACAGGTCCAGAAAAAAATCCTTCTGCATTTCACGAAATGTTGTGTCAAGTGGCCACAAAACGTACATCTTTAAATCTGGATGATGAGGCAAATAAGAGAAAGTTTAATATGCTGTTTATTGGCTAATCAGCACAAGATAGTAGGAAAAAACTGCAGTAGACTGGTGGGGCTGTCAATTTCACAGTTGATAGAGACTGCATATGAGGTTTATAATAACAAGGATCCAAGGGAAAAAAAGGAAAAATGGAACAAGATATAGTTAACAAAACTCACTACTGTGGGCCAGAAGAATGTGACTTTGAATATAGCTGACTACTAAGAGGATGTGACTTTGAATCAAAGCTGAACCCAGCTACATCAATGCCTATAGCATAACAGGAATCACTACAGCATAATCGCCTACCTAAAATTGAACAAGTCTCTTCTAGCAAACCAGATTTGAAAGGTGAACCACTGAAAAATGCATATTTGGAACTGTACACCGATGAAAGTTGCTTTATGCAAAACGAAGAAAAACAGAATAGGCTTTACTAACTTGTGGGATGAAATAGAAGCTAAACTCTTACCTCAGAATACTTCTGCAAGGGAAGTAAGGAGGGCAGTAACTCCTGGGGAGCACTGGAAAAGATTTTTCCGAATTACCAAAATGCAGGCAGCGTAAGCATTTACTTTTTTTAGTAGATACTTTTCCAGAATGGCTGGAGACTTTTCCCTGTTGCAGACAGGGCTAGGGAAGTAGTCAAAACCCTGTTGAAAGAAGGAATTCCCAAACTTGGAATTCCTGAAGTGTTACCTTCCAATAATGGATCCCACTTTATCTCAAAGTGGTTCATGGAGTCTCTAAGTTTAAAAGGCACCGACAAACCTCTTGGTGGCCACAATCAAGAGCAAAGGTTGAAAAGTAGAGTTAGACTTCCAAAAAAATTTTTCAAAACTGTGTCCACTTGAAGTGGATGGAGGTCTTACCTATTGCATTAATCATGAGAGATAGGATCACACCTTGGGCAACAGAATGTGTAAGTTCTTTTGAGATTTTTTATTGGAAACCCTACTACATTAAGAAGATGCAGCATAAAAGTAAATGCATGCATTATAAAAGTAATATGTTGATAAGGGAGTACTTGTTGTCCCTCTCATGATATTGTCTTCTCTACACAGGTTGCATTCCCTAGCATAGACCTTGATCCCCATCAGGGAACTTAAAACGGAAGATCTCTAGAAGAAATTTGTACTGATGAACTGCATCTGGAGTTCAGAAAGTGCCTATACTGAGTCTGATTGTCCTCAAGGATTGTTCTTATTTCATGTTAGGTAGTGTTAACTTCTATAACTTTAAATTTGCTTTGCAGAAATTCAGATTTACTAGGAAAAAATGGTCACTTTGGGTAAGGGGAGGAAGTTGTAATTTTGTTAAATTTCACATCATCAATTATTGATAAGAGACTGCTAGTGTTTTGGTGCAAGCTACATCTTGGGAAGAAAAAAAAAACACACACTGGCTTAATGGATAGCTAAAATAGCCAGTAAGACCAGTTGCTTGGTTTGTCCTCACTCTCCAGAACACTCAGAGAAAGCAGTTCCTTTAACTAGCACCCCTATTCCTTCTTATGTCTTTTGGATCAACTTAATGGTAAAAAAAACATTTGATACAGATGAACTGCTCAAGTGGGAAATAAGTGTCTCAGTGATGAAGTGTCCTAGTAAATGAAAAATATTACACATGCATACAAAGGTGCAACTCCTAAACGTTCAAAATAAACTAGATCACTTAAACTATACATTTTTTTGTAGGAAGTTATTCAAGGTGCATCTCAGCACCTACAGCAGTTGGATTGTCCCCAGAGAAAATAGTTAGCATTGGATATGTGGACATAGAAAAGTACTACTGCCAAATTTGCACTTCAGTAACTATAGTCCCTAACGTAACTATTAATTTGCAAAGTGATGAACAAATACAACCTTCCTGAAAAGGAGGAAAAGAAATAATTCCCCAACTAAACGGAAGACTGCATTTCACTGTTTTGCCAAATGGTTTGTCCCAGGGCTAGGAGTCAGCAAACTGGAAAAAAACAATAGTAAATATCTCTGTAATGATTGAAACAATTGCAAGCAAAAACACGGATGCAGTCAGAGCCCTCCAAAAGGAGGTTTTACAATTATCAAAAATTTAATATTAAAAGGAGGATTGTGTATGTGGACCACAGTAGAATATCATCTTCATATTTGAATGAAATCTAGCAACAAACACAGATTTTACATTATGTACAGCAAAAGGATGATACTTCTCTTGGGCTCACCGAAGGAAGAAATTAGCTAACATTATGGTTTCCAAATTTGGAAAGCCAGTTTAGGAAAATTCTAAAAGTTTAATAGTTACTGGAGTAGCAACATCCAAGCGCCCTTATGCAGCAGTTCAACATGGCATGGAGTATTGCAACACAATGCTCCAGAACAATAGGGAACAACTGTCAAAGATTTTAACAATAGCAAAAGAGAAGCCATCTGTGTCAGGATACAAGAGCAGAAAAGATATAATGAGAGACATCAAGTCTCTCATCAAGAATAATTTATGTTTCACAAGCATCAAATAGCCATTTTTGGCAGAACCATTCAAAAACATACTAGAAGAATAGCCACAGTTAAGGAGTACATTGCAACGGCTTTCAAGCTGCATTTGAGGGTATTTGGCTTAGGTTAAAAATAGGAAGACTGCAAGGAAAGGACAAGGCTATCTCATCCTCAATGCCACACAAACTGTTTAAGGCAAGAAACATAGCTGTGACTACGGGGAAGAGAAGGGTTAGGGTGGGTATTAGGGAAAAGGTTCTTTATGAGAGAGTGATCAGGCACTGGAACAGGTTCCCCAGCATCATGGGCTCAAGCTGATGGAGTTCAAAAGGTGCATGGACACTGCTCTCAGACATAGGGCTTGAATTCTGAGTGGTCCTGTGTAGAGGCAGGAGCTGAACTCAGTGATCACTGTGGATTCCTTCCAACTTGAGATATTTACTATTTTAGTTTGGAGTTTCAATTGAATTAAGGAATGACAGGTTATTGATTAGCTATTGTATTAGGGTGCAAGCTAAGCAGGAATTTGGAGAAAACAGGATAAGGGACAAGGTGCTGTGATGGAAAAACAAGATAAGGGATAGAGAACTGTTGCTGTGGTAAACTGAATGGAAGAAAGTTAACATCATGAGGAAGTGCTGAGGCATTGTCAGCAAAAACCAGTTTACTTCTGAAAGCTGAACACAAAACTAGGCTAAAGGTGAAGATTCAAAGGATTCAAAGAGAGGAAGACTACTAACTTCATGCCACGACCACCAGAGAAAGACCCCCACTATGAACCATGCATGCATCAAGAGGAGGAGCAGCAAGCAGATGAGTTTCCAGAAAATTAATGAATATGTAACTACATTCCAGGACATGTTTTGAATATGCATAAGGTTGCTTTACAAATCGGTACCGCGCTCTTGCTTGTCAGTCTGCGTGTTAGGAGGAACTATCCCCCACGCACCCAATGATACGCATCTCCTTGAATAAACGTGCCTGCTTTATAACCTAACTCTGGGTTATAGAGTTTGATTCCGCAAATCACTCTTGCAGTAAACAAAATGCTTCCTTAATGATTTAGTTCAGTCTTTACTTCAAAATTATTTTATTTCATTGACAACATCTTGAATGTAGTTGCAAATAGCAGTTTCTTACTGAACAAACACTTGTTAAAGTCACCTATTGAAAGCACCTATGCCTGCTGTCTTAAAATCATTTCTGTTTAGTGAGATGTTTCAGGCACGTAAGATCAGCTCTTTGTTGCTTAATAGCAGAGGCTTCAGTCTGACTTGTGAAAATAATACCTCAAACCCAAACCAGTAAGCACTATGTTTTATTTGCCAAGCTCTCAAGAACTGCAACTTGTAAATGTGTAAAATACACTTCAACCAAAGAAACAGAAAGTAGCTTTCATATCTCAAAGTGAAACAGACTCCTGATGGCAAACCATGCCATACAGTTTCACCAAGCTGCCAGGAAGAACTTGACATAGTCTCTACATGTACATTTTTAAGCACTGTACTCTTGATCTTCATTCAAAGCCTTACAGTTGAGTACTGCAAGCCTTCATACAGCTTTCACAAATGGAGGCAGACACTAGGCCCTATAACAGAATTCCAGACCCCTGTTATCTCCAGAACTCACTTCCATTAACAGGTTCAAACATTTCACACACACACACAAAAAAAACATCAACCAGAACACCTTTCCCAGTAGACCTGGACTTTTTTTCCCCCCACACCAGCACAGAACTGGTTTCTTTACAGCTGCACCAAAGCTATGTTGATAACACCATTCATGATGTTTCTTTCAAGTTAAAGCAGGAAAATCTTCAGGATCATCTGGATTTGGAGCAACAATATGCACCTATACAGCGAGAAAGGAAGCTTTATAAAAATGAATAGATTTTAAAGCATCTGAAAGCTATATATAGGTATGTATTTACCCTGAAAAAATCCATTCTTTTATTTAAAGTAAATGCTTCATAATCATACCTATCACAGAAACACTAATTTTATCTCAGAAATCATGACTACTACAATTGATACAACATGAACATATTTGTAATACTGATTTACTGTCTGAGTAAGGACATATTTTGTAGTATTAAGATGGGATAGGGAAAGAAAGTGCAACAATCTCATCATCACAACTTTTTTTTAGAAGAGACATTATTAGGTTGGTGTTTGTTTTTGTTTTCATTTTGTTGATTTTTTTTTTTTTAACATTCTAAGGCTACTGAATGTATCTATAGTTTGTAATACAAAGAGCCTTTTTCAATCAGATAAAGCAAACAAAATCTTTTCCATACCGTTCTGTAGGTTTCCTAAAGTAACTGCTTTACTGTTTTAAGTACAACTAAATGCAACTTTGGTGATTATGAAGAAAAAAGGTGTAATTTCTAGGTAAGCAGGTTTTTCTTTTTTTCTTCTTAAAAAGTCAGGGGAAGTTCTTCAGATAGTTCAATACTTTAGACAGTGATTAAATTTGTGCTGAATTAAAGATGCTGTTATAATTAGAGCTTATTTGCATATGTGAAGTGGTACCATTCACATACTGGGATGTCCACTATTTAGAGAGAGATTAAAGCTCTGGTAGCTTTAAAAACAGAGTCTATAATGTCAGTACGAGGTCCTCTGATGGAGTAGGTGTACTGATGTACAGTTTAACTGAATAGTTAGTGCTGGCAAAAAATAAATGGAAGCATGCAAACTTTATCTTCTAAGTTAATGTCTGAGCCATTTACACACTATTTAAGCCACAAAGAACCTAATCTTGATGAAACTTTTCTATAAAGTCACAGCCCTATCTCTTTTCCAAAGATGATGACTTGTTGGTCCAATGAAGTATAAAGATATTAAGCCCATTTCTAACAAAGAATTAGACTGAATATATTCACTATCATGTTATCACATTTACTGTGTGATTTTATGACCACTACTTGTGTTTAAAATCCATTTTAAACTCTTTACTTTGCAGACTATCTGAAACTCCTTTTTTAATGTTTAAGTTCATTTATTTTTACAACAAATAAAAGCAGCACTGCCAAGCAGTGCAGAAGTTTAGTTCAGCTTCAGTTAAAATCATTATTTTAGCACACAGAATTTTCATTGCAGGTGTAACATCTCAATCATTGTAACAGGCTGCCCAGGGAAGTGGTGGAGTCCCCATCTCTGGAGGTATTTAGGAGACATGTGGACATGGCACTATAGGAAATAGTCTAGTGAAGAGACTCCGTAGATCAGATTTATGATTGGACTTCATGATCTTGAAGGTCTTTTTCAACTTAGATGGATTCTGTGATTATAGCATTCTGTCTTCCTCTGTATGCCAGATTTACTCATCTCATGTTCAGTAATGAGAATACTCTAAGAGTATACTGATCCACAGAATGGAACACCTCTCCTATGAGGACAGGTATGGGGCTCTACAGCCTGGAGAAGAGAAGGCTGCAAGGTAACCCAATACTGGCCTTTCAGTATCTAAAGGGCAGCTACAGGAAAGAAGGGGACAGATTCTTTAGCAGGGTCTGTGGTGACAGAACAAGGGAAAATGGCTTCAACCTCAGAGAGGGTAGATTTAGGTTAGAGATAAGGAATAAAATCTTTTACAATGAGGGTGGTAAGGCACTGGAACAAGCTGCCCAGTGATGTGGTTGATGCCCCATCCCTGGAGACTCTAAAGGCGAAGCTGGGTAAGGCCCTGGGCAATCTGATCTAGGTGTGTTGTCCCTGTTCATTGCAGGGGAGTTGGACTAGATGGTCTTCAGAGGTCCCTTCCAGCTCTAAGGATTCTATACAGAACTGAAATTTCTTGCTATATAGCAAGTCTTCAGTCATGTTAATAACTTCCTAATTTATATCAAACATCCAATGAGGAAAGAAATGTTCATTGCATCCTTTCCTCTAGTTAACGTTACAGCAGCTGGTAATCCAGCCTTTGGAAATTTATGTGTTGGAGTTCCTCAGCCAGAATTGGTATTTCATTTTAAGCAACTTGGTATGGGGTCAAGAACTGAAAATATCCAGGCTAACATACTGTGAGGTGGGTAACAGAAATAAGTCTGTCACTCTAGAAATCCCCCCAGAATAGAGGGGGAAGAGGGAAAGGACAATCACCACCCCAGAAAAAAATTGCCAAGCAAACAAAACCTACAGAAAACATTACCATTATTTCTGGTTGAGGTCCTGTCTCCTCAACTCGTCTGCCACGGCCACGACCTCGTGCTCCTCTTGATCCACGGCCAGGGCGAGGAAGACTCCCAAAATTGATATCCAGCTGAGATGTTATGTCATTCACTGCCCTTCGAAAAATATGATAATCATCTTCAAGCTCTCCCTTTTGTATCTAGAAAGAACATATGGTTAAGGCTCGTAATTTCCATATACAGCCTTCTACCCTCCCTGACACATTTTTTACATATATGCATGTATTACAAACTAAGCAGCAGAAAAAATTAAGATTTGGAATAGGAGACAGGCCTCAACTTGCACAGCATTTGAACAGAAGTGAGACAGCTGCAGCCTCCCAGATGCCTGGGATAGTTTTGTTTGCTCAGAGAGTCCTTGAAACAAGATCTGCTGTACCAGCTCCATGATACTGAAGAAGTTTTCAGCGATACAATCTATAAGGCTTTCCTAAGGAGCCAGAGAATCAGGCCTAACCTACTTACTCCTACAATTACCTTCAAGTAATGGTTAAAAGGACAGAAGCCACAGCACCTGGTCACTAGCTGATATATATATATTTAATATATTTGTCAGTAGCTACAAGATTACTCTTTTAATTCTCCATATTCCTAGTTGCTAGCAGATAAGATTGCTTCCCATCATAATTTTAACATGCATTGAAGTTAACATACCTGTAAACTCATCCCATATTGTGAAGAATCCCTCATTCTAAAATGGATTTGACTTGTCTTTGTTTCTTTAACTCTTCTACATTCATTTTGACAAGATCACTTGGTAATGCCAGCCAAGAAAGTTTAGGAGCAAGAAGAACAGCAACTTCAATGCACTCCTCATACTTTCAGAACTTGTGAAAGTTATTCACCCCAGTGCATCCCCTTATCCCAAAGGAAGGAAACGATGGTATCCATGACTACCAAAAGCCATGCTAAAAAGGATGCAGGCAGCTTCTGTATTTGTCTGTACCTGGAAGAGCTCAGTGACCTACAGTGATTATGACTTATAAAAAAAGGTGTATGTTTCGATGTTATGAGTAGACAAAGAAAACAATGTGTATTGCATAATGCATACAGACCTTAATCAAGGATCACAGTTCCATCATGCTAGGTTACAAGTACATGCATATACTTTTGTGACCCTCAAAATCTAAAATCTAAGCTAGCAGGAATCTAAGTGAATTCTCCCGCTTCTCCCCAGCGCTTTCCAATCATATCAACAGTCTTTCCTGAAAAGTAGCCCCAGAGACTAAAAAAAAAATGGGAGAAGTGGGGAGAAAGTATATCGCTATAGAAGAAGCACTCCAGAATTTTTCTAAGAAATAGGACCATAAAACTGGAAAAAAGCATGTAATCCAAGTGCACAACAAAATCTGGGATCCAGCACAGATGAGAAAAATTGACACTTAGCATCCAGACTAACAAATGCCAAAATAGATGCCAGAGTTTAATGTATCCTTGCAAATATATACTGATAATTTAGCTAAATATAATTCAAAGGTAGGATAAGAAGTATTTATAAGACGAATTTCCCTTGTGGCACTACCAGAAATCTACATGGGTGGCAGCAATAAGGAAACAAGTTCTATATTGCTAAGACTATACACTTTAAGTCAGAACTACTTAATATATTATGTCTGCATATAAAATATACCCCTATTTTGACCTGAGAGAAAAATGAACAGACAGTAAGTGTAAGGCAAACTTTAAGGCACATACATGATTACAGTAACAAAGTTTGGATAATATTTTGGGTTCAGATTATACTAAAACTAGCGGAAAGCGCAGAGAGTTTCCTAACCCTCAACATAAAGCAAAGTTTACAGAATTCCTCAGACAATGCTTACATCATCGCTATATTTTGACTTGTGAATCACCACTGCTTTGGAAGGAACAGTGGATTCTGGCCTCCGGATGTTGAATTCATGCTTTGGTCGATTCTGTTGCTGAAGATTTTTCCACTCATCTAAAGTCATTTCTTGAACTACTTCTTCCATTGGCTTCCCTTCAGCAACTCTAAAGGTTTGTAGTTGTAAAGTAAAATCCATTAGCTTGTAACATGCCAGGATGAAAGAGAACATTAATCTTTAAAGCAAGGACAGTAAACAGAATACTTGGAATGTTTCTCGCCAAATTACAGTCCTCAGTTTTACTTACAACCCATAGTAACTTGATGTATGACTTTTATATTAACCTAACTTGTAAAATACACCTATGGCCTGCTTGAAATTAGTCTTACAAGCAAGAATTGTCTCCCAACTATTGGACTAAGTTCTGGTATTTATCCAGCGTTATTGTAAATCGAAACATTGCAGATTCTACAACAAATCACTCTGTCTTCTGATCTAGGATATTATCAACTCGTTTCACCAGTGAATCTACTTTTAGCAAATACAGTCTCACTTAAAAAGTATACCAACCACAGTTGTGTGGTCTAATATTCACACACTGCTTCTCCGATTTCTTTTCCCAGCTTGCAAGGGGCAGTGTTTATCACCTGCCTAAAACAAACAGATTAATCCTAGTACAGTTTCAATTTGTCACAAAGCACAGTAACGCTGATAAGCTCAAGGAAACCATAAGCACATCAATCAGCTTTGCTTATTTTTGATCTGTGAAGACAGAAGACAAGATACCTAAGACTAAAAGGCCTTCTCAACATATCATTTGACTATTCTTTTTGTCAGTACCAGGAAAGTGCCATAACTGTTGTAAACAGAACCGTTTGCTACTACAGTACACTCAACGTGTACCATTTAAGTTATCAGCAGAAAACTATTCCCTCCTAAACAGAGACAGATGCAGGAAGCACAACTCCTTTAATCATAATTGTTAAAATAACCAAACACTATAAACTACAGGAAAATCTACACTGCACTTGTTGACTCTCGGATACTTAAAAACTGGTTCATCCTTCTCCCACCCAAAACTATTACACATAGCAATAGAAGCTGAAGTTCATTAAGCATTTTCCTAGCACTGATTATTCTAGAAAACCTTTTCATTAGGTCCATTCTCATAGGAAAAATACAGCTTTCCTTCCTTTCATTGGATCCCAGGTTTCATATTTTTTTCTATCAAACGCTGATTACCAAGAGCAGATTTTTCTAATATAAAAATGAAATTGTTTAGATGCAATTTGGAAATTCACTTTCATAGAATGGCTTCGATTGGAAGAGACCTTGGAGATCTCCAAACTCTCTGCAATGGGCAGGGCTGCTGCCACCAGATCAGCTTCAAAGGGCCCCATCCAATCTAGCCCTGAACTCAGAAACGGGGCATCCACAGCTTCTCTGGGCAGCCTGTTCTAGTGCCTCACTGCCCTCTGAATAAAATTATTTTTCCTAACATCTAACCTAAATCTTCCCTTTTCTAGTTTAAATCCATCTCCCCTTGTTTAGTCACTATCAGATCATGTAAAAAGTCACTCCCCTATGCTTTATCATGGATAGAAGCCTAATTAAGTAACAGTGAACTGTGCATTTCATCTCTGAAGTTGTACAAGCGTGCTGGAAGAATATACATTTGTTGTGAGTGTTCTGTATATTTAGAATTAGCCAACAGAAGAACAGACTTGTTCCCTCTTCCTAAATGATCTTTCAACAAACCATTTTATTGCTTAACTGTTTAGTGAAACACCCAGCATGACTGATAGACACAGACACTGAACTCAACAGTAAGACAGCCTTAACCTTGGTTCGAGGATGAACAGTTCAAAATGCACTTCATAAAAAAAGTAAATGAAAATACAGAAGTCCTGTAACTATATGCCTACATATCTTAATTCCCTGTTATTTACAAAATTCCAGCTACATAGACCAGAAGTCAAAGGTAAAAAGACTGGTAAGCAGTTTGTACTTCTCTACTGATTAAGACTGACATTACTGTTAGAAGAATTGTTAAATAAATAATTCATTAAATGACTTAAATGAAAAGGATACTGGTAGAAAATGTGGTTATTTCTGGGAAAAATAAGATCACTTTCGCATGTGCAAAAAACACTTCATTAAGAACCAACAGCATAACGAACATTTTAATATGTTTCCCTCAATAGCAAGAAATTTGGTTAATTATCTGAAACTTCAGTTCTGAAAACAGGTGCTAGAAAACAAGACAAAGACAACACGCAAGAGCCCAGAGAAGGAGAAAAAAAGAGAAAAAACGCTAATAAGAATGGTTTTTATTAAATCATTCCTAAGCCAGTATGTCAAGACAGAATCAGTGAACTGTGTTTCTGAACACTAAGAAGTATTTCGTCCCTCTCTCCCTTTTTCACTGTTTCAGTCCTCGATGAGAACTGTAGAAAGATGAAAAACAGCTGCAACAAATACTTAAGTATTAATAATCAGTCTTTCAATCTGAAAAAGAAACACATGCATTCAAGCAGAGCTTCAAGGCCAGCTCTGTGCTACTATTTGCACTGTGAGAAGTAATGCATTTACCACATTTCCTAGAGCAAAAAGTCAGGAAAGAAAGGAGCAACAGTGCGTATATTCAAGAACTCTGAAGGACTGACTGAGCATTACAAGATCGTAAAGAGACTCTTAATAAAGAGATGGAGTAAGTGATGTGAAAACAAAGAAAAAAGCCCTACAACAAATACACTAGGAATTTCAAAGATGCACAAACACTATCAGGCAAAAGCGTCAGCTCCCCAAACACAGAAACACTGGCAAGAAAAAAGCTCAGAAATATGGACTCTCTCCTACCCAACCTACGCAAGATTACTGCAGGTAACCTAGACAAACAACCATCAATCAACAGCACCTGTCCCTTTCCCACCAGCAAAATATTAGAAGGACAAGCTTGAACCTTTGTTTGGAAAAAATGTCACTGCTGGTAGGATGGACCCCAAAGTCTGAAGTGAGTGTCTTCCATGTGGGAATTTCTAAAAAGTCTAGAAGAGAACAGTAAGACATATGAAGTCTAAAATACATGACTTACAGGGAAGTCTTTAAAGAAGGGCTGAGGAAGAAACTTACATAATGCTAAAATTGAATAAATTTTCATATGATCATGATGATCAAGGCAAGATACCTGGGAGATAAAAGAAAAACAGCACTTAATTTCAAAGGATTAGAAAGACCATCATAGATAATGTAAGACCAATTTGCATTGTACAAGTTAACAAGAGATGAAAAACACTGAATCAAATACTTATGAAGATTTGGATTGGCTTTATGTCACACTAAGAAACAAGAGCAGTCAATAAACTATAAACTTAATGAGAAATTCCAAATTTGTCTTCATAAGACCAGATGGATACTTGTATCCAACAAAAAGGGAGATGGGTTTTGTGTCAAGAAATGGAAGAAAACACAGAATAAATACTAACTCCACAAATACCTTTCACAGGAATTGGTTAGACTATCTGCTGCACTGAGTAATAATAAAAATCCATTTATCTGAATTACCAGCTAACAGACGTTTGTTCAATTGTTCAGACTGTGAAGACAAGTTCAACAGAAAGCATCTGTGAGGACAGCTCATATAGCTGTAATACTCATATTTTATACTTGTTAGCTGCAGCAAAATATATATATATTATACATACTAGTACGTAACTTGGGATGCTATATGCAGCATATATTGATGTTGATCAGACTTAAAGGAAATTTGAAGACATAGCAAGAAATAATTTACATTATACAAGTATTAAATACATTCTTGCAATACTTTGCAAATGGAAGCTTAAGAATAGCAATATAGACACAGTCCTGAAGGCAAAGACCCTGTAGGTTATACAAGCTTGTAGAAGTCTTTCCAGAGATGCACTGAAGTTAGCCAGTACCAAACCATAAAGCTATACAGCATCTCCACTTAAACAGATTATTCACAATAGCCAGGACTATAACTACTTTTTAAAATGGTAAATCACAACAGGAAAGAGAATGAGAGAAGAAACAAAAATCGAGTTTTTTTGTTTGTTTGTTTTTTAATCTGTCTCAATACAAGCACACAACTGCAACTAACCAGAAAAAGAAACTGATAGTGTCTACCCTCAGCAAGTATGCTAACAATACAAAGCTGCAAGGAGTGGTCAACACACCAGAAGTTCGTGCTGCCATTCAGCAGGACCTGGGCAGGCTGGAGAGATGGGCAGACTGGAGAGATGGGCAGTAAGAAATCAGATGAGGTTTACTGAAAGCAAGTATAGGAGTCTTGCATCTGGGAAGGAATAACAGCATGTATCAGTACAGGCTGTGGGATGACCTGCTGGAGAGGAGCTCTGTGGAGAAGGACAACAGGTTGGTGGACAACAGGTTGGCAGTGAACCAGCAGTGTGCCCTGATGGCCAAGAGGGCCAGTGCGTTCCTGGGGTACATTAAAAGGAACGTGGCCAGCAGGAGCTAGCAAGGGAGGTGATCCTCTCCCTCTAGTCTGCCCTGGCCAGGCCTCACCTGGAGTACTGTGTCCAGTTCTGGGCTCCCCTGCACAAAAAAGACAGAGATCTCCTAGAGAGAGTGCAGCAGAGGGCAACAAAGATGATAAAGGGCCTGGAGCACCTCTCTTATGAGGAAAGGCTGGGTCACCTGAATCTGCTCAGCCTTGAGAAAAGAAGACTGAGAGGAGGTCTGATCAATGTCTATAAGTATCTTAGGTGTGAGAGACAAGGGACATGGCCAGCCTCTTTATTTAAAAGTTTTGCTTTCAGATATTTGAAAAATAACAAATTTTCCACATTAAGGAATCCCTTCTTAAGTAATACAACCTTCTCTAATTACATACGTACTATTCACACCTTATCTTAAAAGATGTGAAGTCACCAAAATGACATTACTCTCAAAGATACTCGAAATGAGGTATAGGTTTAGGTTGGATATTGGGAAAAAATTCTTTACAGAAAGGGTTGTTAAGCACTGGAATAGGCTCCCCAGGGAGGTGGTTGAGTCACCATCCCTGAATGTGTTTAAAAACCATCTGGATGTGGTGCTCAGGGACATGATTTAGCAGAGGGTTGTTAGAGTTAGGGTAGTATGGTTAGGTTGTGGTTGGACTTGATGATCTTTAAGGTCTTTTCCAACCTGAGAAATTCTATGATTCTATGATACGTAACTTGCATTTTGGATACAGATTTGTGAGTTTCTAGAATAGTATTTGCTGCATTGAAAAGATTACATTATGCAATTTTGTTCTTGTACGTTACTTGCTTTTCTGCATTTTACTGAATTCAACACTTTCCTAATCTAAACATTTAAAAATATGATAAGCAGTAAAAGCTCTCAATCTTTTTGACTCCCTACTGATTTCTGAGATTTCTGTAAAATGAAAAAGACAAATGGCAGATTCTGTCAGATGCCTTTGCCAAGATGTAAACTTCAAGTTTTATGTTCTACAAGGAACTGATGTCAGGACATATTTACAAAGAGCTCGAACTGCTGGGCATATTTACTGCTACAATGATGGATAAACCAGTACAAGCCTGAAAAAAGTAAAGGTGCCAGTAACTGACGAAAACTGCTTAAGAACTGTTCTCATATTTAACTAAGCGAATCTGTCAAAAATTGCATTGTACTTATCTACATTACCCATCTGACTTAAGTCCACTTAGAAAAACCTTTCTGGAAATCCTGTCATCATTCAGCTTCTTACAGATTTTGTCATGTATAAAAAGACTTCTCTGTATATTCTAGTTTTAAATTAAAAGGGAAGTTGTACCAACTCAGTTTCTTATGGGTTTATATAAACTGAATATATAAAATAGTATTTGCAGTCTACTCAGTACTATAGTTCAAGTTAAGAAATGAACGAACACAAAAACAAGTTGCATCATTAGACAAAAAAGGCTTCATAGCAATAGAAGAGGGCACTTACATTTTGTCACCTTCCACTGTTTAAGAGATACTCACAACATGTCATTTGCTCATTCTTTGAGTTATCTTTCTTGGACAAGATTGTCCAGTTACTTTAAGCTAAAGCATTTACATCTAAAATCTCAAGTCAGAAAGCAAAAGGCAAAGTCCTCTCTCAGTTCCCCTACTTTTAAGGCTCACTGCAAGACCAATTCCTGCAAGTGTTTCAGGTTCTATAAAGGTCCTCTGTATATTACTAGTGACTGATAACTAATTTAGAGAATTTTATCTTAGTGTACTTTAACTGCATTTGTGTGATTGCACAGATACCCTGAATACCTTTTTTTTTTTTTTTTATTACTTCTGAAGTACTTTAGTACTTCAATAAAGCAGGGTAATTTTTACCCATTTCCCGAGTCAAAAGGGTAACACAATGCACAGCCCCTCATTAAATCATCACCAAGTGTTAGGAATGTAAGCATCAGTGGGTCATTCAAAACATAATCAAGCTTTTCTAATACTTAAGAACTCATTTTCTTGAGACAAATGTACAGAGAAAATTTCTTTTTTAAAATATTTGCAGTAGCAAAACTTCACAGTTCAAATTTCAAGTATGTTTCCCAGTACAAGTCAAGAATACCAGTAACAGTAAACTGTTTCCTTTGCATTTAGAAAAAAGTATTTTAGCCAGCTATACTTGTTCAGAGGTTCTCCTTCAGACATCCCCGGAGACTTAGCTGTTTTTGCAGTTGCTTCCATAGGAGCAGTCAGTTCCATCTCACTACAACAGTAAACAGAAAACATACGGTCCTTGTAAGTCGTATTAGGAAAACCTTGAAGATCGAAACATTACTTATTTGGCAAAATTCCTTGGAAAAGGGAAAAAACAAAAGAAACAAAACTCTAGAATCATAAGAAAAAAGTTCATCTAAGTGACTATATGAACTAACATATGAGGAACTGGAAAAACCCAATTTTCATGTACTTTTATTCAAAGAAGATGCATGAAGACAATATCCCGATTATGAATACCAGTACTTGACAACAGTATATCTCCGATGCTTCTACTTGCATTTTCTAGTTTCAACTATTAAAACAGTAAAATTCATATTTCATCTTCGAAGTTTACACTTTTCTGTAGCACTTCACTGGCCAAATAAGACCAGTAGCATACTTATTTTCATTCCACTGGTAAGGACGCATTATTTAAAAAAATTAAAACCTTGTAGCTTTAATGAATCATTAACAATTAAGATACAGATACACTTCTAGAATTGCTTAGACAATCCCAATTTAATCACATTTCCACCATACGTGACACATCACAAGAAAGCACTGATATCTGTACTTGTATCTTAAGTAGTGATGCTACTGAACAACAACAATAAAAAATAGCTAGGGGAAATAAACAGGATCTCAGAATCCTCAGAGATGGAAGGACCTCTGAAGGCCATCTAGTCCAACTCCCCTGCAATGAACAGGGACAACACAGCTAGATAAGGTTGCCCAGGGCCTTACCCAGCTTTGCCTTTAGAGTCTCCAGGGACAGGGCATCAACCACATCACTGGGCAACTTGTTCCAGTGCCTCACCACCCTCACTGTAAAAGATTTTATTCCTTATCTCTAACCTAAATCAACCTTTCCAAGCTTGAAACCATTTCCCCTGTTCTATCACCACAGACCTGCTAGAGTCTGTCCACTTCTTTCCTGTAGCTGCCCTTTAGATACTGAAAGGCCACTATCAGGTCACTTCTGCTTTCTGGGCTGCAAGGGCACATTGCTGGCTCATGTCCAGCTTCCCATCCACCAGTACCTCCAGGTCTATTTAAGCAGGGCTGCACTCATTTCACCCCCTGGCTTGTATTGGTAATGGGGGTTGCCTCAACCCAGGTGCAGGATCTTGAATTTGGATTTATTGAACCCCATGATGTTCTCCTGGGCCCACTGCTCAAACCTGTTTAGGTCCTCCTGGGTGGCATTCCATCCCTCTGGTGTGTCAACAGCACCCCACAGCTTGCTGTCATCAGCAAACTTGCTGAAGGTGCACTCAACCCCACTGTCAATGTCACTGATGAAGATATTAAAGAGTACTGGTCCCAGCACCAACCCCTGGGGGACATCACTCATCATCAGTCTCCATCCAGATATTGAGCCGCTGACCACCACTCTCTGGACTCAGTCCTGCAGCCAGTTCTTTGTCCATTGAACACTGCACATTGCAGTGACACCAGAGAAGGCCACTAGGTTGGTCAAGCAGGATTTGCCATGCTGGTTCTCCCAGATCACCTCCCTGCCTTCCATATGCCTTAGCATAGCTTCGAGGAGGATCTGTTCCATGATCTTCCCTTGCACACAGGTGAGATTGACAGGTCAGTAGTTCCCAGGGTCATCCTTTTTACCTTTTTAATAATGATTGTGATGTTGCCTTTTTTCCAGTCACCAGGGACTTCACCTGATTGCCGCAACTTTTCAAATATCATACAGAGTGGCTTGGCAACTACATCAGCTAACTCCCTCTGGAATTAGTCTGGGATGCAACTCATCAGGACCCATAGATTTGTGGATGTTCAGGTTCCTCAGGTGATCATGAACCTGATCTTCACTTACAGTAGGAGGGATGTTGCTTCTCCAATCCCCTCCTACCAAACCAAATGATTGAGGGCTGCATGGCAAGCAGTTATTAGGGAAGATCAAGGCAAAAATAAAACTGAACTTCACTTTCTTGAGCCTTACATAGTTCACACCATCTTCAGCTGTATATTATACAAGCTAGTTTTGTACAATTAGATAAAACCATATTTACATAGCTGATAACTTGTTTTTGAAAAGCTGGAATACTTAACCAAGCTTTTACTTTCAGTATACAGTATTAGAAGAGAAGTCAGTATAATCTTTCAGAAGAATTTGGAATATCAAGCCCTGAAACTGCTACCTATCAAAGGTGGGTTTTTTTTTTTTAGCTCTTCCACAACCCTTTAGCCAGATACCCTGAGGAAACCTAGTATATATTAACAAACATCATAATGTGATAAATATTGAAATATTTTTTAAAACAAAATAATTGTATGTGACCAAAGCTCAAAGTTCTGCCTTTTCTGTCTAACACCAGCCTTCAATTAAAAACTTCTAGAAGAATGATAATAAAAGCTACTAAAAAGAATAACATGTCACATAAAGTGCAAAGAATAGACAAAAGCAGACTTTCCCAACAAAGTTTTTTGTAATCTAAACACAAGTCAGTGAATGAAATAGGCAATTGGAGTTCCTAACTTTTTTCATCTTTTTGACCATTAAATTAGCAGTCACATTCTGTCACTGATCCTGGTGCACTTTGAAACGTACTTCAGCGGCGCAGTCAGCTAAGTACCTCTGGAGCCACACAGAACTGTACATGTACTATGCTGCTTTGCAACATAGAATCTTAGGCCCAATGACTAAAGCTCCACTTCACAGGTTGCATTTTGTAGCAATATCAAATACAAGAATCCCACTTACTTGAATATTAGAAGATTTTGTAACTCATTTCAGTTAAAAGACAACTTTGTCCTCACTCAACTGAATTTTGGCTGGCCTTTATTCAAGAACTCTCACCATGCCTTTGCTACAAGTTCAGCTGTTCAGTACAAACATGGAGGTAAGTTCAGAAAGCTATAGAACTGCATTAATCACAACAATGAAAAGAAAACACAACTTTAACCTAAGAACATCCGGACTTTGATGAACGAAACATGGTCTACAGTGGGAACCAGAAGATGATGGTGGGCACAAGTATATATTGTACATCATATATTTAACTGCTCCCTAGTTTCAAGCTCCACTTCCATCATTTATGTCATCTGTTCTCACCTTGCTAGAGAGGAAAGAGCATTCTNTTTTTTTTTTCTTCAGCAGAGCCCCCAAATTAAAACTGTCTTTTTGGCAACCAGTTTGTCTACAGAGTAAAGGAATAGAATATACAAGAAATTCTACCGTAAAGTCACTATTGTTCACTGAGAATAAGCACATTCAACACTTACATTTTATCACTGTCACTTTGTCTTTCAAATTCCCGTTTTCCTCTTCCGTCAAAACCATCAAAACTATTGTTTATTCCACCACCTCTTCCTCTACCTTGCATTCCACCTCTTCCTCTTCCACGACCTCTTGGCCTTTCATAGTCTAATTTTTCAATCGGTCTAAAAAGACTTGTAATCAAAGTACAAGGAGAAAAAAATTGTATCTTTACATTTGTGCAGCTGTAGGTGATATCAGTATAGGAGAGCTACTGTAAAATGTTTTAAATCTACATCCTTGCATAATACAGTACTTGGCATTAAAGTAAGAATTATTATACACAATACGAATAGAAACTTCAGCTGTTGATAAACAGAAATATTGGAGAAGTTTAATAAAACACTATAAAGCTGCCATGTCTTCAGTGACTTAATTGAGCAATAACTCCACTCTCAAATTCAGATCTATATGCAACTGCAAATAAGTTTTAAAGTATCAACTACTTTCACAGTAAGAAGAGCTATACTCTTAACTGTTAAAAGTTTGTGGAATAATTCTAGTACCTATAACGAAAACAAAATTTGCATGTGTTCACTGTCCAAGTAGCAAATTGTATAACAAAGGTATCGTTTCAGTTTGAACTGTAAGATTTATTCTACTTTCAATCTGCACCAGATGTCCTACAAAATTTGGTAACCAGGTTCAGAAATGCAGTATTTACATTACAGACTAAGGGCTAAGTTTTCAGATCTTAACACTTCTTAGTTTTGCCTTTAACCACTTAAAAGAACGGTTCCAAATCAATCAGCAAGGAAGGCAAAATTGCAGCTCTGCCAGACATAACTAATTCGTATTGCACCAGATCTACAAACTAACAGCACTTTAAGTCACTTTTGGCTATGGTGTCTGTTTAAGAAGTTTAACTCTTTCCCTCTCTTTCCCATCCCGTATACACTTTTTTTTTTTTTATGAGGCACCTTATGATCCTCTACATGATACATACCTTTTACCTGTGAGTTCTGCTTGACTTTCTGTTTCATAAGATGAGTATTCCATGAATGAGGGCCTCCATTCAGTTTTGTCTTGTTTCTCTGCTCTGCTATTGTCTTTTCCTCCACAATCCTCTTCTTTAGGTGCTTGCTTCTGACCTACATACACATACACAAACATTACTAACAGTGTAACAATAACTGAATCGTAGTTACTGTTGACTGAAGTGAGCTAACTTCACCTTACAGACTTCTGCTTTAACTCTCCAGTCCCAAATCCACCCCAACTATTAAATGCCCTGACAGTAAATCTTGCCAGACACTGTCTTCAAATATACATACTTACTTTCCCTTCCAGATTAGTGAATCTAGCACTTTTGTTGACAAAGTTCAGTCATTTAAAAAACAACAAAAAACAAAACCACAATAGGCTAGAGAAATCTCTTTTTTCCTCACATGAAGTTACAGAAATGAAGAACAAAAATAGTTTCTTATATTTTCTCAAAGATCTTGCTGGTGTCCTACAGAACAAAGACAGAGAAGTTTCTTTGGGAGACATGAACTCAAAGACTGTTGCAGAATAAATGAGGAAAAGATCATTTGATATGTGTTAGCTGTTGATCAATGCACTTCCTGATAGATGAGCTAAATTTTCAAGTCTGAGCCTGTACTTCTCCTTTAAGCTCACAAATATGGCATACAATAAAATAAGGATCACCTCTTATTACAGCTCTAAAGAGAAGAGAACTACTTAACACTGCCAGACATCAAGTTTAAACAACAGAAACCCAAGCAGTAAATACAGAGGCTACACCTAATTCTAAAATGTCAATATATTCCAAGACAAAAATGTATTTAAGCCTTCTGGGATTTTGTTGGACACTGCTGAGGTTGAAAAAAACGGAGTGCAAAGGTACTGTGTATTGTAGAAAACAAGTTGAGATTATCCATTTAACCCAAATGCATCCAGTGTAACAACAGAGTTCATTACGTGTATCCATCCCTGTTTTCCCCGAATGCTGCTCTATTTAAGACAAAGTTCTCCATAGGCAAGCAAGCCCTCTCACAGACCTCTATACTTACACTAGTAGCTGCAGAAGTAGTTGGTTTAAGACAATCAAGAAAGGAACTACAGAAACACAAACCTCAGACCAATGAAACTGTGCTCTTCTTTCCACAAGCACCTGTGCAGTGCTGAGGAAGTTACTGAACTCAACAGGTTCATGGACAAATTACAGCCTGGTTACTGTGCCTCGGCTGCAAGAATATATGAAAACCTATTCCATGACACAATATTAATATACAAACGAATTTTCTAGTTCAATAGAAAATGTCCACATATAAAGATCTGATTTAAAGCTTGGCTGGCAAGCATGAAGTCTACAACAAAATCTATAAAAGTTAACTAAAGAACAATCCGCTCAGAGAATAAGATAAAACTGTGATAGATGAAGCTTCTTGTTATGCAATAAGGATAGTCATAACTGTACACAGAAGAAAGTTTAACTTGTTTTCTTTAAGCTACAGACCACTTGAAATGATACATTCTCCCTCCTCAAGGTTTGGATTAGCTCAATTCTTACAGAAGGTGTATTTTCATCCCCAAAGCTAAGATGTAATATCTGGATAAAGGGCAATTTCTGAAATTAGTTTGAGAATTTTTTATTAAAGCATACTAATTTGGAAAGCTTGAAGTTATAAAGAATACAGGATGTCTGCTATAGCAGAATACACTGTCTGCTATATGTACATCCCAATTACGCCACCAATTACGCAAGCATTGGTTCTAAACTGGAATCTTAGTGTGGGAAAACAAAAATACTACTCATTTATGACCATCTATTTTGATTGGATCTGAATGAACAATTGCAATATAAGAGTGCATTTTTATATTTGAGCCTTTCATTAGCTATCAGAAGCATTCAGAATAACTTTGCAAGAACACAAAGACCGCTTTCCCTACGTATTTAGTATTAACATCTATTTCACATACAAATTCAGATAACTCCTTAAAACAACAAAGAGGTAACAGCCATTTAAAAGAGACTGGTGGGTCCGTTATACTCCCTGTACCTCTTAAAAGTACTGGCATTGACTGTTGTAGATAAAGCAGACAGATCGTTACTTCAGCAGAGTTAATTCACTTTGATTCTAATAAATGGCCGTACATACTGCAGAAGATTACTTGTGATACAAACGGTATAAAAATACTTCAGCTGGTTTGACAGACACATGGCAGTGGATTAAAACCTAATGGCTGCAGCAACCACACCTCTAATAAACAGTGTAATCCCTGGATCAATCACTGGCACAATTTTCAGTTCAGCTTACAAGAGCAAACCAAATCAGAATCTGACAGCTGCGATAGCATAAGATATCTGATTTTAATTCTCTGCTACATATATGTCCCAGTTCAAACTTTCATTTAAGATTCCAAAGGCCAACAAAACTTATTGGAACTGGGGTTGACGGACGGAAAAGAGTAAAACAAAAATGTAGTGTTTCCACAATGGCTTTCACTTGCAAGGAACTGGGCTATGCTTTGAACGCTCATCAATAACTTCTGTTAGTACACTCCAATTTTATATACTTGCTAGAGCATATATGTAGTGGTATGCAAATTTCCTTCAAAACCACAGTAGGGTTTTGTGGATCTTTTACTTGAAATCTCAACAAACTTCACAATGAAAAACTGAATACTGATCTTTTTTAGGTCAAGTTTAGCCTCTCTTTAAGGTGGTTCTCTGGTTTCCTACAATTAGATTTACATTAAGCTGAGGAAGACATCCACTATTCCTCACTTCATCTCAAGCTCCATGGGAGGCTATTGCACCTGTCCAGTCTACCAGCTCAGTTGCCTATCACTTTACCTTCTAAATCAATATATTAGAATTTGAAAATGTAATGAACTGTTTCAAATCCAGCTTTTTTTTCCCAGAAGATAGCTAAGCTATTATTTGAGAAAGACATCTGTAAACAGTATAATCACCAGACACTAGACCTAGACATCACTAAGGAAAAAGGAGCTCGGTTTTTATGAGTTGTTGATTAAATAGTATAGTCGACATACTGAAGTGTATTTTCACTTTGCCACCGCAGTGCATTACTATCAGTATTAGTGTTGCTTATAAAGCAGCATTTAGGTAAGACCACTGTCTAAAAAGTGTTTTTAATAAGCATGTTTCACAGAAATCTGAGTCGGGAAAGCACATACTTAGTTTTTTTCTAAGAACACCGCTTTTCAGCTCCCTCCCACTATATATCTGTGTTATTAACAGAAGGATTTCAAAACAACTCAGCCAAATAAAGCTGCCTTTGTAGTTGTGTCTACCCCCCTTCCGAAGTTTCTCTTCTTGTGTTATTTGTCCTCAAACAAAATTTTTTGCTTCGGAAGAGATAGTTATCTAGTTACGAAGGCTCTTCACAGGCACCTGATAATACAACGTTCTCACCACCTTATTTTTAATAGAAAAAAAGAAAGGGGTTTTCTTGGTTTTTTGTTTTGTTTTGTTGTTTTGTTTTGGTTTTTTTGAGTAGCAGACCTTGTTTTTTATTCAGACAAACACCATGAAATGCCCCAGCTTGCAAATGGGTTCGGTCACTACAAGCTACAGCAGAAACAGCTCTAGTCCCTGTTCAAGAAGCAAAGCAGGTGAGGGCAGCACCCAGCATGCTGAGAGTATGAAAACCTTATATTCAGGCCTAACACTCAGTTGACAATAGAGCATGATAGTGTTCTATGAATTCTTATAAGCCTGAGACCAACTCCTCCCACTAAAATAGACAATAGTCAAATCCACTGAGAAGATTGTGTCAGTGCTTCATTTCTACAGATGCTGTCTGGGATGAAGTACTGAACCAAGAATTACTATCTTTGGCCTGAATAGCACACACTAGAACTGAAAATAGGCAAAGTGAGTGCTGTTATGATTCAGTTAGGATAAATATTACAGCAACCAGAGTAGGCAGCCGAAATATTCATGCACCTTNTTACTTCTGAAGTACTTTAGTACTTCAATAAAGCAGGGTAATTTTTACCCATTTCCCGAGTCAAAAGGGTAACACAATGCACAGCCCCTCATTAAATCATCACCAAGTGTTAGGAATGTAAGCATCAGTGGGTCATTCAAAACATAATCAAGCTTTTCTAATACTTAAGAACTCATTTTCTTGAGACAAATGTACAGAGAAAATTTCTTTTTTAAAATATTTGCAGTAGCAAAACTTCACAGTTCAAATTTCAAGTATGTTTCCCAGTACAAGTCAAGAATACCAGTAACAGTAAACTGTTTCCTTTGCATTTAGAAAAAAGTATTTTAGCCAGCTATACTTGTTCAGAGGTTCTCCTTCAGACATCCCCGGAGACTTAGCTGTTTTTGCAGTTGCTTCCATAGGAGCAGTCAGTTCCATCTCACTACAACAGTAAACAGAAAACATACGGTCCTTGTAAGTCGTATTAGGAAAACCTTGAAGATCGAAACATTACTTATTTGGCAAAATTCCTTGGAAAAGGGAAAAAACAAAAGAAACAAAACTCTAGAATCATAAGAAAAAAGTTCATCTAAGTGACTATATGAACTAACATATGAGGAACTGGAAAAACCCAATTTTCATGTACTTTTATTCAAAGAAGATGCATGAAGACAATATCCCGATTATGAATACCAGTACTTGACAACAGTATATCTCCGATGCTTCTACTTGCATTTTCTAGTTTCAACTATTAAAACAGTAAAATTCATATTTCATCTTCGAAGTTTACACTTTTCTGTAGCACTTCACTGGCCAAATAAGACCAGTAGCATACTTATTTTCATTCCACTGGTAAGGACGCATTATTTAAAAAAATTAAAACCTTGTAGCTTTAATGAATCATTAACAATTAAGATACAGATACACTTCTAGAATTGCTTAGACAATCCCAATTTAATCACATTTCCACCATACGTGACACATCACAAGAAAGCACTGATATCTGTACTTGTATCTTAAGTAGTGATGCTACTGAACAACAACAATAAAAAATAGCTAGGGGAAATAAACAGGATCTCAGAATCCTCAGAGATGGAAGGACCTCTGAAGGCCATCTAGTCCAACTCCCCTGCAATGAACAGGGACAACACAGCTAGATAAGGTTGCCCAGGGCCTTACCCAGCTTTGCCTTTAGAGTCTCCAGGGACAGGGCATCAACCACATCACTGGGCAACTTGTTCCAGTGCCTCACCACCCTCACTGTAAAAGATTTTATTCCTTATCTCTAACCTAAATCAACCTTTCCAAGCTTGAAACCATTTCCCCTGTTCTATCACCACAGACCTGCTAGAGTCTGTCCACTTCTTTCCTGTAGCTGCCCTTTAGATACTGAAAGGCCACTATCAGGTCACTTCTGCTTTCTGGGCTGCAAGGGCACATTGCTGGCTCATGTCCAGCTTCCCATCCACCAGTACCTCCAGGTCTATTTAAGCAGGGCTGCACTCATTTCACCCCCTGGCTTGTATTGGTAATGGGGGTTGCCTCAACCCAGGTGCAGGATCTTGAATTTGGATTTATTGAACCCCATGATGTTCTCCTGGGCCCACTGCTCAAACCTGTTTAGGTCCTCCTGGGTGGCATTCCATCCCTCTGGTGTGTCAACAGCACCCCACAGCTTGCTGTCATCAGCAAACTTGCTGAAGGTGCACTCAACCCCACTGTCAATGTCACTGATGAAGATATTAAAGAGTACTGGTCCCAGCACCAACCCCTGGGGGACATCACTCATCATCAGTCTCCATCCAGATATTGAGCCGCTGACCACCACTCTCTGGACTCAGTCCTGCAGCCAGTTCTTTGTCCATTGAACACTGCACATTGCAGTGACACCAGAGAAGGCCACTAGGTTGGTCAAGCAGGATTTGCCATGCTGGTTCTCCCAGATCACCTCCCTGCCTTCCATATGCCTTAGCATAGCTTCGAGGAGGATCTGTTCCATGATCTTCCCTTGCACACAGGTGAGATTGACAGGTCAGTAGTTCCCAGGGTCATCCTTTTTACCTTTTTAATAATGATTGTGATGTTGCCTTTTTTCCAGTCACCAGGGACTTCACCTGATTGCCGCAACTTTTCAAATATCATACAGAGTGGCTTGGCAACTACATCAGCTAACTCCCTCTGGAATTAGTCTGGGATGCAACTCATCAGGACCCATAGATTTGTGGATGTTCAGGTTCCTCAGGTGATCATGAACCTGATCTTCACTTACAGTAGGAGGGATGTTGCTTCTCCAATCCCCTCCTACCAAACCAAATGATTGAGGGCTGCATGGCAAGCAGTTATTAGGGAAGATCAAGGCAAAAATAAAACTGAACTTCACTTTCTTGAGCCTTACATAGTTCACACCATCTTCAGCTGTATATTATACAAGCTAGTTTTGTACAATTAGATAAAACCATATTTACATAGCTGATAACTTGTTTTTGAAAAGCTGGAATACTTAACCAAGCTTTTACTTTCAGTATACAGTATTAGAAGAGAAGTCAGTATAATCTTTCAGAAGAATTTGGAATATCAAGCCCTGAAACTGCTACCTATCAAAGGTGGGTTTTTTTTTTTTAGCTCTTCCACNTCAGAAGTTTTTTGAATCAAAGACGTCGAGTTAAAACATTTTTGCCTTCTTCATCTCTCACCTGTAGTTCTATATACATTGTGTCCTCAGATACCTCCTCCCAGAACCTCAATTTTGGTCTTCTCAATATATAAATTATTCTGTAAGTTTGGCCACTCATGTTACTCTTGTGTGCTTTTTCTAGTTTTACTATCCCTGAGGTGACCAAAAGCATAGACTCTTTATGTAGGAAAGCAAGATGCTTTTCAAAGGCATAGCAATTTTTCTATATTCCCTGACATGAGTATCTCAGTAATACCCATTTGTTTCTTTCAGACTGCAGCAAGAAACAGACCTGCTTTTTTAACAGGATCAGATTTAGTGTCGCAGTACTCTTTCCTAAACTACAACAGTTTGAATTAAAGAAATCATATATGATGCAGCAGAGTAGTAAATGTAACTTCCACCTCCAAGTCATGTTCTCCCATACATACTGCTTTACACTTAGCGACAGTGACTTTCATCTGTCACTTCAGTTTACTGGGCTAACTAACTTTGTAGTAGCAAACCTGAATTAGTTACCTTAGTCACAGTTCTTTTAGCAGAGACTTCCCACCACCCATCTAGTTTAGAACTGCATGAACAACTGTAATTCTTCCCCTTTGCACATCCGCATGTCTACACAACTAATTCCAATCCTTGAAGCATTTCATTTTGTGAACTAACGCATGGCTAACTACATGATTCACAGAATGGTAGCCAAAAAACTAAGCCTAGCTCCAGCTACTGCGTACAACACTCCAAGGAAAAATAAATGGAACTAAGACTCTGTTCTATTTCTTTCCCTGGTTGTCAGCAATCAGTTACAGAGCTGCCTACCACAGCTATCCCTCTGGACAATTCTTCTGACTACCTATCTGAAAGAATGATACTGGAATTATTTTTAAAAAGGTATGAGAACTGCAGACAGCATAGGAAAAATATCCCCAGAAACATGTCATGCCATATTAACAAAGTAGCAGCTAAAAATTGAGACAATTTAGGAACTGTATCAAAACATCACACAAGTCATCAAATGAAAAGGAGAGAAGAAAACCTTCTGGAGGCATTAGCAACAAAGGCTTAGAGCTTTCAAGTGAATTGAGTTTATTACTGCATGATCAACAGATTTAATTTGCCTGTCCTGCTAAAGAATGCAAGCTCTGCAACAAGGTTTTTTTGAATTAAAGAGCTGGCAAATGCAGTTTGGCTGCTGTACTAAGAATCCACTGAGCTAACATTAAGTGCTGCAGCATCTACAAAGAGCCTTTACACAAGTCCTCTACACACATTTTAAGAATAGCATTAAAAAAACAGTAGCTTCCATTAAAAAGCCACAACCACATCATTATATGGAAAACAAAACAAAACAAAAACAAATGTATGTTTTGGTAGGTTATGAAGTAGCAGTCTCTTTTCCTCTTAAAAGGAGATAAAAAGAAAAATAGCCTCCTTGTCAGCTCCTAGCAGTTTGGATTCTGAAGATCGAAGTACTGAAATATCTTGCAAAGTCCTCTTAGGTTTGTTTCAAATTGAAAACATCTCCAGAACCTCTGGAAATGGTAGCCAAGAACTAAATAGAATTAAAAATGTTAATTTACAACTCTGTAATTAAAACTTCCAATCTAACCTCAAAACAACACCTAGAAGAGTCTCTCAGATGATTGTAAATCTTTCTACAGGTTACAAGTTGAAGTCACACAAAAGGTGCAGGCTTGACAGTAAAGACTTTTTCAGACTTACTGTGTTCAAAAAATACAGTAATAAAAAATTGTGAAGCTTAACAACGCTTTTTGACACCCAAACAAGCAACACAATCAAGTAACTAGATAAACCCATACAATGAATCACAATACCAGAACCTGATCCAGCTGTTCAGACGGAAAGATGCTCATTTGTAGTATTTAACTATGAAACAGTGAGATGAAATGAAAGAGTCAGGCCCTAAATCCGATAATTACTAAAGACATTACATTTCAGAGGAAAAAACAAGATTAGTCATTACTATCAGAATTTAGTCATTCATTATTACTTATTCTTATCCTAGAAATGTAGCCATCATTAGAAGCTTTGTGCCAAATTCAGCTGGTAAGAGAAACCTCCCCAGTAGTTAATCATTCTCACCCATTAAGCTAGCAGTCCCTCTGTAACTTTTTCAGCATCCAGAAGTTTTCTAACTGAATTATGCACAACAAATTAACTTTATGTCATCCAAGCAAGAAGATAATGCCTGTGGCAGAGGTACACAGGCAGGCCCAGGTCTCACCTCTCTCCACTACACAATGACAGTTCTTATTTCTCAAGGAACCCCAGACACAAACACACAAGCATTCAAAATCCAAGAAAACCACTTTTAAAGGAGAAAGTACTTTTTGTTTCCACCCCAAGAAATAACTGCTAAGCTAGGTGCTTATTCACTTTCCTAAAGCCCACTACCAAAGCTGGCAGTCTTTTTCCCCATTTAAATTATCAGTAAAGTAAAACAAGGCACACACCTGATGCTTCTACCTGCAGAAAGAGGGTTTCCTTAGTATCAAGGTAGCAGAAAATAGTCTACCAGGTCACGGGGTAATACAGAGGATTACATTCAGAACCTGTATACTCAAGATATCAATGGAGAAGTAGGAGGTAAATATGGCTTTCACATACTTCACAGTCCTGGTAGGCTATGGACACCTGACAGTACTTGTGCAACAACTTTTTCATCAAAGCTTTGCTCTGCTGTTCACTAACAGGTTCCTCTGCTTTCCGCTGGTAACCACAGCAAAGCACTGTGAAAATGAAGCAGGCCTGGTGCTAAAATGAGTGTTCATCTTCCAGGCAAAGATTTCTGACAGTCATGCTGCTATCTCGGAAGTACCTCAAAAGACAACAGTCCAAAACAACTGCCTAAAGTGACAACCTATATGATTGTCTTCTACAAAGACGCATACCAACTAGCATGTATTTGGCACTGAAAGTCTCTCAGCCCCACAAAGTCAAGTAATTGATGCTGGAGTAGCATAAGACTAAACTTAAGGAATAGAGGTGGTAGCACTGATAACAACTTGATGGAAGAATAATAATCCTGATGCAATTAATACGTATTTCCCCAAGGTATTAAAACTCACAGAATGGTTTGGATTGGAAGGGATCTCAAAGCCCACCCAGCTCCAACTCCCCACAGTGGGTAGGGCTGCCACCCACCATCAGCCTGCCGAGATCCCCATCCAGCCTGGCCTTGAATGCCTCCAGGGATGGGACACCCACAGCTTCTCTGGGCAGCCTGTGCCAGAGTCTCACTGCCCTCTGAGTAAAAAATTTCATCCTAATATCTAACCTGAATCTCCCCTCTTTTAGTTTAAAGCCCCCTCGCCCTGTCACTACACTCCCTAATAAAGAATTTCTCTAGCGTTCTGATAACCCACTCCTTAGGTATTGGGAGGCCACTGTTATTAGAAGAACAAAATAATATCTTAAGAATACTTAACATGCTAAGTTTCACTGTCTCTTGCAAAACGTGAAATGAGAATTTATAAGAATAAAGCTATAGACCTCAGCGCAGAGGCTCCTGGTACCGGGAAGCCACCAGCTAGCTCTCAGATGGAAGCCCTGGAAACCACCTTGCACCAAGCAGTAACGATCACTCCACGGAGTTGTTCGCATAGGAAGATGGCCCGTGGGGATCTGAGCCGCAGACTGCTCCACCAGGCGCTGGATGGAACACAGGAGCAGGTTGGGCTCGGCACTACCACGCTTCCTCCCCGCTCCCCAGATCAACTCAACTCACAGGTGCTAAGAGAGCAAACTTGAAAGCGTCAAAAGCTGGAGAGAAATGGCCAGAGTAACAAACTGTGCCAAGAGATACGCCGAGGCAGCCAGAGAGCCGCAGTGTTAGAGCGGAGGAACCAGAACCGAGGCAGCCAGCTGCCTCCCGCTCCTCCCTTACGTTCTTTCTTAAGTTCCTGCTTCGGCACCTACTGCCCGCAGCACAGAGGCCCGGACTCACATCGGAGCAGTCCAACCGCCTCTCGCTCCTCGGGCGATCTCTTGGATCCCGTTGAACTCCCGCTTCCCGCAGCACCCGGCCCGGATCGCATCCTGCCCGCCGCCACCACCCGAGGCGGCGCCGCCCGAACCCATCCCCACGCCGCTGAGACGCCGCCACTCTCCCGCGGCGCGGTGCCCCGTACCGGGCTGCGGCGGCAGCGCGGGCGTCCCGAGCTGCTTGCGCTGTTTCTGGGGCTCCCTCCTGGTGGCACACCCTTTGCCACCGGGGCCGCCCCGCCGGGCCACCACTTTGTTGAGGTTCTTGCGTTGCTGCTGGCGGAGCTCGGCCTCGCGGAGATTGTCGAAGGGGTCCGACTCGTCGTCCAACAGCTGGTAGAAGCGGTTGGCGACAGTGCAGCTGAAGCTCTCCTCCATGATGGCAGCCACCGGGCAGCCCATCGCTCCCTTTATCATAGCCATGGCCTCTGCCCGCTGCCGCCGGGCCGAGCCGCCGGCGGGGCTTAGCAGAAGGCGGTGGGGAACAGGCACCGCGCTGGCTCAGCACCACCCTCACAGCCGCAGCATTACTACACCCCCCTGTTTCAAGCCTTGCCAGCCAATCACGCCCCAAACTGCCGGCCAGCCGCAGCCACCTCCTATCGGCACTGCCGACCCCGCCCACCGCCAATCCAGACAATGATAAGGGTGATCAACCAATCCCTGAGCAGCCTTGCCCCGCCCTGTTCGCGGCTGCAGCCAATTAGAATGCAGCGCCCTGCAGAGCCAATAATTGCCCGCTGACCAGGTGGCGCGAGGGGTGAATCGTAGAATTATTAAGGTTGGAAAAGACGTTTAAGATCGTCTAGTCCAACCGTCCTCCTGCCACTAATATTTCCCCACTAAACCATGTCCCTCATGTACACGTTTATGTCCCATACGTACACGTTTCTTGAACACCTCCAGGGACAATGACTCCACCACCTCCCTGGCAAGCCCCTTCCAGTACTTCACCACTCTTTCAGAGAAGAAACGTTTTCTAACATCCAACCTGAACCTCCCCTGGAGAAACTTGACACCATTCCTTCTTGTCCTGTCACTGTTACCTGGGAGAAGAGGCCAAACCTGAACTATAACCACCTTTGGCTGGTCTTTGGTCTTTGGAGGCAGTAATAAGGTCTCCCCTGAGCCTCCTCTTCTCCGTACTCAACAATCCCGGTTCCCTCAGCTGTTCCCCATAAGACTTGTGCTCCGGATTCTTCACTGCTTTGCTGCCGTTCTCTGGACAAGCTCCAGCTCCTCAATGTCTTTCTTTTTGTGAGTGGCCCAAAACACAGCATACAAGGTATGGTCTCGCCAGAGCTGAGTACAGAGGGACAATCACCTCTGTGCTCCTGCTGGCATCATATTTCTGAAACAAGCCAGGATGCCATTGGCCACCTTGGCTACCTGGACACGCTGCTGGCTGTTGAGCCAGCTATCATCTGACACTCTCAAATCCTTTTCTTCCACACAGCTTTCCAGCCACACTGCCCCAAGCCTGTAGCATTGCATGAGGTTGTTGTGACACAAGTGCAGGACCCAGCACTGGGTCTTGTTGAACCTCATACAATTAGCCTCAACTCACTGATCCAACTTGCCTAGACTCCTCTGTAGGGCCTTCCTACCCCAGGCAGATGAACATTTCTGCTCAACTTGGTGTCTCCTGAAAACGTACTGAGGGTGCATTCAATCCCCTCATCCAGGTCATCAATAAAGATATTAAACAGGATGGGCGCCAATATCAACCCCTCGGGAGTACCACTCACGACCAGCCACCAGCTGGACATAACTCAATTCCCCATCACTCCCTGGGCCCAGCCCTCTACCCAGAAAAGAGTGTACCTGTCCAACCCACGAGCTGCCAGCCTTCCTAGGAGGATACCTTGGAAGACAGTGTTAAAGGCTTTACTGAAGTCTAGGTCATCAGCAACAGTCTTAACCTCAACTACTAGGTGACAGATCACCCGGTTATAGAAGGAGATTGAGTTGGTCAAGCAGGACCTGCCTTTCATGACCGCATGCTGGCCGGGCCTGATTCCCTAGTAGTCCTACATATGCCATATAATCACACTCAAAATGATCTGTTACACAACCTTCCCTGGCACCAGGGTCAGGCTGAGAGGCCTATAGGTCCCTAGATCCTCCTTATGATCCTTCTTGTAGATGGGAGTCAAACTGGCAAGCCTCCAGTCATCTGGGACCTCTCCAGTTGACCAGAATCACTGATAGATGGTGGAAAACAGCTTGGCAATCACCTCCACCAGCTCCCTCAGCACCCTTAGATGGAACTTATCTGGCCCAAGGACTTGTGGCAGTCTGGATGGAGTAGAATGTTTCTTAACTGTCTCCACCTGGAATCTTGGCGGGTTTATTCTGCTACCCATCCCAGACTTCCAGGTCAGGAGGCTGAAATGCAGGCACAGCACCATGCAGAGCAGCTTTAGAGGGTGAAAGACACTGCTATTGCTTTATAAAAGTGTTTTGTGTTTTGAGGATGTTTAAGAGCGGGAGGAAAGAGACAGAGAGAGGAGGCAAGGTGTGCTCCCCACCAGCAGGCATAGGATGGACCTGGAGTGCTGTAGAGGCTCTAACTTGCTTCTTTCTGCTTGGAACTGCAGTGGCAATAAGGTTCCTGCACCTCAACAAATGTGTGCAGTAATGCTGGGGAGCTTGCAGATGTAGCACTGCAGGGAGATGTACAGCTTTGACAGTGGTAAGGTTCTGGCACAGACTGCCTGGAGAGACTGTGGTGGAACGCTAGGACGAACCTAGCGTTCAAGGCTAGGTTGGATGGGGCCCTAGGCAGCTTGATCTAGTGAACAGTGAACCCGTCCGTATTAAGGGGTTGGAACTGGATGATCTTAAGTTGGTCTCCTCCAACTGAGAGATCTGCTCCATTCAGCAGAAATACTGAGTGGAGATCCTCAGCTGCCACTTACAACCCAGCCACGTAAGACTAGTCATTGTTTTATGATTTTTGGCTATTGGTATTCCACATTATAACATCATGTAGTGCGCTGGGAGTTAAAGAGTTAATGCTCCAGGTCCGGGTTCCTGTCCCAGAAGAGAAGAACTACTACATTCCCCAAAGGACTGTTTGCTGTTCTGCTATCATTTCTGCTCAGGGAGAACAGATAAAAAGCCTTGGTAGGTCACCTGACATCCCTTTCAATTGTCTGGTTCATCTTCGTTGCGGGTGCCGTCTCATCACAGCATTAGAGTAAAGCCTTCGGGATTGGATTCGGACACTCTCTCTCTTTATATTTGATTTATTAGCTCCAATTCTAATTATATTGTACTATATTGTATTATAGTGTGTTATCTTGCATTCCTATATCTTATTTAGTAAATTACTTTGTTTCTCCTCAGATCATTGCTGCTGTTTTGTTTTAGGCCCATCTCTCTATCTTTTTCCCTTACCCCTTTCCAGGGCACGGATCTGTGTGTCCCTCTGCCCTGCTAGTCACGGAACAGGGCCATATCAGCCTGTAAACAGTTGACAGACTACATGCAAATAGTCCCATTAACCATAGCAGAATATTGGTCAGTGCCAGAGCTGTCTGGGAGCTACAAGTGCCTTTATCATCTCTGATGCCCATGACTAATACCAGCAGCTGCTGGAGGCCCCAGTTCCTGTCCACACCAGGTGTACACCCAACGTTCCTGCCTTATCAGCTTCAGCAACCCAATGAGTGCTATCAGCATGGCCTTCAGGTCTCCTTGGCCAGCAACGGGACAGGCAGTGATTTCTGTGAGGATGTTCTATTCCAGTATTCATGGATCACTTCCTCTGTTTTGAGAAAACATGTTGATAACTTTGTTGTACACACCATCTGTTCTCAACTTCATCTTATCCTTAGCACAGGGCCTCAAAACCAAGAAAGCCCCTGCCAATGCTTCAGAGCTATCTGCCACCTCCCTCTGTCTCTAGAGAGGCCTAGGCATACCTAATGAAACAAAACAGGTCCTGCTTTAGCCCAGGGCCTGAAGACTTTGTGCTTCACCCCCAGCTTTCATCTGGATCCATTTATGCAAGGCATGTCACCCTACCTGTACTACTGGCTGCAGAACTAAACTTAGATTATTAGACTGTGCTCATTATATCTTCTTCCTCATTCAAGACATCATAAATAGGTTTGCATCAATAGGAATAACAGCAACTAAGGAACGACTGCTCACAAAGAGCTATATAAAATTCTGGTAGTTGGATCTGATCTCCTGGGCTCCAACATACTGTAGAGGAAAGCAGGAAATTCTTGTAACTCATCAAAGAGAATATATGTTATCATCACTTCTGCAGAGCTCTTAAGCTGAGAAAAGCAGCCAGTCACAACAGAACTAAAAGCAACAAAATTCTAAAGTATTTTCATGAATATGATATGGTAATAGAATACCATGTAAGAAGTATTTACCTAGACAAACGTTCTTGTTTTGAAGGTCACCGTATTTTGGAGAGAGATGAATAAGAGATTAGATGTTTTATTCCAACAAAACCTAGTTTTGCTTCCACAAAGTTTCACAAGAGAGCAGAAAGTACAACTCCTCATAGAAATGGTACAGTGATAGCTACAAATTTTACTAGTTAGAAATCTACAAATACAAGATATATTTATATTTTCTAAAATAAATGTAAACCTCTAAAAAAAGTTCTTACTTCTCTGATTCTCTGAATGATGAATCAAAATAAAATTTATGTACTGCAGATTTCCAACATTGACTGAAATTGATTAAAAGTTTGGCATGGGATATTAGGAGAACCTGTTATATCTATTTGCAAATTTACACTATATAGTCAGTGTGAGAATCTGAAGTTACACATACAAAGAGCAAAAAAAAAAAAAAAATGGACAAAGAATACTTAAATGTAACATCTGATGTGAAACCAAGCCTTCTGCCTGAATATTTAGAATATACACTTAAAACATAACAGCAAGAGAAGTGGTATGATGACAGAGTTGCACTTGAGGTCTTCATCTCATGTTTGCAGTTCTGTGCACCAGTGCCTTACTTTCTGACAGCAGATCACTCAGTCATGATGACCACTGTGTGCCAAAGTTGCTTCTCTATGCTGATTCTCACCGTAAGTCACTTTTTCATGCGTGCAGAGCAGCAGGTTTGTAAGAATGTACAGACATCGAATACATGATTTTGTTACTGAAAATCATAAAAAAAGAAAATTCTTCAAACCAAATGATGATTTAGAAAGTTGACATTAGTTTATTGCAACACTGGGCACATGGGGATCTCTATACCTAGCATGCACACCCCAGAGCTAAATCACCCTCATTATATGTATTTAACATACAAACCTTCACACAATTTCAGTGAAGTTCCTGCCTATTCTCAGAATTGTCATACATACTAAATCTAACAATGCACTTGCTTCTGCCAATCAAGGGATTGTTGCAAGGGGTCTTTGTTGGTCTTTTGGTTTGCCCATATGCAATCCTGTTGTTAGCATATACAAATTGCTGTGTGGCTTCTCTTTGTGTAGGTGGCCCTTCGGCACCTTCAGCAAAGTTTACACAAAGGGGTTTGTATTTGGAACCAGACTTGTTTTGTCTTTGAATACTAACTAAATTTTGGAAGTCTTTGGCTTCTATTTTCACTAAATGACTCTGATTAATTTACTTTTTTAAAGGGCACAGGTGCCTAATTACAGGAGATGTGTATGGAGAACAGAGGATGATGTTCCTCTGACCTTTACAGCTAAGCCAGTGAGGGACTTCTTGTCTTTACCTTTGCTACAGCCACTTTTTCCTCCCCTGACATGACTCTGGTTTTCCAATGTGTAAGCGTCCCCTGCCTTAAACAGAAACATCCCAAAAGGATCACACAGCTCAAGGTCCTGTGTGGGGGAAGAGGGCCTTGTAGAGGATGTGATGCTGTGTCACTTTTTGGATCTAGCTATTACATACATTTTCCAGCAATGTGATTCTATGGAACTCCATTAACTACATAAAGTTTTAAACTGAGTAATACAGAGCTACATCAGTGGAGGGAGACCTGCTTATTATAACCACTATTCTTTTACCACCTTCAGAAGATGAGACAACAGTCTTGTTTCATTTCCCTCCCTCTAGAACATTCGGTAACTGGCCTCAAATATGCTATTGGCACACACACACACAAAAATATTGTCTTAAAAGGACAATTAACTTGATATAAACCAGTACTTGGAAAATGTAATAATGAACAGGTAAATAAGAGATACTATGACTATGGCTAAGTTATTATGTGAGTCTATTTTACAGCGTGCAACAAGGTTGCTTGAAGGATGTAATCATCCTTTGGCATATTGGCATTTTTTTGTACGTAAAGACCAGAACTGTCTCCAAATTTTTCTGTTTAGAACTTTAGAGCATCACTAGAAATGTTTGAAGCATTCTTCAGAGAAGGCAGTATGAGAAGCATAGCATTTACCAGGTCAGGAGAATCAGATGTAGTTTTAAGTTCTGGGAGAGTTCAGCATCTTCAGACTCCTGAATCATGATGCTCTTCTTGAGTCTAACTAGATGGATAGATGCAGAGTAGTTGCCAGGTCACAGACTGAAACAGTACACAAGCACGTGAGTGCCTGGAGAGGGGGGAGCCTAGATCCACCCTTCCTCCCATCCTGTCTCAGCAGTGCTTCCGGGAGCGCGTATGCAGTCTGAATCTGCCCGGGTTTCCCCCGCCCCTCCTCCTCCTTCCGGCACCAGAGTTCGAACCGGAGAAAGCTACATACCTCAGCTCACCCTTTTTTCCAAGCTGTTGCTGAGGGGGGTGAATTAATTCCTCTCTCTTTGATATCTTTTCCTATGATGCCTGTATCTCAAATAAAGGTTCTGTCATCACCTGTTGCTTTACAATAGAACACAGATCTTTTTCATTGTTCTGAATGCTTGCTACCTATCCTCTCACTGTTTTTGTTCACTGTTGTAATAGAAGGTGTACTTCGTAACAGTGTTCAATAAGATTTGATCTGATGGTAAGCATGTATAATGTTTTGAGAAAACATTTTCTTGTTTCTACATTGTAGCAATTGGACAGATTAATACCAGGGGAAAGCCCTTACAACAAAGGTGCAATGATGGAAGGACTGGCACAATAAAGAGGTGCTATAAGGGAAGAGAAGATTGCTCACCCATATCAGGAGATTCTAGGTTTGCAGGGGAAAGCTTCACCAATAAGGGACCTCCAGAAAGAGATCCTTCCCCAGTGGCAGTCAGCCCTTCAAGGAGGTCTAAGAGAGGTGCAGCCTGGCTCCACCCCTTCCAGTTGCACAGGTGAATTGCCTTCACTTGTGCTCCCAGGGCTGACCCAGTCCTTTCCCCATGTGATCAATCAGTGGTTCAGGCTGTGACTCAACAGTTACCATACATATGTTAACTATAATATCAGCGCTTTTAAAAATTAAGTTAATAGCTTATAATCAAAATAGTATCAAGAGAAAATGCATCTGTTAAGATTCTATAGCTCAGATGACTATTTTAGAATTGCTTTTATATAATGTGACCTGAACCGTTAGCTTTATATGTATGATTGTACGTACTGAAAAGCAGCATGTTTAAATCCCTTTAGGCCATGCACATTCTTTGTACGTTTCTTCCTCCAGCAGCTGGGAGATATTTAGTTACATACTTCTATCTTTACCACACAATATATACAGTTTTGTATAGTGTTCCACGGTATTCATTCTGTCAGTCACAGGAGTTTCTCATGAGGTACGTGTACTACTTTAAGCATTACTTGCACGGGTTTGGAAAATTATGAAAAGTATTCAGTTTGCATTTGGGATGCAATTACTTTCATAAATAAGTCACTATTTCCCCCACATTGTTCTCTTACAAGAACCTTCTTTAGGATGTTTTCAAGGCTTTAAGTGGATCCAAACACATGGAAACCTGTTCAGTCATTTTGGAAATGAAAGTTACATACTGCTGTTTTCTTTCCAATCCAGCTTTATGGCTTCTCTGTGTATCTGACACTAATCTCGAAATTTAGCCAATAACGTAAGTAATGAGAGTTACTGATTTCATAATCTGCAATCAGTACAACTCAGTGTGATAGTACTACTGGAAGCACGTTATCTTCATCTTCGTGGTTAGCTTCATTCTAAAAGTCCTCCACCAAATCCCAAGTGAAGTGTGTCCTGCATTTTAGTACTACTTAAGAACACAGAAAAACAGCATAAAATAAATGGTACCACTGCATCTGGTGAAGCCAAGGCCTTTTTTCATTCCAAATAATCAGATTTGTAAAGGATTTAGTACATGAAGTACAGTGGCTTTCAGGTTTAACAACTTCCACCCTATATGACATGCTTTTACCAGATAAGGCAAAATCCATGTATGACACTACTTTCCAGGTTATTCCTCCTCATTGTCACATCTTTCACTGTTCAGACACACTCCCACTACTCACGTGGATGCAAATCCTAGCTCTCTGTGCCAGGAGCAGCCCTACAGCTGCAGTCTGGGCACTGCTACCTGTGTACAGTTGTAAAACTGTCATGGGTCTTGGAATATAGGGTATAAATGCACCTAAAGAGCTGTATTATACTAGAAACAACAAGACAAACCCACAAATATTAACACACTAACATGAGTAACCTGCTGAAGCTCTAAGCACAATATATAAAAAAAAAAAGGTAACGCCCCTGGTTCAGAGACCTCCTGGCACCCCTCAAAGGCCAGCGTGCACCCCAACCGCCATAACGGTCGCCTTTCACAGAGCACTACTCTGCCTGCCCGGCCCCGCGGGCAACACCCGCCCCGCGCGCCTCCCACCAGTCCTGCGCAAGGCGGTCCCTTTAAACGGCGCGCACGCTGCAGCGCTACCATTGGCTCGAGGGGCTCAACAACAACAGCGCGCGCCAAACTGAAGAGGGAGATTGGCCAAGCCTTCTTCTCCTCGTCCCACCCACTCTCTCGCAGCGGGCCAATCAGAGAGGGAGCGAAGCGCGGCGCGAGGGGGCAGACCCGCTGTCCGTGAGCCCACTCAGTTTCGAATTCTGCCGGTGGGCCGGGTGCCGACCCAATGGGGCTACGGAGGAGAGGCCGAGTCCCGCCTGGGCTCCGCCTTCAAGAGGCGGGTCGTCCAGCTTCTCGCAGTGTGATTGGCTAATGAGAGCTGCCACTCCGTGACGCCAAGTAGGGCTCAGTGATTGGCTACGCCCAGGCGCGAAATGTAACGCGGGAAAATCCCGGGCTCAGTGCGGGTGTGGAGGGGTCGCGGCGTTGGAGACAGCGGCACCTCTTTGCGCGTCACTGAGACTGGGGTCGGCGACGCTTCGGAAAGGTGCGGGGGTGCCGTGGCTCTCGCGATGGCTGGGGGCCGCCGCTGACTGCGCGGGTCCGCTCGGGGGTGGCCGCGGAAAGGGAGAAGGTGCCGAGAGTTGGCGATGAGCGGCTGAGGCGCTGCCGGGCGGTGCCAAGCAGGGAGCTCCGTGTCTCTCCATCTTTCCCTGCGGCGCGGGCGAGCAGAGCCCCCCGCGCCCTCGATCCCTTTCCCGCAGCAGCCAGTGCGGCCATGTCGGAGCGGCCGCTGGGCCCGCCAATGGTCCTTTGCCAGGACTCGCCCAAGCGTGTCCTGGTGTCGGTGATCAAGACCACTCCAATCAAGCCGTCCCCGCGGTGGGGCGGCGAGGAGCCAGCATCTGCCCCGCCCGTCCCCACTAGCCCCGGCTTCAGCGATTTTATGGTATACCCGTGGCGCTGGGGCGAGAACGCGCACAACGTGACTCTCAGCCCCGGCGGGCCCGCCGCTGCCCCCGTCCCCTCGTCCGTCCAGCAGCCCCTCGGCGCGGTGGCGGGGGATCCCACCCCGGACGACGAGGAGTCTAGCAGCCCGAACGGCAGTGGACAGCGCCGGGACCTGAAGGTAAGGACCGCGACAACGGTGAGGGCCCGGGCGGCGGGAGGGCGCCGGCGGAATTAAAGGGTGGCCCCGGGCCGCCGCCCCTCCCCCGCCTCCCCTCCTCCCGGAGATTTAAAATGAGATCACTTCCGGCAGTATCGCGCGCGCTGCAGGGGCACCACCCGTGGAGGCGGGGACACCGGGCCGTCCCCCGACGGGGCCGCCCCCAACGGTCGTGCTGACGGGAGTAACGGCCGCAGTGTCTCGCGCGGGGGGAGCTGCCACCACCTGCTGACTGTGCCTTCCCTGGTCGCTGCCCCAACGAACTGTGGAAGAGCCCCGGTGCTGTGGGTGGTGGGGCCTTGCTTCTGTGCTCGTCCCCTCTGGACCACTCTGCTGAGGGCAGAGTTCTTAGGGGTGGGGGCACCTCATGGGGTTTTTTATAGAGCTTGGCTAAGAGCTAAACTGTTGGAACTCCAACGTCCCTGAGTTACCTGATGTCACTAAACTTAAGATAGCTGCGGGAAAGGTGCTGTTTGTGAAGGTGGCTTCTTGTTTAGCTTTGTTTCTGGCTTCTGGGGAAGCACAACCCTTCAACATCCTTTTTCTCTCCTCACAGGATGGCTTACGGCGTGGCCGGCCAAGAGCGGACACAGTCCGTGAGCTTATAAATGAAGGAGAGCACTCCTCTAGCAGGATCCGTTGTAATATCTGCAACAGGGTGTTTCCAAGAGAGAAGTCGCTGCAGGCACACAAACGCACTCACACTGGTAAGTGAGGAGGTGAACAGGTGACATGGGCAGGTGACTAAGCAGCTGAGGAGGAAAAAAATGAGCACCTCAGTCATCAGCTTGCGAGTGTAATGGTTAAACCAGTCATGCTTCTCTCCCATGCTTGTTCGTGCAAGCAAGGGAAAGTCTTTGCAACCTTCCTTTGTGGCAGGTGAGTATAGCAGCACTTTGGCTATAGCACTGGAAGCACATATTGTGAATTCTTTATCTCCTCCTTCCACAGATTCTTTTAGAGGGGGAACACTTCTTAAGCTTGGCATGCTGTTCTTGGTAGGATTTATTTTAGTCTTATTCCCTCTGCTGAGACTTCTGGTTCCTTCTTGTTTGCGCGCTTTTCAAGTAGTGATCAACTGAAATGGAAGAGGAGGATTTATTTAAAAAATGGCTGGTAACTTTTACAGTGTAGTACTGGGTAGCTTAAGGTTGAGGAAAAACAGCTCTACAGTTGTCTCTCCTAGCATCTACTTGTTTCGGATTCACTTTCTGGAGCACAGGTAATCACTGTTAATTTACAGATCTGTGCATACAGATAGGTTCTAGAAGTAACATGATTAAATTAAGATCAAGTATCAACTCATTCAATACCCAGACAAACTAGAAGCAAAAGAGAAATGTTTTTATATCTATTAAGTACTTTTTTTCCCCTTCAAGTTGTAATTTTTCACTTTTGCAAAGAAATGTGAACTATGATACTGTATACCAACATAATGAGCAGTTGAGTGGAAGAACAAAAAACCTTGGCTCCTACAGTTTTGTTTTTTTTTCTGACTCAAGTGTGTAAGGCAAATCTAGTTACTAATCTTAAGTGCAAGTTTCCTCATCCTCATGAGGCTTTCATTTCATGTGCTGGAATTAATTGTTGAACTTGGATGTTAAATATGAATGACTTAATTGATCTGAACTTACCCTGGTGTTACTCTTTTGACTTAGTAAGTCACTGTTACCTTTGTTTTGTCATCCTTTCTGAGCAGTGCTGGCATGGGGCTCCTTTGCGTAGTAGAATGCAATCAGATTCTCTTCAGACAGGAAGAAGATGCCTGTTATTTATCTCAGTTCTTCCTACTGCAGTTTGCATGGAGAAGTCATTTTTAATAGATGGTTGAAAACTTCATTAGCTGGATTAAGTTTTTCATGTTACCTCCACTTTGCCATTAAAACTTTTTTCAAGCAGTCTGCTTAAACTCAATAGTAAGCTACTTCTGCAACTTCTTAGATTGCTATATTCTTAACCTCAGTTACTTTACTCTAGTTAAGTCCATGTTAATGTTAGTACATCTGTGGTTACAACTTCAGTTACATTACTTATCTATTTACTGATTTTACTTTCTATGTTTCCTGCTCTGTAGGCACATGTTTTCACAGGACAAATCTTATGTAATGCTGTGTAAGAAGTTTAAGTTTAAAAAACAAACAAACAAACAAAAAGCACACATGAAGTCATTTCAGTGTTTCCCTTGGGGCTGGGGGAAACAGGTATTATCCAGCACTGAATATCTGTTTGGAGGTAAAAGCTGAGCTCTGCTGTCTGGTACACTGAGGCTTTTTGAGTACACACTAGTGTCTGAGTGTGTTAATGGAGAGCTTGCTTGTATACACCTCAAGCTGAAGGTGATCACTGTACTATGACTCTGCTTTTCTATTCAGCTTGACTCTGCTTTTTTTTATTCAGCTTTCACAAATCTGTTCTGTTGTTATTTTGAAGGTGAAAGACCTTATTTGTGTGACTACCCAGATTGCGGGAAAGCTTTTGTTCAGAGTGGGCAGCTCAAAACTCACCAGCGTCTCCACACAGGGGAGAAACCTTTTGTCTGCTCAGAGAATGGTGAGCCATCAAATAATAACTTGTGGCTTTCAGAGTCGAGGGCCATCTAGTACTAAAAATGTATGCTCATTCACACAGCAGCAATCTATCAAATTTTTGGATCTTAACTTTGGAGGAGATTCTAGGGAAGAGAGGAGCTAGAATAATCTGCATAATGATGCGAATACGTATTTAAGAATTGCCTGTGTTGTTATATAAGTTGCCAGTACTGTTGCCAGTTGGTAACAAAGTATGAAATGATTGGGCATGTTATTACTCTTGCATACAAAAGTTGCTGTTTTCTAAATCTCGTTTTTTCTGTAGTGAAGAAGGCTGGATTCAGCATCATCTCTATTGTATAGATACTATGCTTACATGGTGGTTGACTGCTTTCTGTAACATGGTTTTCATTGTCATTTTGTGTTTTTTAAGGCTGTTTGAGCCGATTCACACATGCAAACCGCCACTGCCCCAAACATCCGTATGCCCGACTGAAGAGGGAAGAGCTCACTGACAGACTGAATAAAAAACAGACGGCTGACAATAAAGCTGTGGCTGAGTGGCTAGCAAAGTAAGTTTCTTTAGACGGTCATAAAAGTGGCCTGAAAAAGCACTCTATTCTTAGGGGTAAAAAAAAAAACCAAACACACACACACACACACACACACACACACACACACACACAGATCGG